>JAVUPR010000100.1:0-600000 GCA_036785695.1 Gentiana straminea
AGAGAAAAAAACGAATTTGAACTCGTTAATATGAAGAAAACATGAATTCGAACTCGTTACCAAAGATAAAACACAAATTTCTACTCGTTATAAAGGGAAAACACAAATTTCCGGCGATGTCCACTCGTTATCGGAGAAAAAACCTTTTTTTCTTCAAGGACAACTCGTTACCGAGAGAAAAACACGAATTTGAACTCGTTAATATGAAGAAAACATGAATTCGAACTCGTTACCAAAGATAAAACACAAATTTCTACTCGTTATAAAGGGAAAACACAAATTTCCGGCGATGTCCACTCGTTATCGAGAGAAAAAACCTTTTTTCTTCAAGGACAACTCGTTACCGAGAGAAAAACACGAATTTGAACTCGTTAATATGAAGAAAACATGAATTCGAACTCGTTACCAAAGATAAAACACAAATTTCTACTCGTTATAAAGGGAAAACACAAATTTCCGGCGATGTCCACTCGTTATCGGAGAAAAAACCTTTTTTTCTTCAAGGACAACTCGTTACCGAGAGAAAAACACGAATTTGAACTCGTTAATATGAAGAAAACATGAATTCGAACTCGTTACCAAAGATAAAACACAAATTTCTACTCGTTATAAAGGGAAAACACAAATTTCCGGCGATGTCCACTCGTTATCGAGAAAAAACCTTTTTTTCTTCAAGGACAACTCGTTACCGAGAGAAAAACACGAATTTGAACTCGTTAATATGAAGAAAACATGAATTCGAACTCGTTACCAAAGATAAAACACAAATTTCTACTCGTTATAAAGGGAAAACACAAATTTCCGGCGATGTCCACTCGTTATCGAGAGAAAAAACCTTTTTTCTTCAAGGACAACTCGTTACCGAGAGAAAAACACGAATTTGAACTCGTTAATATGAAGAAAACATGAATTCGAACTCGTTACCAAAGATAAAACACAAATTTCTACTCGTTACAAAGGGAAAACACAAATTTCCGGCGATGTCCACTCGTTATCGAGAGAAAATACCTTTTTTTCTTCAAGGACAACTCGTTAGCAGAGAAAAACACGAATTTGAACTCGTTAATATGAAGAATACATGAATTCGAACTCGTTACCAAAGATTATACACAAATTTCTACTCGTTATAAAGGGAAAACACAAATTTCCGGCGATGTCCACTCGTTATCGAGAGAAAAAACCTTTTTTTCTTCAAGGACAACTCGTTACCAGAGAAAAACACGAATTTGAACTCGTTAATATGAAGAAAACATGAATTCGAACTCGTTACCAAAGATAAAACACAAATTTCTACTCGTTACAAAGGGAAAACACAAATTTCCGGCGATGTCCACTCGTTATCAGAGAAAAAACCTTTTTTTCTTCAAGGACAACTCGTTACCGAGAGAAAAACACGAATTTGAACTCGTTAATATGAAGAAAACATGAATTCGAACTCGTTACCAAAGATAAAACACAAATTTCTACTCGTTATAAAGGGAAAACACAAATTTCCGGCGATGTCCACTCGTTATCGGAGAAAAAACCTTTTTTTCTTCAAGGACAACTCGTTACCGAGAGAAAAACACGAATTTGAACTCGTTAATATGAAGAAAACATGAATTCGAACTCGTTACCAAAGATAAAACACAAATTTCTACTCGTTATAAAGGGAAAACACAAATTTCCGGCGATGTCCACTCGTTATCAGAGAAAAAACCTTTTTTCTTCAAGGACAACTCGTTACCAGAGAAAAACACGAATTTGAACTCGTTAATATGAAGAAAACATGAATTCGAACTCGTTACCAAAGATAAAACACAAATTTCTACTCGTTACAAAGGGAAAACACAAATTTCCGGCGATGTCCACTCGTTATCAGAGAAAAAACCTTTTTTTCTTCAAGGACAACTCGTTACCAGAGAAAAACACGAATTTGAACTCGTTAATATGAAGAAAACATGAATTCGAACTCGTTACCAAAGATAAAACACAAATTTCTACTCGTTATAAAGGGAAAACACAAATTTCCGGCGATGTCCACTCGTTATCAGAGAAAAAACCTTTTTTCTTCAAGGACAACTCGTTACCAGAGAAAAAAACGAATTTGAACTCGTTAATATGAAGAAAACATGAATTCGAACTCGTTACCAAAGATAAAACACAAATTTCTACTCGTTATAAAGGGAAAACACAGATTTCCGGCGATGTCCACTCGTTATCAGAGAAAAAACCTTTTTTTCTTCAAGGACAACTCGTTAGCAGAGAAAAACACGAATTTGAACTCGTTAATATGAAGAATACATGAATTCGAACTCGTTACCAAAGATTATACACAAATTTCTACTCGTTATAAAGGGAAAACACAAATTTCCGGCGATGTCCACTCGTTATCAGAGAAAAAACCTTTTTTTCTTCAAGGACAACTCGTTACCAGAGAAAAACACGAATTTGAACTCGTTAATATGAAGAAAACATGAATTCGAACTCGTTACCAAAGATAAAACACAAATTTCTACTCGTTACAAAGGGAAAACACAGATTTCCGGCGATGTCCACTCGTTATCAGAGAAAAAACCTTTTTTTCTTCAAGGACAACTCGTTACCAGAGAAAAACACGAATTTGAACTCGTTAATATGAAGAAAACATGAATTCGAACTCGTTACCAAAGATAAAACACAAATTTCTACTCGTTACAAAGGGAAAACACAAATTTCCGGCGATGTCCACTCGTTATCAGAGAAAAAATCTTTTTTTCTTCAAGGACAACTCGTTACCAGAGAAAAACATGAATTTGAACTCGTTAATATGAAGAAAACATGAATTCGAACTCGTTACCAAAGATAAAACACAAATTTCTACTCGTTATAAAGGGAAAACACAAATTTCCGGCGATGTCCACTCGTTATCGGAGAAAAAACCTTTTTTTCTTCAAGGACAACTCGTTACCGAGAGAAAAACACGAATTTGAACTCGTTAATATGAAGAAAACATGAATTCGAACTCGTTACCAAAGATAAAACACAAATTTCTACTCGTTATAAAGGGAAAACACAAATTTCCGGCGATGTCCACTCGTTATTAGAGAAAAAACCTTTTTTTCTTCAAGGACAACTCGTTACCGAGAGAAAAACACGAATTTGAACTCGTTAATATGAAGAAAACATGAATTCGAACTCGTTACCAAAGATAAAACACAAATTTCTACTCGTTATAAAGGGAAAACACAAATTTCCGGCGATGTCCACTCGTTATCGAGAGAAAAAACCTTTTTTCTTCAAGGACAACTCGTTACCGAGAGAAAAACACGAATTTGAACTCGTTAATATGAAGAAAACATGAATTCGAACTCGTTACCAAAGATAAAACACAAATTTCTACTCGTTATAAAGGGAAAACACAAATTTCCGGCGATGTCCACTCGTTATCGGAGAAAAAACCTTTTTTCTTCAAGGACAACTCGTTACCAGAGAAAAAACGAATTTGAACTCGTTAATATGAAGAAAACATGAATTCGAACTCGTTACCAAAGATAAAACACAAATTTCTACTCGTTACAAAGGGAAAACACAAATTTCCGGCGATGTCCACTCGTTATCAGAGAAAAAACCTTTTTTTCTTCAAGGACAACTCGTTACCGAGAGAAAAACACGAATTTGAACTCGTTAATATGAAGAAAACATGAATTCGAACTCGTTACCAAAGATAAAACACAAATTTCTACTCGTTATAAAGGGAAAACACAAATTTCCGGCGATGTCCACTCGTTATCGGAGAGAAAAAACCTTTTTTTCTTCAAGGACAACTCGTTACCGAGAGAAAAACACGAATTTGAACTCGTTAATATGAAGAAAACATGAATTCGAACTCGTTACCAAAGATAAAACACAAATTTCTACTCGTTATAAAGGGAAAACACAAATTTCCGGCGATGTCCACTCGTTATCGAGAGAAAAAACCTTTTTTCTTCAAGGACAACTCGTTACCGAGAGAAAAACACGAATTTGAACTCGTTAATATGAAGAAAACATGAATTCGAACTCGTTACCAAAGATAAAACACAAATTTCTACTCGTTATAAAGGGAAAACACAAATTTCCGGCGATGTCCACTCGTTATCGGAGAAAAAACCTTTTTTTCTTCAAGGACAACTCGTTACCAGAGAAAAACACGAATTTGAACTCGTTAATATGAAGAAAACATGAATTCGAACTCGTTACCAAAGATAAAACACAAATTTCTACTCGTTATAAAGGGAAAACACAAATTTCCGGCGATGTCCACTCGTTATCGAGAGAAAAAACCTTTTTTTCTTCAAGGACAACTCGTTACCAGAGAAAAACACGAATTTGAACTCGTTAATATGAAGAAAACATGAATTCGAACTCGTTACCAAAGATAAAACACAAATTTCTACTCGTTATAAAGGGAAAACACAGATTTCCGGCGATGTCCACTCGTTATCAGAGAAAAAACCTTTTTTTCTTCAAGGACAACTCGTTAGCAGAGAAAAACACGAATTTGAACTCGTTAATATGAAGAATACATGAATTCGAACTCGTTACCAAAGATTATACACAAATTTCTACTCGTTATAAAGGGAAAACACAAATTTCCGGCGATGTCCACTCGTTATCAGAGAAAAAACCTTTTTTTCTTCAAGGACAACTCGTTACCAGAGAAAAACACGAATTTGAACTCGTTAATATGAAGAAAACATGAATTCGAACTCGTTACCAAAGATAAAACACAAATTTCTACTCGTTACAAAGGGAAAACACAAATTTCCGGCGATGTCCACTCGTTATCAGAGAAAAAACCTTTTTTTCTTCAAGGACAACTCGTTACCAGAGAAAAACACGAATTTGAACTCGTTAATATGAAGAAAACATGAATTCGAACTCGTTACCAAAGATAAAACACAAATTTCTACTCGTTACAAAGGGAAAACACAAATTTCCGGCGATGTCCACTCGTTATCAGAGAAAAAATCTTTTTTTCTTCAAGGACAACTCGTTACCAGAGAAAAACACGAATTTGAACTCGTTAATATGAAGAAAACATGAATTCGAACTCGTTACCAAAGATAAAACACAAATTTCTACTCGTTATAAAGGGAAAACACAAATTTCCGGCGATGTCCACTCGTTATCGAGAGAAAAAACCTTTTTTTCTTCAAGGACAACTCGTTACCGAGAGAAAAACACGAATTTGAACTCGTTAATATGAAGAAAACATGAATTCGAACTCGTTACCAAAGATAAAACACAAATTTCTACTCGTTATAAAGGGAAAACACAAATTTCCGGCGATGTCCACTCGTTATCGAGAGAAAAAACCTTTTTTTCTTCAAGGACAACTCGTTACCGAGAGAAAAACACGAATTTGAACTCGTTAATATGAAGAAAACATGAATTCGAACTCGTTACCAAAGATAAAACACAAATTTCTACTCGTTATAAAGGGAAAACACAAATTTCCGGCGATGTCCACTCGTTATCGGAGAAAAAACCTTTTTTTCTTCAAGGACAACTCGTTACCGAGAGAAAAACACGAATTTGAACTCGTTAATATGAAGAAAACATGAATTCGAACTCGTTACCAAAGATAAAACACAAATTTCTACTCGTTATAAAGGGAAAACACAAATTTCCGGCGATGTCCACTCGTTATCGAGAGAAAAAACCTTTTTTTCTTCAAGGACAACTCGTTACCGAGAGAAAAACACGAATTTGAACTCGTTAATATGAAGAAAACATGAATTCGAACTCGTTACCAAAGATAAAACACAAATTTCTACTCGTTATAAAGGGAAAACACAAATTTCCGGCGATGTCCACTCGTTATCGGAGAAAAAACCTTTTTTTCTTCAAGGACAACTCGTTACCGAGAGAAAAACACGAATTTGAACTCGTTAATATGAAGAAAACATGAATTCGAACTCGTTACCAAAGATAAAACACAAATTTCTACTCGTTATAAAGGGAAAACACAAATTTCCGGCGATGTCCACTCGTTATCGGAGAAAAAACCTTTTTTCTTCAAGGACAACTCGTTACCGAGAGAAAAACACGAATTTGAACTCGTTAATATGAAGAAAACATGAATTCGAACTCGTTACCAAAGATAAAACACAAATTTCTACTCGTTATAAAGGGAAAACACAAATTTCCGGCGATGTCCACTCGTTATCGGAGAAAAAACCTTTTTTCTTCAAGGACAACTCGTTACCGAGAGAAAAACACGAATTTGAACTCGTTAATATGAAGAAAACATGAATTCGAACTCGTTACCAAAGATAAAACACAAATTTCTACTCGTTATAAAGGGAAAACACAAATTTCCGGCGATGTCCACTCGTTATCGAGAGAAAAAACCTTTTTTTCTTCAAGGACAACTCGTTACCGAGAGAAAAACACGAATTTGAACTCGTTAATATGAAGAAAACATGAATTCGAACTCGTTACCAAAGATAAAACACAAATTTCTACTCGTTATAAAGGGAAAACACAAATTTCCGGCGATGTCCACTCGTTATCGGAGAAAAAACCTTTTTTTCTTCAAGGACAACTCGTTACCGAGAGAAAAACACGAATTTGAACTCGTTAATATGAAGAAAACATGAATTCGAACTCGTTACCAAAGATAAAACACAAATTTCTACTCGTTATAAAGGGAAAACACAAATTTCCGGCGATGTCCACTCGTTATCGAGAGAAAAAACCTTTTTTTCTTCAAGGACAACTCGTTACCGAGAGAAAAACACGAATTTGAACTCGTTAATATGAAGAAAACATGAATTCGAACTCGTTACCAAAGATAAAACACAAATTTCTACTCGTTATAAAGGGAAAACACAAATTTCCGGCGATGTCCACTCGTTATCGGAGAAAAAACCTTTTTTTCTTCAAGGACAACTCGTTACCGAGAGAAAAACACGAATTTGAACTCGTTAATATGAAGAAAACATGAATTCGAACTCGTTACCAAAGATAAAACACAAATTTCTACTCGTTATAAAGGGAAAACACAAATTTCCGGCGATGTCCACTCGTTATCGGAGAAAAAACCTTTTTTTCTTCAAGGACAACTCGTTACCGAGAGAAAAACACGAATTTGAACTCGTTAATATGAAGAAAACATGAATTCGAACTCGTTACCAAAGATAAAACACAAATTTCTACTCGTTATAAAGGGAAAACACAAATTTCCGGCGATGTCCACTCGTTATCGAGAAAAAACCTTTTTTTCTTCAAGGACAACTCGTTACCGAGAGAAAAACACGAATTTGAACTCGTTAATATGAAGAAAACATGAATTCGAACTCGTTACCAAAGATAAAACACAAATTTCTACTCGTTATAAAGGGAAAACACAAATTTCCGGCGATGTCCACTCGTTATCGAGAGAAAAAACCTTTTTTCTTCAAGGACAACTCGTTACCGAGAGAAAAACACGAATTTGAACTCGTTAATATGAAGAAAACATGAATTCGAACTCGTTACCAAAGATAAAACACAAATTTCTACTCGTTATAAAGGGAAAACACAAATTTCCGGCGATGTCCACTCGTTATCGAGAGAAAAAACCTTTTTTTCTTCAAGGACAACTCGTTACCGAGAGAAAAACACGAATTTGAACTCGTTAATATGAAGAAAACATGAATTCGAACTCGTTACCAAAGATAAAACACAAATTTCTACTCGTTATAAAGGGAAAACACAAATTTCCGGCGATGTCCACTCGTTATCGAGAGAAAAAACCTTTTTTTCTTCAAGGACAACTCGTTACCGAGAGAAAAACACGAATTTGAACTCGTTAATATGAAGAAAACATGAATTCGAACTCGTTACCAAAGATAAAACACAAATTTCTACTCGTTATAAAGGGAAAACACAAATTTCCGGCGATGTCCACTCGTTATCGAGAGAAAAAACTTTTTTTCTTCAAGGACAACTCGTTACCGAGAGAAAAACACGAATTTGAACTCGTTAATATGAAGAAAACATGAATTCGAACTCGTTACCAAAGATAAAACACAAATTTCTACTCGTTATAAAGGGAAAACACAAATTTCCGGCGATGTCCACTCGTTATCGAGAGAAAAAACCTTTTTTTCTTCAAGGACAACTCGTTACCGAGAGAAAAACACGAATTTGAACTCGTTAATATGAAGAAAACATGAATTCGAACTCGTTACCAAAGATAAAACACAAATTTCTACTCGTTATAAAGGGAAAACACAAATTTCCGGCGATGTCCACTCGTTATCGAGAGAAAAAACCTTTTTTTCTTCAAGGACAACTCGTTACCGAGAGAAAAACACGAATTTGAACTCGTTAATATGAAGAAAACATGAATTCGAACTCGTTACCAAAGATAAAACACAAATTTCTACTCGTTATAAAGGGAAAACACAAATTTCCGGCGATGTCCACTCGTTATCGAGAGAAAAAACCTTTTTTTCTTCAAGGACAACTCGTTACCGAGAGAAAAACACGAATTTGAACTCGTTAATATGAAGAAAACATGAATTCGAACTCGTTACCAAAGATAAAACACAAATTTCTACTCGTTATAAAGGGAAAACACAAATTTCCGGCGATGTCCACTCGTTATCGAGAGAAAAAACCTTTTTTCTTCAAGGACAACTCGTTACCAGAGAAAAAAACGAATTTGAACTCGTTAATATGAAGAAAACATGAATTCGAACTCGTTACCAAAGATAAAACACAAATTTCTACTCGTTATAAAGGGAAAACACAGATTTCCGGCGATGTCCACTCGTTATCGAGAGAAAAAACCTTTTTTTCTTCAAGGACAACTCGTTAGCAGAGAAAAACACGAATTTGAACTCGTTAATATGAAGAATACATGAATTCGAACTCGTTACCAAAGATTATACACAAATTTCTACTCGTTATAAAGGGAAAACACAAATTTCCGGCGATGTCCACTCGTTATCGAGAGAAAAAACCTTTTTTTCTTCAAGGACAACTCGTTACCGAGAGAAAAACACGAATTTGAACTCGTTAATATGAAGAAAACATGAATTCGAACTCGTTACCAAAGATAAAACACAAATTTCTACTCGTTACAAAGGGAAAACACAAATTTCCGGCGATGTCCACTCGTTATCGAGAGAAAAAACCTTTTTTTCTTCAAGGACAACTCGTTACCGAGAGAAAAACACGAATTTGAACTCGTTAATATGAAGAAAACATGAATTCGAACTCGTTACCAAAGATAAAACACAAATTTCTACTCGTTATAAAGGGAAAACACAAATTTCCGGCGATGTCCACTCGTTATCGAGAGAAAAAACCTTTTTTCTTCAAGGACAACTCGTTACCGAGAGAAAAAAACGAATTTGAACTCGTTAATATGAAGAAAACATGAATTCGAACTCGTTACCAAAGATAAAACACAAATTTCTACTCGTTATAAAGGGAAAACACGGATTTCCGGCGATGTCCACTCGTTATCAGAGAAAAAACCTTTTTTTCTTCAAGGACAACTCGTTAGCAGAGAAAAACACGAATTTGAACTCGTTAATATGAAGAATACATGAATTCGAACTCGTTACCAAAGATTATACACAAATTTCTACTCGTTATAAAGGGAAAACACAAATTTCCGGCGATGTCCACTCGTTATCGAGAGAAAAAACCTTTTTTTCTTCAAGGACAACTCGTTACCGAGAGAAAAACACGAATTTGAACTCGTTAATATGAAGAAAACATGAATTCGAACTCGTTACCAAAGATAAAACACAAATTTCTACTCGTTACAAAGGGAAAACACAAATTTCCGGCGATGTCCACTCGTTATCGAGAGAAAAAACCTTTTTTTCTTCAAGGACAACTCGTTACCGAGAGAAAAACACGAATTTGAACTCGTTAATATGAAGAAAACATGAATTCGAACTCGTTACCAAAGATAAAACACAAATTTCTACTCGTTATAAAGGGAAAACACAAATTTCCGGCGATGTCCACTCGTTATCGAGAGAAAAAACCTTTTTTTCTTCAAGGACAACTCGTTACCGAGAGAAAAACACGAATTTGAACTCGTTAATATGAAGAAAACATGAATTCGAACTCGTTACCAAAGATAAAACACAAATTTCTACTCGTTATAAAGGGAAAACACAAATTTCCGGCGATGTCCACTCGTTATCGGAGAAAAAACCTTTTTTTCTTCAAGGACAACTCGTTACCGAGAGAAAAAAACGAATTTGAACTCGTTAATATGAAGAAAACATGAATTCGAACTCGTTACCAAAGATAAAACACAAATTTCTACTCGTTATAAAGGGAAAACACAGATTTCCGGCGATGTCCACTCGTTATCGAGAAAAAACCTTTTTTTCTTCAAGGACAACTCGTTAGCAGAGAAAAACACGAATTTGAACTCGTTAATATGAAGAATACATGAATTCGAACTCGTTACCAAAGATTATACACAAATTTCTACTCGTTATAAAGGGAAAACACAAATTTCCGGCGATGTCCACTCGTTATCAGAGAAAAAACCTTTTTTTCTTCAAGGACAACTCGTTACCAGAGAAAAACACGAATTTGAACTCGTTAATATGAAGAAAACATGAATTCGAACTCGTTACCAAAGATAAAACACAAATTTCTACTCGTTACAAAGGGAAAACACAAATTTCCGGCGATGTCCACTCGTTATCGAGAGAAAAAACCTTTTTTTCTTCAAGGACAACTCGTTACCGAGAGAAAAACACGAATTTGAACTCGTTAATATGAAGAAAACATGAATTCGAACTCGTTACCAAAGATAAAACACAAATTTCTACTCGTTACAAAGGGAAAACACAAATTTCCGGCGATGTCCACTCGTTATCGAGAGAAAAAACCTTTTTTTCTTCAAGGACAACTCGTTACCGAGAGAAAAACACGAATTTGAACTCGTTAATATGAAGAAAACATGAATTCGAACTCGTTACCAAAGATAAAACACAAATTTCTACTCGTTATAAAGGGAAAACACAAATTTCCGGCGATGTCCACTCGTTATCGGAGAAAAAACCTTTTTTTCTTCAAGGACAACTCGTTACCGAGAGAAAAACACGAATTTGAACTCGTTAATATGAAGAAAACATGAATTCGAACTCGTTACCAAAGATAAAACACAAATTTCTACTCGTTATAAAGGGAAAACACAAATTTCCGGCGATGTCCACTCGTTATCGGAGAAAAAACCTTTTTTTCTTCAAGGACAACTCGTTACCGAGAGAAAAACACGAATTTGAACTCGTTAATATGAAGAAAACATGAATTCGAACTCGTTACCAAAGATAAAACACAAATTTCTACTCGTTATAAAGGGAAAACACAAATTTCCGGCGATGTCCACTCGTTATCGAGAGAAAAAACCTTTTTTTCTTCAAGGACAACTCGTTACCGAGAGAAAAACACGAATTTGAACTCGTTAATATGAAGAAAACATGAATTCGAACTCGTTACCAAAGATAAAACACAAATTTCTACTCGTTATAAAGGGAAAACACAAATTTCCGGCGATGTCCACTCGTTATCGAGAGAAAAAACTTTTTTTCTTCAAGGACAACTCGTTACCGAGAGAAAAACACGAATTTGAACTCGTTAATATGAAGAAAACATGAATTCGAACTCGTTACCAAAGATAAAACACAAATTTCTACTCGTTATAAAGGGAAAACACAAATTTCCGGCGATGTCCACTCGTTATCGGAGAAAAAACCTTTTTTTCTTCAAGGACAACTCGTTACCGAGAGAAAAACACGAATTTGAACTCGTTAATATGAAGAAAACATGAATTCGAACTCGTTACCAAAGATAAAACACAAATTTCTACTCGTTATAAAGGGAAAACACAAATTTCCGGCGATGTCCACTCGTTATCGGAGAAAAAACCTTTTTTTCTTCAAGGACAACTCGTTACCGGAGAAAAACACGAATTTGAACTCGTTAATATGAAGAAAACATGAATTCGAACTCGTTACCAAAGATAAAACACAAATTTCTACTCGTTATAAAGGGAAAACACAAATTTCCGGCGATGTCCACTCGTTATCGGAGAAAAAACCTTTTTTCTTCAAGGACAACTCGTTACCGAGAGAAAAACACGAATTTGAACTCGTTAATATGAAGAAAACATGAATTCGAACTCGTTACCAAAGATAAAACACAAATTTCTACTCGTTATAAAGGGAAAACACAAATTTCCGGCGATGTCCACTCGTTATCGAGAGAAAAAACCTTTTTTTCTTCAAGGACAACTCGTTACCGAGAGAAAAACACGAATTTGAACTCGTTAATATGAAGAAAACATGAATTCGAACTCGTTACCAAAGATAAAACACAAATTTCTACTCGTTATAAAGGGAAAACACAAATTTCCGGCGATGTCCACTCGTTATCGAGAGAAAAAACCTTTTTTTCTTCAAGGACAACTCGTTACCGAGAGAAAAACACGAATTTGAACTCGTTAATATGAAGAAAACATGAATTCGAACTCGTTACCAAAGATAAAACACAAATTTCTACTCGTTATAAAGGGAAAACACAAATTTCCGGCGATGTCCACTCGTTATCGAGAGAAAAAACCTTTTTTTCTTCAAGGACAACTCGTTACCGAGAGAAAAACACGAATTTGAACTCGTTAATATGAAGAAAACATGAATTCGAACTCGTTACCAAAGATAAAACACAAATTTCTACTCGTTATAAAGGGAAAACACAAATTTCCGGCGATGTCCACTCGTTATCGAGAGAAAAAACCTTTTTTTCTTCAAGGACAACTCGTTACCGAGAGAAAAACACGAATTTGAACTCGTTAATATGAAGAAAACATGAATTCGAACTCGTTACCAAAGATAAAACACAAATTTCTACTCGTTATAAAGGGAAAACACAAATTTCCGGCGATGTCCACTCGTTATCGAGAGAAAAAACCTTTTTTTCTTCAAGGACAACTCGTTACCGAGAGAAAAACACGAATTTGAACTCGTTAATATGAAGAAAACATGAATTCGAACTCGTTACCAAAGATAAAACACAAATTTCTACTCGTTATAAAGGGAAAACACAAATTTCCGGCGATGTCCACTCGTTATCGAGAGAAAAAACCTTTTTTTCTTCAAGGACAACTCGTTACCGAGAGAAAAACACGAATTTGAACTCGTTAATATGAAGAAAACATGAATTCGAACTCGTTACCAAAGATAAAACACAAATTTCTACTCGTTATAAAGGGAAAACACAAATTTCCGGCGATGTCCACTCGTTATCGGAGAAAAAACCTTTTTTTCTTCAAGGACAACTCGTTACCGAGAGAAAAACACGAATTTGAACTCGTTAATATGAAGAAAACATGAATTCGAACTCGTTACCAAAGATAAAACACAAATTTCTACTCGTTATAAAGGGAAAACACAAATTTCCGGCGATGTCCACTCGTTATCGGAGAAAAAACCTTTTTTTCTTCAAGGACAACTCGTTACCAGAGAAAAAAACGAATTTGAACTCGTTAATATGAAGAAAACATGAATTCGAACTCGTTACCAAAGATAAAACACAAATTTCTACTCGTTATAAAGGGAAAACACAGATTTCCGGCGATGTCCACTCGTTATCAGAGAAAAAACCTTTTTTTCTTCAAGGACAACTCGTTAGCAGAGAAAAACACGAATTTGAACTCGTTAATATGAAGAATACATGAATTCGAACTCGTTACCAAAGATTATACACAAATTTCTACTCGTTATAAAGGGAAAACACAAATTTCCGGCGATGTCCACTCGTTATCGAGAGAAAAAACCTTTTTTTCTTCAAGGACAACTCGTTACCAGAGAAAAACACGAATTTGAACTCGTTAATATGAAGAAAACATGAATTCGAACTCGTTACCAAAGATAAAACACAAATTTCTACTCGTTACAAAGGGAAAACACAAATTTCCGGCGATGTCCACTCGTTATCAGAGAAAAAACCTTTTTTTTCTTCAAGGACAACTCGTTACCAGAGAAAAACACGAATTTGAACTCGTTAATATGAAGAAAACATGAATTCGAACTCGTTACCAAAGATAAAACACAAATTTCTACTCGTTATAAAGGGAAAACACAAATTTCCGGCGATGTCCACTCGTTATCAGAGAAAAAACCTTTTTTTCTTCAAGGACAACTCGTTACCAGAGAAAAAAACGAATTTGAACTCGTTAATATGAAGAAAACATGAATTCGAACTCGTTACCAAAGATAAAACACAAATTTCTACTCGTTATAAAGGGAAAACACAGATTTCCGGCGATGTCCACTCGTTATCAGAGAAAAAACCTTTTTTTCTTCAAGGACAACTCGTTAGCAGAGAAAAACACGAATTTGAACTCGTTAATATGAAGAATACATGAATTCGAACTCGTTACCAAAGATTATACACAAATTTCTACTCGTTATAAAGGGAAAACACAAATTTCCGGCGATGTCCACTCGTTATCGAGAGAAAAAACCTTTTTTTCTTCAAGGACAACTCGTTACCGAGAGAAAAACACGAATTTGAACTCGTTAATATGAAGAAAACATGAATTCGAACTCGTTACCAAAGATAAAACACAAATTTCTACTCGTTACAAAGGGAAAACACAAATTTCCGGCGATGTCCACTCGTTATCAGAGAAAAAACCTTTTTTTCTTCAAGGACAACTCGTTACCGAGAGAAAAACACGAATTTGAACTCGTTAATATGAAGAAAACATGAATTCGAACTCGTTACCAAAGATAAAACACAAATTTCTACTCGTTATAAAGGGAAAACACAAATTTCCGGCGATGTCCACTCGTTATCGAGAGAAAAAACCTTTTTTTCTTCAAGGACAACTCGTTACCGAGAGAAAAACACGAATTTGAACTCGTTAATATGAAGAAAACATGAATTCGAACTCGTTACCAAAGATAAAACACAAATTTCTACTCGTTATAAAGGGAAAACACAAATTTCCGGCGATGTCCACTCGTTATCGAGAGAAAAAACCTTTTTTCTTCAAGGACAACTCGTTACCGAGAGAAAAAAACGAATTTGAACTCGTTAATATGAAGAAAACATGAATTCGAACTCGTTACCAAAGATAAAACACAAATTTCTACTCGTTATAAAGGGAAAACACAAGTTTCCGGCGATGTCCACTCGTTATCGAGAGAAAAAACCTTTTTTTCTTCAAGGACAACTCGTTAGCGAGAGAAAAACACGAATTTGAACTCGTTAATATGAAGAATACATGAATTCGAACTCGTTACCAAAGATTATACACAAATTTCTACTCGTTATAAAGGGAAAACACAAATTTCCGGCGATGTCCACTCGTTATCGAGAGAAAAAACCTTTTTTTCTTCAAGGACAACTCGTTACCGAGAGAAAAACACGAATTTGAACTCGTTAATATGAAGAAAACATGAATTCGAACTCGTTACCAAAGATAAAACACAAATTTCTACTCGTTACAAAGGGAAAACACAAATTTCCGGCGATGTCCACTCGTTATCGAGAGAAAAAACCTTTTTTTCTTCAAGGACAACTCGTTACCGAGAGAAAAACACGAATTTGAACTCGTTAATATGAAGAAAACATGAATTCGAACTCGTTACCAAAGATAAAACACAAATTTCTACTCGTTATAAAGGGAAAACACAAATTTCCGGCGATGTCCACTCGTTATCGAGAGAAAAAACCTTTTTTTCTTCAAGGACAACTCGTTACCGAGAGAAAAACACGAATTTGAACTCGTTAATATGAAGAAAACATGAATTCGAACTCGTTACCAAAGATAAAACACAAATTTCTACTCGTTATAAAGGGAAAACACAAATTTCCGGCGATGTCCACTCGTTATCGAGAGAAAAAACCTTTTTTCTTCAAGGACAACTCGTTACCGAGAGAAAAACACGAATTTGAACTCGTTAATATGAAGAAAACATGAATTCGAACTCGTTACCAAAGATAAAACACAAATTTCTACTCGTTATAAAGGGAAAACACAAATTTCCGGCGATGTCCACTCGTTATTAGAGAAAAAACCTTTTTTTCTTCAAGGACAACTCGTTACCGAGAGAAAAACACGAATTTGAACTCGTTAATATGAAGAAAACATGAATTCGAACTCGTTACCAAAGATAAAACACAAATTTCTACTCGTTATAAAGGGAAAACACAAATTTCCGGCGATGTCCACTCGTTATCGAGAAAAAACTTTTTTTCTTCAAGGACAACTCGTTACCGAGAGAAAAACACGAATTTGAACTCGTTAATATGAAGAAAACATGAATTCGAACTCGTTACCAAAGATAAAACACAAATTTCTACTCGTTATAAAGGGAAAACACAAATTTCCGGCGATGTCCACTCGTTATCGAGAGAAAAAACCTTTTTTTCTTCAAGGACAACTCGTTACCGAGAGAAAAACACGAATTTGAACTCGTTAATATGAAGAAAACATGAATTCGAACTCGTTACCAAAGATAAAACACAAATTTCTACTCGTTATAAAGGGAAAACACAAATTTCCGGCGATGTCCACTCGTTATCGAGAGAAAAAACCTTTTTTTCTTCAAGGACAACTCGTTACCGAGAGAAAAACACGAATTTGAACTCGTTAATATGAAGAAAACATGAATTCGAACTCGTTACCAAAGATAAAACACAAATTTCTACTCGTTATAAAGGGAAAACACAAATTTCCGGCGATGTCCACTCGTTATCGGAGAAAAAACCTTTTTTTCTTCAAGGACAACTCGTTACCGAGAGAAAAACACGAATTTGAACTCGTTAATATGAAGAAAACATGAATTCGAACTCGTTACCAAAGATAAAACACAAATTTCTACTCGTTATAAAGGGAAAACACAAATTTCCGGCGATGTCCACTCGTTATCGGAGAAAAAACCTTTTTTTCTTCAAGGACAACTCGTTACCGAGAGAAAAACACGAATTTGAACTCGTTAATATGAAGAAAACATGAATTCGAACTCGTTACCAAAGATAAAACACAAATTTCTACTCGTTATAAAGGGAAAACACAAATTTCCGGCGATGTCCACTCGTTATCGGAGAAAAAACCTTTTTTTCTTCAAGGACAACTCGTTACCGAGAGAAAAACACGAATTTGAACTCGTTAATATGAAGAAAACATGAATTCGAACTCGTTACCAAAGATAAAACACAAATTTCTACTCGTTATAAAGGGAAAACACAAATTTCCGGCGATGTCCACTCGTTATCGGAGAAAAAACCTTTTTTTCTTCAAGGACAACTCGTTACCGAGAGAAAAACACGAATTTGAACTCGTTAATATGAAGAAAACATGAATTCGAACTCGTTACCAAAGATAAAACACAAATTTCTACTCGTTATAAAGGGAAAACACAAATTTCCGGCGATGTCCACTCGTTATAGAGAAAAAACCTTTTTTTCTTCAAGGACAACTCGTTACCGAGAGAAAAACACGAATTTGAACTCGTTAATATGAAGAAAACATGAATTCGAACTCGTTACCAAAGATAAAACACAAATTTCTACTCGTTATAAAGGGAAAACACAAATTTCCGGCGATGTCCACTCGTTATCGGAGAAAAAACCTTTTTTTCTTCAAGGAGAACTCGTTACCGAGAGAAAAACACGAATTTGAACTCGTTAATATGAAGAAAACATGAATTCGAACTCGTTACCAAAGATAAAACACAAATTTCTACTCGTTATAAAGGGAAAACACAAATTTCCGGCGATGTCCACTCGTTATCTGCGAAAAAACCTTTTTTCGTCAAGGACAACTCGTTACCAGAGAAAAAAACGAATTTGAACTCGTTAATATGAAGAAAACATGAATTCGAACTCGTTACCAAAGATAAAACACAAATTTCTACTCGTTATAAAGGGAAAACACAGATTTCCGGCGATGTCCACTCGTTATCAGAGAAAAAACCTTTTTTTCTTCAAGGACAACTCGTTAGCAGAGAAAAACACGAATTTGAACTCGTTAATATGAAGAATACATGAATTCGAACTCGTTACCAAAGATTATACACAAATTTCTACTCGTTATAAAGGGAAAACACAAATTTCCGGCGATGTCCACTCGTTATCGAGAGAAAAAACCTTTTTTTCTTCAAGGACAACTCGTTACCAGAGAAAAACACGAATTTGAACTCGTTAATATGAAGAAAACATGAATTCGAACTCGTTACCAAAGATAAAACACAAATTTCTACTCGTTACAAAGGGAAAACACAAATTTCCGGCGATGTCCACTCGTTATCAGAGAAAAAACCTTTTTTTCTTCAAGGACAACTCGTTACCAGAGAAAAACACGAATTTGAACTCGTTAATATGAAGAAAACATGAATTCGAACTCGTTACCAAAGATAAAACACAAATTTCTACTCGTTACAAAGGGAAAACACAAATTTCCGGCGATGTCCACTCGTTATCAGAGAAAAAATCTTTTTTTTCTTCAAGGACAACTCGTTACCGAGAGAAAAACATGAATTTGAACTCGTTAATATGAAGAAAACATGAATTCGAACTCGTTACCAAAGATAAAACACAAATTTCTACTCGTTATAAAGGGAAAACACAAATTTCCGGCGATGTCCACTCGTTATCGAGAGAAAAAACCTTTTTTTCTTCAAGGACAACTCGTTACCGAGAGAAAAACACGAATTTGAACTCGTTAATATGAAGAAAACATGAATTCGAACTCGTTACCAAAGATAAAACACAAATTTCTACTCGTTATAAAGGGAAAACACAAATTTCCGGCGATGTCCACTCGTTATTAGAGAAAAAACCTTTTTTTCTTCAAGGACAACTCGTTACCGAGAGAAAAACACGAATTTGAACTCGTTAATATGAAGAAAACATGAATTCGAACTCGTTACCAAAGATAAAACACAAATTTCTACTCGTTATAAAGGGAAAACACAAATTTCCGGCGATGTCCACTCGTTATCGAGAGAAAAAACCTTTTTTCTTCAAGGACAACTCGTTACCCAGAGAAAAACACGAATTTGAACTCGTTAATATGAAGAAAACATGAATTCGAACTCGTTACCAAAGATAAAACACAAATTTCTACTCGTTATAAAGGGAAAACACAAATTTCCGGCGATGTCCACTCGTTATCGAGAAAAAACCTTTTTTTCTTCAAGGACAACTCGTTACCGAGAGAAAAACACGAATTTGAACTCGTTAATATGAAGAAAACATGAATTCGAACTCGTTACCAAAGATAAAACACAAATTTCTACTCGTTATAAAGGGAAAACACAAATTTCCGGCGATGTCCACTCGTTATCAGAGAAAAAACCTTTTTTTCTTCAAGGACAACTCGTTACCAGAGAAAAACACGAATTTGAACTCGTTAATATGAAGAAAACATGAATTCGAACTCGTTACCAAAGATAAAACACAAATTTCTACTCGTTACAAAGGGAAAACACAAATTTCCGGCGATGTTCACTCGTTATCAGAGAAAAAACCTTTTTTTCTTCAAGGACAACTCGTTACCAGAGAAAAACACGAATTTGAACTCGTTAATATGAAGAAAACATGAATTCGAACTCGTTACCAAAGATAAAACACAAATTTCTACTCGTTACAAAGGGAAAACACAAATTTCCGGCGATGTCCACTCGTTATCAGAGAAAAAATCTTTTTTTCTTCAAGGACAACTCGTTACCAGAGAAAAACATGAATTTGAACTCGTTAATATGAAGAAAACATGAATTCGAACTCGTTACCAAAGATAAAACACAAATTTCTACTCGTTATAAAGGGAAAACACAAATTTCCGGCGATGTCCACTCGTTATCGGAGAAAAAACCTTTTTTTCTTCAAGGACAACTCGTTACCGAGAGAAAAACACGAATTTGAACTCGTTAATATGAAGAAAACATGAATTCGAACTCGTTACCAAAGATAAAACACAAATTTCTACTCGTTATAAAGGAAAACACAAATTTCCGGCGATGTCCACTCGTTATTAGAGAAAAAACCTTTTTTCTTCAAGGACAACTCGTTAGCAGAGAAAAACACGAATTTGAACTCGTTAATATGAAGAAAACATGAATTCGAACTCGTTACCAAAGATAAAACACAAATTTCTACTCGTTATAAAGGGAAAACACAAATTTCCGGCGATGTCCACTCGTTATCGAGAGAAAAAACCATTTTTTTTTCTTCAAGGACAACTCGTTACCGAGAGAAAAACACGAATTTGAACTCGTTAATATGAAGAAAACATGAATTCGAACTCGTTACCAAAGATAAAACACAAATTTCTACTCGTTATAAAGGGAAAACACAAATTTCCGGCGATGTCCACTCGTTATCAGAGAAAAAACTTTTTTTTCTTCAAGGAGAACTCGTTACCAGAGAAAAACACGAATTTGAACTCGTTAATATGAAGAAAACATGAATTCGAACTCGTTACCAAAGATAAAACACAAATTTCTACTCGTTATAAAGGGAAAACACAAATTTCCGGCGATGTCCACTCGTTATCGGAGAAAAAACCTTTTTTTTCTTCAAGGACAACTCGTTACCAGAGAAAAACACGAATTTGAACTCGTTAATATGAAGAAAACATGAATTCGAACTCGTTACCAAAGATAAAAGACAAATTTCTACTCGTTATAAAGGGAAAACACAAATTTCCGGCGATGTCCACTCGTTATCAGAGAAAAAACCTTTTTTTCTTCAAGGACAACTCGTTACCAGGGAAAAACACTAATTTGAACTCGTTAATATGAAGAAAACATGAATTCGAACTCGTTACCAAAGATAAAACACAAATTTCTACTCGTTATAAAGGGAAAACACAAATTTCCGGCGATGTCCACTCGTTATCAGAGAAAAAACCTTTATTTCTTCAAAGACAACTCGTTACCAGAGAAAAACACGAATTTGAACTCATTAATATGAGGAAAACATGAATTCGAACACGTTACCAAAGATAAAACACAAATTTCTACTCGTTATAAAGGGAAAACACAAATTTCCGGCGATGTCCACTCGTTATCAGAGAAAAAACATTTTTTTCTTCAAGGACAACTCGTTACCAGAGAAAAACACGAATTTGAACTCGTTAATATGAAGAAAACATGAATTCGAACTCGTTACCAAAGATAAAACACAAATTTCTACTCGTTATAAAGGAAAACATAAATTTCCGGCGATGTCCACTCGTTATCAGAGAAAAAACCTTTTTTTTCTTCAAGGACAACTCGTTAGCAGAGAAAAACAGGAATTTGAACTCGTTAATATGAAGAAAACATGAATTCGAACTCGTTACCAAAGATAAAACACAAATTTCTACTCGTTATAAAGGGAAAACACAAATTTCCGGCGATGTCCACTCGTTATCAGAGAAAAAACATTTTTTTCTTCAAGGACAACTCGTTACCAGAGAAAAACACGAATTTGAACTCGTTAATATGAAGAAAACATGAATTCGAACTCGTTACCAAAGATAAAACACAAATTTCTACTCGTTATAAAGGGAAAACACAAATTTCCGGCGATGTCCACTCGTTATCGGAGAAAAACCTTTTTTTCTTCAAGGACAACTCGTTACCGAGAGAAAAACACGAATTTGAACTCGTTAATATGAAGAAAACATGAATTCGAACTCGTTACCAAAGATAAAACACAAATTTCTACTCGTTATAAAGGGAAAACACAAATTTCCGGCGATGTCCACTCGTTATCGAGAGAAAAAACCTTTTTTTCTTCAAGGACAACTCGTTACCGAGAGAAAAACACGAATTTGAACTCGTTAATATGAAGAAAACATGAATTCGAACTCGTTACCAAAGATAAAACACAAATTTCTACTCGTTATAAAGGAAAACACAAATTTCCGGCGATGTCCACTCGTTATCGAGAAAAAACCTTTTTTTTCTTCAAGGACAACTCGTTACCGAGAGAAAAACACGAATTTGAACTCGTTAATATGAAGAAAACATGAATTCGAACTCGTTACCAAAGATAAAACACAAATTTCTACTCGTTATAAAGGGAAAACACAAATTTCCGGCGATGTCCACTCGTTATCGGAGAAAAAACCTTTTTTTCTTCAAGGACAACTCGTTACCGAGAGAAAAACACGAATTTGAACTCGTTAATATGAAGAAAACATGAATTCGAACTCGTTACCAAAGATAAAACACAAATTTCTACTCGTTATAAAGGGAAAACACAAATTTCCGGCGATGTCCACTCGTTATCGAGAGAAAAAACCTTTTTTTCTTCAAGGACAACTCGTTACCGAGAGAAAAACACGAATTTGAACTCGTTAATATGAAGAAAACATGAATTCGAACTCGTTACCAAAGATAAAACACAAATTTCTACTCGTTATAAAGGGAAAACACAAATTTCCGGCGATGTCCACTCGTTATCGAGAGAAAAAACCATTTTTTCTTCAAGGACAACTCGTTACCGAGAGAAAAACACGAATTTGAACTCGTTAATATGAAGAAAACATGAATTCGAACTCGTTACCAAAGATAAAACACAAATTTCTACTCGTTATAAAGGGAAAACACAAATTTCCGGCGATGTCCACTCGTTATCGAGAGAAAAAACCTTTTTTTCTTCAAGGACAACTCGTTACCGAGAGAAAAACACGAATTTGAACTCGTTAATATGAAGAAAACATGAATTCGAACTCGTTACCAAAGATAAAACACAAATTTCTACTCGTTATAAAGGGAAAACACAAATTTCCGGCGATGTCCACTCGTTATCGGAGAAAAAACCTTTTTTTCTTCAAGGACAACTCGTTACCGAGAGAAAAACACGAATTTGAACTCGTTAATATGAAGAAAACATGAATTCGAACTCGTTACCAAAGATAAAACACAAATTTCTACTCGTTATAAAGGGAAAACACAAATTTCCGGCGATGTCCACTCGTTATCGAGAGAAAAAACCTTTTTTCTTCAAGGACAACTCGTTACCGAGAGAAAAACACGAATTTGAACTCGTTAATATGAAGAAAACATGAATTCGAACTCGTTACCAAAGATAAAACACAAATTTCTACTCGTTATAAAGGGAAAACACAAATTTCCGGCGATGTCCACTCGTTATCGGAGAAAAAACCTTTTTTTCTTCAAGGACAACTCGTTACCGAGAGAAAAACACGAATTTGAACTCGTTAATATGAAGAAAACATGAATTCGAACTCGTTACCAAAGATAAAACACAAATTTCTACTCGTTATAAAGGGAAAACACAAATTTCCGGCGATGTCCACTCGTTATCGAGAGAAAAAACCTTTTTTTCTTCAAGGACAACTCGTTACCGAGAGAAAAACACGAATTTGAACTCGTTAATATGAAGAAAACATGAATTCGAACTCGTTACCAAAGATAAAACACAAATTTCTACTCGTTATAAAGGGAAAACACAAATTTCCGGCGATGTCCACTCGTTATCGAGAGAAAAAACCTTTTTTTCTTCAAGGACAACTCGTTACCGAGAGAAAAACACGAATTTGAACTCGTTAATATGAAGAAAACATGAATTCGAACTCGTTACCAAAGATAAAACACAAATTTCTACTCGTTATAAAGGGAAAACACAAATTTCCGGCGATGTCCACTCGTTATCAGAGAAAAAACAATTTTTTCTTCAAGGACAACTCGTTACCGAGAGAAAAACACGAATTTGAACTCGTTAATATGAAGAAAACATGAATTCGAACTCGTTACCAAAGATAAAACACAAATTTCTACTCGTTATAAAGGGAAAACACAAATTTCCGGCGATGTCCACTCGTTATCGAGAGAAAAAACTTTTTTTTCTTCAAGGAGAACTCGTTACCGAGAGAAAAACACGAATTTGAACTCGTTAATATGAAGAAAACATGAATTCGAACTCGTTACCAAAGATAAAACACAAATTTCTACTCGTTATAAAGGGAAAACACAAATTTCCGGCGATGTCCACTCGTTATCAGAGAAAAAACCTTTTTTTCTTCAAGGACAACTCGTTAGAAGTGAAAAACACGAATTTGAACTCGTTAATATGAAGAAAACATGAATTTGAACTCGTTACCAAAGATAAAACACAAATTTCTACTCGTTATAAAGGGAAAACACAAATTTCCGGCGATGTCCACTCGTTATCAGAGAAAAAACATTTTTTTCTTCAAGGACAACTCGTTACCGAGAAAAACACGAATTTGAACTCGTTAATATGAAGAAAACATGAATTCGAACTCGTTACCAAAGATAAAACACAAATTTCTACTCGTTATAAAGGGAAAACACAAATTTCCGGCGATGTCCACTCGTTATCGAGAGAAAAACCTTTTTTTCTTCAAGGACATCTCGTTACCAGAGAAAAACACGAATTTGAACTCGTTAATATGAAGAAAACATGAATTCAAACTCGTTACCAAAGATAAAACACAAATTTCTACTCGTTGTAAAGGGAAAACACAAATTTCCGGCGATGTCCACTCGTTATCAGAGAAAAAACCTTTTTTTCTTCAAGGACAACTCGTTACCAGAGAAAAACACGAATTTGAACTCGTTAATATGAAGAAAACATGAATTCGAACTCGTTACCAAAGATAAAACACAAATTTCTACTCGTTATAATGGGAAAACACAAATTTCCGGCGATGTCCACTCGTTATCAGAGAAAAAACCTTTTTTCTTCAAGGACAACTCGTTACCAGAGAAAAACACGAATTTGAACTCATTAATATGAAGAAAACATGAATTCGAACTCGTTACCAAAGATAAAACACAAATTTCTACTCGTTATAAAGGGAAAACACAAATTTCCGGCGATGTCCACTCGTTATCGAGAGAAAAAACCTTTTTTCATCAAGGACAACTCGTTACCGAGAGAAAAACACGAATTTGAACTCGTTAATATGAAGAAAACATGAATTCGAACTCGTTACCAAAGATAAAACACAAATTTCTACTCGTTATAAAGGGAAAACACAAATTTCCGGCGATGTCCACTCGTTATCGAGAGAAAAAACCTTTTTTTCTTCAAGGAGAACTCGTTACCGAGAGAAAAACACGAATTTGAACTCGTTAATATGAAGAAAACATGAATTCGAACTCGTTACCAAAGATAAAACACAAATTTCTACTCGTTATAAAGGGAAAACACAAATTTACGGCGATGTCCACTCGTTATCAGAGAAAAAACCTTTTTTTCTTCAAGGACAACTCGTTACCAGAGAAAAACACGAATTTGAACTCGTTAATATGAAGAAAACATGAATTCGAACTCGTTACCAAAGATAAAACACAAATTTCTACTCGTTATAAATGGAAAACACAAATTTCCGGCGATGTCCACTCGTTATCAGAGAAAAAACCTTTTTTTCTTCAAGGACAACTCGTTACCAGAGAAAAACACGAATTTGAACTCGTTAATATGAAGAAAACATGAATTCGAACTCGTTACCAAAGATAAAACACAATTTTCTACTCGTTATAAAGGGAAAACACAAATTTCCGGCGATGTCCACTCGTTATCAGAGAAAAAACCTTTTTTTCTTCAAAGACAACTCGTTACCATAGAAAAACACGAATTTGAACTCGTTAATATGAGGAAAACATGAATTCGAACTCGTTACCAAAGATAAAACACAAATTTCTTCTCGTTATAAAGGGAAAACACAAATTTCCGGCGATGTCCACTCGTTATCAGAGAAAAAACCTTTTTTTCTTCAAGGACAACTCGTTACCAGAGAAAAACACGAATTTGAACTCGTTAATATGAAGAAAACATGAATTCGAACTCGTTACCAAAGATAAAACACAAATTTCTACTCGTTATAAAGGGAAAACACAAATTTCCGGCGATGTCCACTCGTTAACAGAGAAAAAACCTTTTCTTCTTCAAGGACAACTCGTTAGAAGAGAAAAACACGAATTTGAACTCGTTAATATGAAGAAAACATGAATTTGAACTCGTTACCAAAGATAAAACACAAATTTCTACTCGTTATAAAGGGAAAACACAAATTTCCGGCGATGTCCACTCGTTATCAGAGAAAAAACATTTTTTTCTTCAAAGACAACTCGTTACCATAGAAAAACACGAATTTGAACTCGTTAATATGAGGAAAACATGAATTCGAACTCGTTACCAAAGATAAAACACAAATTTCTTCTCGTTATAAAGGGAAAACACAAATTTCCGGCGATGTCCACTCGTTATCAGAGAAAAAACCATTTTTTCTTCAAGGACAACTCGTTACCCAGAGAAAAACACGAATTTGAACTCGTTAATATGAAGAAAACATGAATTCGAACTCGTTACCAAAGATAAAACACAAATTTCTACTCGTTATAAAGGGAAAACACAAATTTCCGGCGATGTCCACTCGTTATCAGAGAAAAAACTTTTTTTTCTTCAAGGAGAACTCGTTACCAGAGAAAAACACGAATTTGAACTCGTTCATATGAAGAAAACATGAATTCGAACTCGTTACCAAAGATAAAACACAAATTTCTACTCGTTATAAAGGGAAAACACAAATTTCCGGCGATGTCCACTCGTTATCAGAGAAAAAACCTTTTTTTCTTCAAGGACAACTCGTTAGAAGTGAAAAACACGAATTTGAACTCATTAATATGAAGAAAACATGAATTTGAACTCGTTACCAAAGATAAAACACAAATTTCAACTCGTTATAAAGGGAAAACACAAATTTCCGGCGATGTCCACTCGTTATCAGAGAAAAAACATTTTTTTCTTCAAGGACAACTCGTTACCGAGAGAAAAACACAAATTTGAACTCGTTAATATGAAGAAAACATGAATTCGAACTCGTTACCGAAGATAAAACACAAATTTCTACTCGTTATAAAGGAAAACACAAATTTCCAGCGATGTCCACTCGTTATCAGAGAACAAACCTTTTTTTCTTCAAGGACATCTCGTTACCAGAGAAAAACACGAATTTGAACTCGTTAATAGGAAGAAAACATGAATTCGAACTCGTTACCAAAGATAAAACACAAATTTCTACTCGTTGTAAAGGGAAAACACAAATTTCCGGCGATGTCCACTCGTTATCAGAGAAAAAACCTTTTTTTCTTCAAGGACAACTCGTTACCGAGAGAAAAACACGAATTTGAACTCGTTAATATGAAGAAAACATGAATTCGAACTCGTTACCAAAGATAAAACACAAATTTCTACTCGTTATAATGGGAAAACACAAATTTCCGGCGATGTCCACTCGTTATCGAGAAAAAACCTTTTTTCTTCAAGGACAACTCGTTACCGAGAGAAAAACACGAATTTGAACTCATTAATATGAAGAAAACATGAATTCGAACTCGTTACCAAAGATAAAACACAAATTTCTACTCGTTATAAAGGGAAAACACAAATTTCCGGCGATGTCCACTCGTTATCAGAGAAAAAACCTTTTTTCATCAAGGACAACTCGTTACCAGAGAAAAACACGAATTTGAACTCGTTAATATGAAGAAAACATGAATTCGAACTCGTTACCAAAGATAAAACACAAATTTCTACTCGTTATAAAGGGAAAACACAAATTTCCGGCGATGTCCACTCGTTATCGAGAAAAAACCTTTTTTTCTTCAAGGAGAACTCGTTACCGAGAGAAAAACACGAATTTGAACTCGTTAATATGAAGAAAACATGAATTCGAACTCGTTACCAAAGATAAAACACAAATTTCTACTCGTTATAAAGGGAAAACACAAATTTACGGCGATGTCCACTCGTTATCGAGAGAAAAAACCTTTTTTTCTTCAAGGACAACTCGTTACCGAGAGAAAAACACGAATTTGAACTCGTTAATATGAAGAAAACATGAATTCGAACTCGTTACCAAAGATAAAACACAAATTTCTACTCGTTATAAAGGGAAAACACAAATTTCCGGCGATGTCCACTCGTTATCAGAGAAAAAACCTTTTTTTCTTCAAGGACAACTCGTTACCAGAGAAAAACACGAATTTGAACTCGTTAATATGAAGAAAACATGAATTCGAACTCGTTACCAAAGATAAAACACAATTTTCTACTCGTTATAAAGGGAAAACACAAATTTCCGGCGATGTCCACTCGTTATCAGAGAAAAAACCTTTTTTTCTTCAAAGACAACTCGTTACCATAGAAAAACACGAATTTGAACTCGTTAATATGAGGAAAACATGAATTCGAACTCGTTACCAAAGATAAAACACAAATTTCTTCTCGTTATAAAGGAAAACACAAATTTCCGGCGATGTCCACTCGTTATCGAGAGAAAAAACCTTTTTTTCTTCAAGGACAACTCGTTACCGAGAGAAAAACACGAATTTGAACTCGTTAATATGAAGAAAACATGAATTCGAACTCGTTACCAAAGATAAAACACAAATTTCTACTCGTTATAAAGGGAAAACACAAATTTCCGGCGATGTCCACTCGTTATCAGAGAAAAAACCTTTTCTTCTTCAAGGACAACTCGTTAGAAGAGAAAAACACGAATTTGAACTCGTTAATATGAAGAAAACATGAATTTGAACTCGTTACCAAAGATAAAACACAAATTTCTACTCGTTATAAAGGGAAAACACAAATTTCCGGCGATGTCCACTCGTTATCAGAGAAAAAACATTTTTTTCTTCGAGGACAACTCGTTACCATAGAAAAACACGAATTTGAACTCGTTAATATGAAGAAAACATGAATTCGAACTTGTTACCAAAGATAAAACACAAATTTCCAGCGATGTCCGCTCGTTATCAGAGAACAAACCTTTTTTTCTTCAAGGACAACTCGTTACCAAAGAAAAACACGAATTTGAACTCGTTAATATGAAGAAAACATGAATTCGAACTCGTTACCAAAGATAAAACACAAATTTCTACTCGTTGTAAAGGGAAAACACAAATTTCCGGCGATGTCCACTCGTTATCAGAGAAAAAACCTTTTTTTCTTCAAGGACAACTCGTTACCAGAGAAAAACACGAATTTGAACTCGTTAGTATGAAGAAAACATGAATTCGAACTCGTTACCAAAGATAAAACACAAATTTCTACTCGTTATAAAGGGAAAACACAAATTTCCGGCGATGTCCACTCGTTATCAGAGAAAAAACCTTTTTTCTTCAAGGACAACTCGTTACCAGAGAAAAACACGAATTTGAACTCATTAATATGAAGAAAACATGAATTCGAACTCGTTACCAAAGATAAAACACAAATTTCTACTCGTTATAAAGGGAAAACACAAATTTCCGGCGATGTCCACTCGTTATCAGAGAAAAAACCTTTTTTTCATCAAGGACAACTCGTTACCGAGAGAAAAACACGAATTTGAACTCGTTAATATGAAGAAAACATGAATTCGAACTCGTTACCAAAGATAAAACACAAATTTCTACTCGTTATAAAGGGAAAACACAAATTTCCGGCGATGTCCACTCGTTATCGAGAGAAAAAACCTTTTTTTCTTTAAGGAGAACTCGTTACCGAGAGAAAAACACGAATTTGAACTCGTTAATATGAAGAAAACATGAATTCGAACTCGTTACCAAAGATAAAACACAAATTTCTACTCGTTATAAAGGGAAAACACAAATTTCCGGCGATGTCCACTCGTTATCGAGAAAAAACCTTTTTTTCTTCAAGGACAACTCGTTACCAGAGAAAAACACGAATTGGAACTCGTTAATATGAAGAAAACATGAATTCGAACTCGTTACCAAAGATAAAACACAATTTTCTACTCGTTATAAAGGGAAAACACAAATTTCCGGCGATGTCCACTCGTTATCAGAGAAAAAACCTTTTTTTCTTCAAGGACAACTCGTTAGAAGTGAAAAACACGAATTTGAACTCGTTAATATGAAGAAAACATGAATTTGAACTCGTTACCAAAAATAAAACACAAATTTCTACTCGTTATAAAGGGAAAACACAAATTTCCGGCGATGTCCACTCGTTATCAGAGAAAAAACATTTTTTTCTTCAAGGACAACTCGTTACCAGAGAAAAACACGAATTTGAACTCGTTAATATGAAGAAAACATGAATTCGAACTCGTTACCGAAGATAAAACACAAATTTCTACTCGTTATAAAGGGAAAACAAAAATTTCCAGCGATGTCCACTCGTTATCAAAGAACAAACCTTTTTTTCTTCAAGGAAAACTCGTTACCAGAGAAAAACACGAATTTGAACTCGTTAATATGAAGAAAACATGAATTCGAACTCGTTACCAAAGATAAAACACAAATTTCTACTCGTTGTAAAGGGAAAACACAAATTTCCGGCGATGTCCACTCGTTATCAGAGAAAAAACCTTTTTTTCTTCAAGGACAACTTGTTACCCAAGAAAAACACGAATTTGAACTCGTTAATATGAAGAAAACATGAATTCGAACTCGTTACCAAAGATAAAACACAAATTTCTACTCGTTATAAAGGGAAAACACAAATTTCCGGCGATGTCCACTCGTTATCCGAGAAAAAACCTTTTTTCTTCAATGACAACTCGTTACCAGAGAAAAACACGAATTTGAACTCGTTAATATGAAGAAAACATGAATTCGAACTCGTTACCAAAGATAAAACACAAATTTCTACTCGTTATAAAGGAAAAACACAAATTTCCGGCGATGTCCACTCGTTATCAGGGAAAAACTCTTTTTTTCTTCAAGGACAACTCGTTACCAGAGAAAAACACGAATTTGAACTCGTTAATATGAAGAAAACATGAATTCGAACTCGTTACCAAAGATATAACACAAATTTCCGGCGATGTCCACTCGTTATCAGAGAAAAAACCTTTTTTTCTTCAAGGACAACTCGTTACCAGAGAAAAACACGAATTTGAACTCGTTAATATGAAGAAAACATGAATTCGAACTCGTTACCAAAGATAAAACACAAATTTCTACTCGTTATAAAGGGAAAACACAAATTTCCGGCGATGTCCACTCGTTATCATAGAAAAAACATTTTTTTCTTCAAGGACAACTCGTTACCAGAGAAAAACACGAATTTGAACTCGTCAAAATGAAGAAAACATGAATTCGAACTCGTTACCAAAGATAAAACACAAATTTCTACTCGTTATAAAGGGAAAACACAAATTTCCGGCGATGTCCACTCGTTATCGAGAACAAAACCTTTTTTTCTTCAAGGACAACTCGTTACCAGAGAAAAACACGAATTTGAACTCGTTAATATGAAGAAAACATGAATTCAAACTCGTTACCAAAGATAAAACACAAATTTCTACTCGTTATAAAGGGAAAACACAAATTTCCGGCGATGTACACTCGTTATCAGAGAGAAAACCTTTTTTTTCCTCAAGGACAACTCGTTACCGAGAGAAAAACACGAATTTGAACTCGTTAATATGAAGAAAACATGAATTCGAACTCGTTACCAAAGATAAAACACAAATTTCTACTCGTTATAAAGGGAAAACACAAATTTCCGGCGATGTCCACTCGTTATCGAGAAAAAACCTTTTTTCTGAAAGGAGAACTCGTTACCAGAGAAAAACACGAATTTGAACTCGTTAATATGAAGAAAACATGAATTCGAACTCGTTACCAAAGATAAAACACAAATTTCTACTCGTTATAAAGGGAAAACACAAATTTCCGGCGATGTCCACTCGTTATAAGAGAAAAAACCTTTTTTTCTTCAAGGACAACTCGTTACCAGGGAAAAACACGAATTTGAACTCGTTAATATGAAGAAAACATGAATTCGAACTCGTTACCAAAGATAAAACACAAATTTCTACTCGTTATAAAGGGAAAACACAAATTTCCGGCGATGTCCACTCGTTATCAGAGAAAAAACCTTTTTTTTCGAAAGGAGAACTCGTTACCGAGAGAAAAACACGAATTTGAACTCGTTAATATGAAGAAAACATGAATTCGAACTCGTTAGCAAAGATAAAACACAAATTTCTACTCGTTATAAAGGGAAAACACAAATTTCCGGCGATGTCCACTCGTTATCTGAGAAAAAACCTTTTTTTCTTCAAGGACAACTCGTTACCAGGGAAAAACACGAATTTGAACTCGTTAATATGAAGAAAACATGAATTCGAACTCGTTACCAAAGATAAAACACAAATTTCTACTCGTTCTAAAGGGAAAACACAAATTTCCGGCGATGTCCACTCGTTATCAGAGAAAAAACCTTTTTTTCTTCAAGGACAACTCGTTACCAGAGAAAAACACGAATTTGAACTCGTTAATATGAAGAAAACATGAATTCGAACTCGTTGCCAAATATAAAACACAAATTTCTACTCGTTATAAAGGGAAAACACAAATTTCCGGCGATGTCCACTCGTTATCAGAGAAAAAACATTTTTTTCTTCAAGGACAACTCGTTACCAGAGAAAAACACGAATTTGAACTCGTTAATATGAAGAAAACATGAATTTGAACTCGTTACCAAAGATAAAACACAAATTTCTACTCGTTATAAAGGGAAACCACAAATTTCCGGCGATGTCCACTCGTTATCAGAGAAAAATCCTTTTTTTCTTCAAGGACAACTCGTTACCAAAACACGAATTTGAACTCGTTAATATGAAGAAAACATGAATTCGAACTCGTTACCAAAGATAAAACACAAATTTCTACTCGTTATAAAGGGAAAACACAAATTTCCGGCGATGTCCACTCGTTATCCGAGAAAAAACCTTTTTTTCTTCAAGGACAACTCGTTACCAGAGAAAAACATGAATTTGAACTCGTTAATATGAAGAAAACATGAATTCGAACTCGTTACCAAAGATAAAACACAAATTTCTACTCGTTATAAAGGGAAAACACAAATTTACGGCGATGTCCACTCGTTATCAGAGAAAAAACCTTTTTTTCTACAAGGACAACTCATTACCAGAGAAAAACACGAATTTGAACTCGTTAATATGAGGAAAACATGAATTCGAACTCGTTACCAAAGATAAAACACAAATTTCTACTCGTTATAAAGGGAAAACACAAATTTCCGGCGATGTCCACTCGTTATCAGAGAAAAAACCTTTTTTTCTTCAAGGACAACTCGTTACCAGAGGAAAACACGAATTTGAACTCGTTAATATGAAGAAAACATGAATTCGAACTCGTTACCAAAGATAAAACACAAATTTCTACTCGTTATAAAGGGAAAACACAAATTTCCGGCGATGTCCACTCGTTATCAGAGAAAAAACCTTTTATTCTTCAAGGACAACTCGTTACCAGAGAAAAACACGAATTTGAACTCGTTAATATGAAGAAAACATGAATTCGAACTCGTTACCAAAGATAAAACACAAATTTCTACTCGTTATAAAGGGAAAACACAAATTTCCGGCGATGTCCACTCGTTATCAGAGAAAAAACCTTTTTTTCTACAAGGACAACTCATTACCAGAGAAAAACACGAATTTGAACTCGTTAATATGAGGAAAACATGAATTCGAACTCGTTACCAAAGATAAAACACAAATTTCTACTCGTTATAAAGGGAAAACACAAATTTCCGGCGATGTCCACTCGTTATCAGAAAAAAAACCTTTTTTTCTTCAAGGACAACTCGTTAGCAGAGAAAAACACGAATTTGAACTCGTTAATATGAAGAAAACATGAATTCGAACTCGTTACCAAAGATAAAACTCAAATTTCTACTCGTTATAAAGGGAAAACACAAATTTCCGGCGATGTCCACTCGTTATCAGAGAAAAAACCTTTTTTTCTTCAAGGACAACTCGTTACCAGAGGAAAACACGAATTTGAACTCGTTAATATGAAGAAAACATGAATTCGAACTCGTTACCAAAAAGATAAAACACAAATTTCTACTCGTTATAAAGGGAAAACACAAATTTCCGGCGATGTCCACTCGTTATGAGAGAAAAAACCTTTTTTTCTTCAAGGACAACTCGTTACCAGAGAAAAACACGAATTTGAACTCGTTAATATGAAGAAAACATGAATTCGAACTCGTTACCAAAGATAAAACACAAATTTCTACTCGTTATAAAGGGAAAACACAAATTTCCGGCGATGTCCACTCGTTATCAGAGAAAAAACCTTTTATTCTTCAAGGACAACTCGTTACCAGAGAAAAACACGAATTTGAACTCGTTAATATGAAGAAAACATGAATTCGAACTCGTTACCAAAGATAAAACACAAATTTCTACTCGTTATAAAGGGAAAACACAAATTTCCTGCGATGTCCACTCGTTATCAGAGAAAAAACCTTTTAATCTTCAAGGACAACTCGTTACCAGAGAAAAACACGAATTTGAACTCGTTAATATGAAGAAAACATGAATTCGAACTCGTTACCAAAGATAAAACACAAATTTCTACTCGTTATAAAGGGAAAACACAAATTTCCGGCGATGTCCACTCGTTATCAGAGAAAAAACCTTTTTTTCTTCAAGGACAACTCGTTACCATAGAAAAACACGAATTTGAACTCGTTAATATGAAGAAAACATGAATTCGAACTCGTTACCAAAGATAAAACACAAATTTCTACCCGTTATAAAGGGAAACACAAATTTCCGGCGATGTCCACTCGTTATCAGAGAAAAAATCTTTTCTTCTTCAAGGACAACTTGTTACCATAGAAAAACACGAATTTGAACTCGTTAATATGAAGAAAACATGAATTCGAACTCGTTACCAAAGATAAAACACAAATTTCTACCCGTTATAAACGGAAAACACAAATTTCCGGCGATGTCCACTCGTTATCAGAGAAAAAACCTTTTTTTCTTCAAGGACAACTCATTACCAGAGAAAAACACGAATTTGAACTCGTTAATATGAAGAAAACATGAATTCGAACTCGTTGCCAAATATAAAACACAAATTTCTACTCGTTATAAAGGGAAAACACAAATTTCCGGCGATGTCCACTCGTTATCTGAGAAAAAACCTTTTTTTCTTCAAGGACAACTCGTTACCAGGGAAAAACACGAATTTGAACTCGTTAATATGAAGAAAACATGAATTCGAACTCGTTACCAAAGATAAAACACAAATTTCTACTCGTTATAAAGGGAAAACACAAATTTCCGGCGATGTCCACTCGTTATCAGAGAAAAAACCTTTTTTTCTGAAAGGAGAACTCGTTACCAAAGAAAAACACGAATTTGAACTCGTTAATATGAAGAAAACATGAATTCGAACTCGTTAGCAAAGATAAAACACAAATTTCTACTCGTTATAAAGGGAAAACACAAATTTCCGGCGATGTCCACTCGTTATCTGAGAAAAAACCTTTTTTTCTTCAAGGACAACTCGTTACCAGGGAAAAACACGAATTTGAACTCGTTAATATGAAGAAAACATGAATTCGAACTCGTTACCAAAGATAAAACACAAATTTCTACTCGTTATAAAGGGAAAAAACAAATTTCCGGCGATGTCCACTCGTTATCAGAGAAAAAACCTTTTTTTCTTCAAGGACAACTCGTTACCAGAGAAAAACACGAATTTGAACTCGTTAATATGAAGAAAACATGAATTCGAACTCGTTGCCAAATATAAAACACAAATTTCTACTCGTTATAAAGGGAAAACACAAATTTCCGGCGATGTCCACTCGTTATCGAGAAAAAACATTTTTTTCTTCAAGGACAACTCGTTACCAGAGAAAAACACGAATTTGAACTCGTTAATATGAAGAAAACATGAATTCGAACTCGTTACCAAAGATAAAACACAAATTTCTACTCGTTATAAAGGGAAACCACAAATTTCCGGCGATGTCCACTCGTTATCAGAGAAAAATCCTTTTTTTCTTCAAGGACAACTCGTTACCAAAACACGAATTTGAACTCGTTAATATGAAGAAAACATGAATTCGAACTCGTTACCAAAGATAAAACACAAATTTCTACTCGTTATAAAGGGAAAACACAAATTTCCGGCGATGTTCACTCGTTATCCGAGAAAAAACCTTTTTTTCTTCAAGGACAACTCGTTACCAGAGAAAAACACGAATTTGAACTCGTTAATATGAAGAAAACATGAATTCGAACTCGTTACCAAAGATATAACACAAATTTCTACTCGTTATAAAGGGAAAACACAAATTTCCGGCGATGTCCACTCGTTATCAGAGAAAAAACCTTTTTTTCTACAAGGACAACTCATTACCAGAGAAAAACACGAATTTGAACTCGTTAATATGAGGAAAACATGAATTCGAACTCGTTACCAAAGATAAAACACAAATTTCTACTCGTTATAAAGGGAAAACACAAATTTCCGGCGATGTCCACTCGTTATCAGAGAAAAAACCTTTTATTCTTCAAGGACAACTCGTTACCAGAGAAAAACACGAATTTGAACTCGTTAATATGAAGAAAACATGAATTCGAACTCGTTACCAAAGATAAAACACAAATTTCTACTCGTTATAAAGGGAAAACACAAATTTCCGGCGATGTCCACTCGTTATCGAGAAAAAACCTTTTTTTCTTCAAGGACAACTCGTTACCGAGAGGAAAACACGAATTTGAACTCGTTAATATGAAGAAAACATGAATTCGAACTCGTTACCAAAAAGATAAAACACAAATTTCTACTCGTTATAAAGGGAAAACACAAATTTCCGGCGATGTCCACTCGTTATGAGAGAAAAAACCTTTTTTTTCTTCAAGGACAACTCGTTACCAGAGAAAAACACGAATTTGAACTCGTTAATATGAAGAAAACATGAATTCGAACTCGTTACCAAAGATAAAACACAAATTTCTACTCGTTATAAAGGGAAAACACAAATTTCTGGCGATGTCCACTCGTTATCAGAGAAAAAACCTTTTATTCTTCAAGGACAACTCGTTACCAGAGAAAAACACGAATTTGAACTCGTTAATATGAGGAAAACATGAATTCGAACTCGTTACCAAAGATAAAACACAAATTTCTACTCGTTATAAAGGGAAAACACAAATTTCCGGCGATGTCCACTCGTTATCAGAGAAAAAACCTTTTATTCCTCAAGGACAACTCGTTACCAGAGAAAAACACGAATTTGAACTCGTTAATATGAAGAAAACATGAATTTGAACTCGTTACCAAAGATAAAACACAAATTTCTACTCGTTATAAAGGGAAAACACAAATTCCGGCGATGTCCACTCGTTATCGAGAGAAAAAACCTTTTTTTCTTCAAGGACAACTCCTTACCGAGAGAAAAACACGAATTTGAACTCGTTAATATGAAGAAAACATGAATTCGAACTCGTTACCAAAGATAAAACACAAATTTCTACCCGTTATAAAGGGAAAACACAAATTTCCGGCGATGTCCACTCGTTATCAGAGAAAAAACCTTTTCTTCTTCAAGGACAACTTGTTACCATAGAAAAACACGAATTTGAACTCGTTAATATGAAGAAAACATGAATTCGAACTCGTTACCAAAGATAAAACACAAATTTCTTCCCGTTATAAACGGAAAACACAAATTTCCGGCGATGTCCACTCGTTATCAGAGAAAAAACCTTTTTTCTTCAAGGACAACTTGTTACCAGAGAAAAACACGAATTTGAACTCGTTAATATGAAGAAAACATGAATTCGAACTCGTTACCAAAGATAAAACACAAATTTCTACTCGTTATAAAGGGAAAACACAAATTTCCGGCGATGTCCACTCGTTATCAGAGAAAAAACATTTTTTTCTTCAAGGACAACTCGTTACCAGAGAAAAACACGAATTTGAACTCGTTAATATGAAGAAAACATGAATTCCAACTTGTTGGTCCCTTGAAAAGGCTTTAGTTAAGTTTAGAGGGGGGGGGGGGGGGTGAATAAACTTAACACTTAAAACTTTGGAGTTAACAAATTTTCGCAACTTCGGCAGTACCGCCGATACTTCGTAGTCCGCGAGACCTCGTAGCCCGCTCGATAAAACGTAGTCTACTGACAGTTCAGTTTGCTGAATTTGTGCAGCGGAATAATATCAAAATTAAGCCTTGTTACATGTTGTTAAATATGTTACTAAGTATTAGATACTCAGTAGTGTATGTGTGTGATTTCGGTTGCTAGATTCGCAGGTTGATATGGATAATGACTAAGTGCAGAAAGTAAATGCAGTAAGTAAGTAGAGAGATTTTATAGTGGTTCCAGGTGATGTAATCCTGTCAGTCCACTCTTCTCCTGTGATGTTGGAGGAAATTCACTAGTGATCTTTGAGTTATCTGTTACAAAGAATCCTAGGTTGCTTGTCCTTCACCAATAACTATGGCTTCACAAAGCGAAAAGCGAGAACGGGTAGGATTGCTTTGCTCCCGAGTCTTCCACCTTTGGTCCTTGAAGGGTAGGATTGCCTCTTCACCGGCTCCACCACAAACCAACGAGTCTTTCACACCTACCGATGCTTCACTTGTCTTCGACGGGTTCTTTATAAAATAAAGAATGAATCAAATAAATGATTCAGTTGCAGCAGCTTGATTAGGATGATATAATCAGTAGCTTGCAGTCTTCAAGTGTGTATGCTTGATGCAGCTTGAACATAGAATGCACTTGAAGAAAATAACTAGATCAGCAGCCTTAAGCTCAGTAAGTTCAGCAGGGTGTTTTTCAGCTCAGTATTGTTACTTAAAGTTTATCCCAAAATTCATCATCTCGTTTCTGAGTTGAAAGTCCTCTATTTATAGGTAGGAATGCATGTGACTTGAATTTGAAATTCAAATGTGACCGTTCCTTGTATTTGTCCCATCGCACCGCATTCTGTCACTTGTTCATAGGATCGACACCTTCGTCAGACTACTTTTTGACATGGGTGCCGTCCACCCCTTTGACTTGTATCCAATGGATAAAAATAAGGATCATCCCAACGTCTTTTTAATCTCGGCCCTTGATTTGCTTGATAGGTCGAGGTAGTTGGTGTTCTTATCCATGTAATCTTCAAATAATCTTGAATTAATCGAGGTATATATCGGCGGGTTCATCGTCGTCGTAATACCAATCGATCTATTTCGAACATCTTATTTTTGTCTGTAAAATAGAATGCAGCTGATTTCTTTTATCTAAATTTTATTTGTGAAGTTAGATTACATCATTTTAAATATAACCAAGTTCCAAACATCATCCAACTTGTGGAACTTAGACCTTCTACACAAGGCATATGTAATCAGTTTAGGTCATCACAGACTTGCCAAAATTCTGATTCCATATCCTTGACTTTAACTACAAAGTTTGATCCCTTAGTCTTCATTAACTGAGTTTGAACCCTCAGCCTTCAGTCTTCAGTCTTCAGCAGGTTCCAGACCAGTCTACTGACCTATCTACCCTACTGACCTAGACCAGTCTGCTGATAAACAGTCAGCAGCCTTTTACAGTGCTTGTTTGATCAAACCTATTTATGAATCAAAATCTAATAAACCTATACATTTTATCTAGACATCTTTTTGCCTTTGCACTATAACAGCTAGTATGGCACTCATCATCAAAACTAAGAAATAAGTCCAACAATTTCCCCCTTTTTGGTGATGATGCCACTACCCTCACCTAATCAGCAAAGCAAAAAGATAAAAACAAAAACAGAACAAATTCAGTCATTTCTCATTATAAATATTTGTTCACAGTATTACAATCTAGCATCAGCAAAGATAAAATAATGTAAATATGCCGATCTACTTGTCTCTTCTCTCTTTCTTGTCTAGCCTTCTCAGCTTGCTCTTGATAGGCTCTAATTTCTTCTATCATGTCCCTCATCCATTCATTTTCAATAAGTGTGAAATCAATATAAGAATTGACTTGTTTCCACCAATTCCATGCTTCAGGCAGGACAAGATTGATATCATTCACTCTGAATCCAAACCTCATATAAAGATCCTTGAATTCATTAAGTGAGTCTTTTGCTTTTGTGATAGGCAGTACTCTATCACCTCTGCCACTTCTTCCACCTCTGCCTCCTCTGTAAGTTGCCCTTAAAGCTTTGACTCTTGCCTCCCAAAATTTCAAACTCAAGAAAGAGTTAAGGCCTTCATGAAATCCCATATCATGGTAAGGTCTCCTTCTGTTATAAAATTCTTTCTTGTATTGTGACATGAGATCATCAGTGAGTTGAACTCTGCCAGGTGCAGGTCTCCTGAAAGCATTTGTATCATCAATCCATCTTTTCTGTGCAAAGAGTCTTGCGGCCTCCTTGTCTTTGCACTCGATTGGCCCTCTTCCCCCTTAGTGACATCATCAACAAAACGGGATATGAGGCCATGAATACCCTCCTGTGATACAATCACTCTATGTAATTGACCTTCCATGGTTCCAGTTCTAGTATCAATGGCAGTGATCCTAGATTGCAATGTCTCCTCCGTCCGTTGATCCTTTCGGTGAGTTTGGGATCGGGCATAGCAGGTTGTTGTGCGGCGAGCGAGGCTCGGCGGGTTTAGGAGCTTGACAAGCTTGTCAAGTTTCTCATGTATAGAAATAAGTTGGTCTTTTAGAGACTTGTCTTTGGCTTTATTTCCAACTTTGATACCATTGACATCTAGTATCAAATCATTCATAGCATTTTGAGTAGATGCAAAGTTTGAAGCAAGCGTATCGTAGATTGTCCGTTATCATTTACCATCTTCATCGAGTTCTTCAAATCTCTCTGTTCTTGCTGTCCAATTGAGTTCTTAACTGTTGCATGTCATTTCTTACGAGTTCTTAACTCATTGACAACTTCAATTGGCACTCCACTAGTCATCCTACTATCGGTAGGTCCATCACAGAGCTCCTCAACTCTATATTGTGCCCGTTGTCTACCGATGACCATTGCCTTACTCAAATCTCTCCCAGGGGGGAGGTCCTTCCCCAACCATTGCACCAAGAATGTCTTCCATGATTTGGATCTTGTGCGGGTTCCTCAAACAACTTCTTCTTGTCCAAAAATTTGAAATTCTTCATCACCGTAGTCATAATCCAAGAAATTGTTCTTCTTGATTAACACCGGCGGCCTGCGATTATCCTTCCCTACGGTGGTCTTGGCTCCAGAAGGCTCCACTACGGCAGCCTCATCAACGGCGCAGGGTTTCCTCCAAACCCAAAGTTTGTTCCAACCCGCGTCCAGTGTCGTTTGAGACTCGGCGGCTGTACCTCCTGTTCCAACCTTTGTCCAGTGCTTGTTTGTACCCCGGCAACATGTACCTCCTCTTCAATTTCTGTGGATTAAAGATATTGGTATTATCCACTTGGAAACCTTGGCATGACCAATCTTGGTCAGAGTTATGGCAGTTTTGGTGAGAATCCCTTCAAAGTCAAATCCACTTTGATATTCAATGGATTCCTCAGAACTAGCACTTGGTTCACTAAAGTCAGTGGCCTTTTCCTGATCCAAATCAACAATCTGTTCATCTTCAGGTTGTCCAGCAGGCTCTACAACATGAAATGTAGCAGATTCATCAACTAGCCTACCATCACTCAATGTAATTCCCTCATTGATCAATGCTTCTAGATCATCCATGGTGAGATCCTGTAGATCCTCATCCATTTCTTCGATCCGCGGCCCTCGGCGGACTTACCGCACTACCGGTGGACTGTTGTGCGGGTGGATCATTTATCAATGCGGTCCCCACCGGGTTCTCCTGGTCCTGAGGGGAAATCTCCCCTTGAGTCAGATGATGAGGAAGAATCATCAACTCCATCTCTTGGATCTCTGAACTTAATACCCTCCTCCTTCTGTTGCTCATCAAATAGATCCATCAGTCTGGATTGCAGCAGGGTGGTATCAACCAGATCCAGCAAGTTCTCCACTCCCAACTTGTTAAAGGCCCATTCCTCAAAATCAGTCATAGGTTCAGCAGCTGGCTTTTGTCTCTTGTAGAAACCAAACTTCCATTGAAAATAATCAGCAATTTGCTGAAGTTTGGGATCCACAAATTCTTCAGTTTTCTTCCTCTCTTTCACATGCCTTTCAAAGGGCATGAAAGATCTCCTGGGAGCAGCTTCAGTGGCTTGTTGACCTCCAAAGGTTCCAACAAGCAGACTCATGGTCTCTTCTACAGATGTTTGAAAGTCAGCAGGTTGCTGTGATTGTGTAGTTGTACCTACTACTTCCATCTGTATCACACTTGATTCCCCCTGACTCACATGCTCATCAGCAGGGTTAGCAGCAGACTGCTCTTCCCCCTGAACTATTGCCAAACTTGCAGGGTCTTCAATCAAGTCTTCAACTACCACAGCAGGTTCAGTAGATTGCCGTGGTTCTTCGACAGATTGCTCAACAACAACTTTGTGCGGCTTCGGTAGATTCACCAATAACATCTTCTACGAAGCGGGCTGCGGTACGGGATTCTTGTGATTCTTCAACGGATTGCTCAACAACAACCGTTCACTTCCGTAGACTTAATAACCTCATCGGGTGAGGAATCACGATTACAGGCGGTGGAATAATAGTTAAGGGCTCAGCCCTCAACGACCTCTTCTTCTCTTCTTCTTCTACCGACGCCTCTTCTTGGACTTTTTGTTTTTCCAAGATTCTCATTTCTTTTCCTTTGCCATACTTCTTCTTTTTGGCAACCTCCTTCATCCTCTTGGATAGGGGTTCATCATCATCATCATCATGTCCAGTAGATTTTCTCTTTCTACTATCTTCTTCTCGTTGTTTTGTCAGAATTTCAACAACAGTTCTTCTTGCAGCTACAGCAGGGTTAGTATCCTCCACTTGACCCTCGACGGACTCGACGATGCGTGTTGTTTCCTTCCTTGTTCTCTTTGATTTCAAGATTTCTGTAATCTTCCTAACATCAGCACTCTTTCTCTTTCCAGCAGTTTTCTTTGGTGCGGCGGGTTTGATGGATATCTTCTTAGTTTGCCGAACACACGCTCACCACCAAGCATCACCGTCATCTCCATCATCATTATCACCAGCACGGGCTCTCCGGCAACCTCTTCATCATCATCTAGTCCGGGAATCGCATGATCAATCTCCTTCTTGTATACGGACCGATTTATGTCAACCGGTTCAAGATCGGGAACCTCCGGATGATTCGGCGAGTCGAACCATCAAACCTAGGGGTAAGGCCTTTGATTTCCTTTTCTTTAATTTATCCTCCTTGGCTACTTTCTTCATATAATGAATGAAATAACCACCCCAATCAAATTTCATGCTTCGCAAATGATAATCATCGGCTCTATCTTGGGTCCCGATAGAGTATCCATACCGCCAACTAGCCCAAGTATGTTCTTTGCAATGAGCTTGCTCGACAGATCGTATTCATTACCAATGTTTTTGCAATTGATGCCTGGTACTGATTTGATAGTTGCATCTGTCTTGATCTGATCTACAAAAGCCATCTTGTCCAATCCCATAGTTTCAGGATTGACTGAACCATCAACAACTTCTTCAAAACCAAACACTTCTTTCAGCAGATTGGAGGAGATTACAAGCTCCTCACCATTCACAGTGGTTTTGAATGCTTCAGTTCCTTCTTCTATAACAATATTCTTCCAGAAATCAATAACATTGGTGTATGATATCGTTTCTAATCTGATGTTGAGTTTGTTCTCCAGGCCTGCAAACCTTCTTATTCTTCGACCTATATTAATGGCCAGTTCCGTTCTGTTTGCATCAACAACATAGCCTCTTACACTTTGGCTTGATTCGATTTGAACCTCAATCTTTTCCGCCATTGAAATAAGAAAAAAAGATGAAGAAAAATTGCTCTCAAATCTGTGTTCACACGATGTAGATTTTGCAGAGATAAAGCAGAAATTGCAAGTGGTGAATCTGCTATGTAACAGTCTGAATTTATAGACAGTGGGTAGTTGAAACTGTCACAGCACGTACATTGAGGTAACCACGATTAAATCTGAATAAATGCTGTCTTGACACGTGGTCCATTACTCCTCCATAATGTTTGTAACCGTTGGATGGTTTGACGTGGTAATAATGGATAAAATAAATATCCCGCCAATATGCTTTTTGACTTTAATTACTTTGACCGAGTAACGTTCCCTCCAAACGGGGTAATCCTCGGCGGGGTGGGCTCGGCGGTCGCGATAAGTAGACTTCGGCGGCCTGGCCGACAAAAGTACTCTGCCGATCCTTGTTTTCTTCTTGCTTTGTTCAATTGATAATACAAGATGAAGTTTAATACCAATGAGCGATCCGTCAAGTGAGCTCACCCAAAATGACAAAGACCAATCCCCTTGGCAACCTCATTTGCTCAATTGTCCAAACATAAGTACATGGAATTGTTGATACCAATGACTAATCGCTAAGTGAGCTCACCCAACATAGCAAAGACTAATCCCCTTGGTGAATTCCGAGTACACCGCCGAATATCGAGTCAATCTTTATGATTCCAAGTTCGGTCCTTAATTTAGCAAATCTTTCACTTTGTCAAGAGGTTTAGTGAAAATATCGGCAAGTTGATCTTCGGTAGGAATGTATAGAACCACCACATCTTTCTTTTCAACATGATCTCTTATAAAATGATGTCTCACATCAATGTGCTTGGTTCTTGAGTGCAAAACGGGATTTTACGTGATTGCAATTGCACTTGTGTTGTCACACATGATAGGAATTTCCCTTTCTTCAATTCCATAATCCCTTAATTGTTGTCTTAGCCATAGTACTTGTGCACACGGCGGCTTCCAAGCGGCAATGTATTCGGCTTCGGCGAGTGGAAGTTGAAATAGAATTCGTTTCTTGCTAAACCGGGAGACCGTCTATTTCCCATTAAGCGACAGTTCCCGAGGTGCTTTTTCTATCAATCTTGCATCCAAGATAATCGAATCCGAGTAGGATATTACTTTGAAGCTTCCTTCCTTGGAATACCATATCCCTACTCCCAAAGTCTCTTTAAGATACTTGAGAATTCTCTTAACCGCACCTAAATGACTTTCTTTAGGTTTAGATTGAAATCTTGCACAAACACCTACAAAGCAAAGGATATATCGAGTCCGCGCGGCGTGTGGTACGACGGACCGCCTATCATCCTTCTGTATAAAGTCTGATCAACATATTTGCCTTCTTTATCTTCATCTAATCTGATGTTTGTACTCATAGGAGTTGAATTCTTAGTGCTATTTTCCATACCAAACTTCTTCAGCAACTCCTTGGTGTACTTGGTTTGATGAATGAAGATTCCATCCTTCATTTGTTTGACTTGCAATCCCAAAAAGTAATTCATTTCTCCCATCATACTCATTTGGAATTTGCTCTTCATTAGATTTGCAAACTTTTCACAAAGTAAATCATTCTCAGAACCAAATATTATGTCATCCACATAAATTTGTACTAGCAGGGTGTTGTTTCCTTCACTGATTCTGAAAAGTGTCTTATCAATGGTGCCTTTTGTGAAACCATTGTCTACCAAGAATTGAGATAGAGTCTCATACCATGCTCTTGGTGCTTGTTTCAATCCATAAAGTGCTTTGTTGAGTTTATACACTTTATCTTCTTGATCTTTAACTTCAAATCCAGGAGGTTGTTGAACATACACTTCCTCCTCTAGGATACCATTCAAAAATGCACTCTTGACATCCATTTGATACACTTTGAAGTTCTTATATGCAGCATGTGCTAAGAATAATCTGATAGCTTCCAATCTTGCAACAGGTGCATAAGTTTCATCAAAATCTATTCCTTCTGCTTGAGAATAGCATTTTGCAACTAGTCTGGCCTTATTTCTCACAATGGTACCTGATTCATCAAATTTATTTCTGTATACCCACTTAGTACCAATGATATTTGCATGACTTGGCCTTTCAACTAGTGTCCAAACTTGATTTCTTTCAAATTCATTTAATTCTTCTTGCATAGCAATTATCCAATCTGGATCTGAAATTGCTTCTTCAACAACTTTAGGTTCCATTTGAGATAGAAAACAAGTAAACATAGCTTCCAGTTGTCTTCTAGTCCTCACACCTTGCTGTACATTGCCAATAACTTGTTCAGCAGGGTGATTCCATAACCATTGTGGATTTTGGTTATTTTGATTTTCAGGAACATCATCTTCAGTAGGGTCTACTGTAGCTTCTTCTACAGGGGGGTCAGCAGATCCTTGAATTGCTTCAGTTGTTGCATCAGTAACACTATCAGCAGGGTGTTCAGCAGGGGCAGTATCAGAAAGTTTTAAGTCATTGAATCTTTCCAAAACTTCAACACAATCTGGATCAGTGACTTGTTGATTCTTAGCAGGTTCATGATCTTCATCTTCCATTCCAGTAAACTTAGGTTCATCAAACACAACATGGATTGTTTCTTCATGTTTTAGTGACCTCTTGTTCAGTACCCTGAATGCTCTGCTGACTGAAGAATATCCCAAGAATATGCCTTCATCTGATTTTGGTTGGAATGTTTTCAAATGAACTTTGTGATTTAGAATAAAACATTTACTTCCAAATGGATGGAAATAGGATATATTGGGTATCCTTCCATTCCAAACCTCATAGGGTGTCTTCAGCAGCTTCTTGTTTACCGATGTTCTGTTTTGTGTATAGCATCTTGTATTTCTTGCTTGACCCAATATCTTTCGGTAGCAATGCTTCACAAATCATTGTTCTTCCCGCTTCCTTTAATGTCCTGTTTCTTCTTTCGGCAACCCCATTTTTGCCGAGGTGTACCAACGACGAGCAAGTTGATGTAGTACACCATTACGTTCACAATATTCTCTTATAACTTTGTTGAGAAATTCAGTACCCTGATCTGATCTTATCTTTATGACTGTTAAACTTTTCTCATTTTGTAATATCTTCAAAAGATTAGGCATGCTTTGGAGTGTCTCACTTTTCTTGTTCATAAATATCACCCAAGTGTATCTAGAAAAATCATCCACAACTACTAAGGTGTATTTCTTTCTGTTACACTTGTTGGAGTTATTGGTCCAAAAAGATCCATATGCATAAGCTCCAACACTCGTTAGTTGATTGTTTAGTCTTTGACTTGAAACTCGACTTTATCTCGTTTACCTTGCCGACATGCATCACATATAGCATCCTTCTTGAATGTGATCTCGGGTAAACCAATCACTAACTTCTTTTTCACCAACTCGATTAATATCATCAAAATTCAAGTGATTTAACTTCTTGTGCCATAACCAATTGAGTTCGGATTTGGTATGCACAATCAGTGAGTTTTGGAAGGCGCAAGTAGACCAATCCACAACATACATGTTCTGTTGCCTTCTACCGACAAGTACAACTTGATCACCTCTTTCACTAATGACAATACAATTGTTTTTGTCAAAAGTGACCTTGTATCCCATATCACGAATTGTCCGAGTGCTCGGCAAGTTGTAGTCCGGTCCTCCACATATGCCACATTCTTGATTGTAAGTCCATTTCTGATAAGTGTGCCATATCCTCTTGTATATCCAGGTGTATTTTTGTTGCCAAAATTCACCTTTGGACCATCTTTTCCCACAAAATTTGATAAACAGTGCTTATTCTTTGTCATGTGTCCGGAACATCCCTTGTCAAAGTACCGGACACCCTACAAAACAAAGTTAATGCATTTTAGGTACCCAAACCTGTTTGGGTCCATAGTGGTCGATGGCAAGCATGACCCTTGGTATGTTTCCATAAGGTCTTCTCCTAAATGTGTCATACTTTGGTTCATACATGTATTCCACACATCCATAAGTTCTAACGTAGGTTGTGTAGGAACCACATATGTTTTACGGCCTTTTGGTACATAATGCCTTTGTTTGAAATGATTCTTGTTGTTAGAAACATTTGCATAACCATAGGTGTCTTGTCTGTTAGGAACAGCCATTTGTAATATGGAGTCCGCCGAGGTCTTGTGTAAGTCCTCTCGCCGATTCCATTGCCTAGGTTTTACCCTAGTAGTATGGTTATACTTTCGTTTCTAGCATTAGATGCGGGAATATTCCAATCATTATCGGCAGGAACAGTCTACCTTTCCCCTTGAGATAAGTATCCCTTGAATGATCAACATTTTTGGATTTATGATTCTTATCCTTGGAATATTTCGTTTCTTTCCCTTCGTGGTCCGGCGAGACTTAGTAGCGGGTACGCTATCGGCGAGCTTAGAAGGCACAACGAGTCCTATTTTTAGATTTATTCATTTTACTAGAGCCGTTGACTTCGAGACTTCGATTTTGCTTCCTTGAGGCATTCTCATTGGGTTTTCGCTTCGGCGGCCTTGCGGGAGATGGATCTAGTGCGGGCACAAACTTAGGACCAATTCGGTACTAGGTTCGGTAACCTTCTTTGGATCCACTCTTGTTAGATTGCTGAGTTCCAAATCCATGCCCAGTTCTATCTCCATAAGGCTTTCCTGATTTGTATGCAGTATTGGAACAAGATGGTTCAGCAGATTCAGAGGCTGCTGGATGTTCAGCAGACTTATGCTGATTTTGTCCAACTTCTTTTTCCTTACCTTTGAAAACCCTTAATTCAGCTTTCAATCTTCCAACTTCTAACTCAAGAGCCTCTTTTTCAGCCTTCACAACCTCATAACCAGATTGTATTATCCTCAGTTGATTAAGGATGGCATACAAAGTCTCATTGTTGTCAGAATTTCTAGGATTTGAACCACAGGTTGATTCACAATCACTTCCAGCAGGAGTGTTTATAGATACAGTGTTGTATACCTCCTCAGTTTCATCCATATTGGCCATCAAAGCATAATCCTCCATATCAGCAACCAGTGCTGTGTCATCTGATTCATTTCCTTTTTCAGATTCCACTTCATATCCTGATTCATCTTCAGCAACCATAGCCTTCTTTCCATGTCTTCTTTGTTGACTCTTGGTCTTCAGTAGGTCTGGACAATCAGGTCTAAAATGTCCAGGCTTCTTACAGTTGAAGCAAAGATAATCAGGTTCCTTGCCTTGTTTCAACTCAGGACAATCAGGTCTGAAGTGTCCTGGTTTCTTGCAATGAAAGCATAGATAGTCATTATCTTTCTTTGGTTCTTCTTTCCTTCTTTCAGTAGGCCTCTTTGTGAAATTTCTTGTAGGGGCCTTTCCAGTCTTCATCATTCTGATTTTCTTGCTCAGTAGGGCAATTTGCTCTTGCATTTCATCTAGCATATCATCATGTCCTCCTGATGTTTCTTCATGATGTGAAGCAGCCAAGGCAGTGGTCTTTGGCTCTTCCTTTTCAGTCTCAGGTACAAGTTTCTTGCTAAATTCATAGGCCTTGAGATCTGAAAACAATTTGAAGGTATCTTCTTCATGCAACTTTCTCATTTCTTCAATTGCAGTCACCTTCATTTTCCAAACATCTCTTGCAGGTAAAGCTTCCAAGATTTTGGTGTTTACTTCCTCTTTTGAATAACTTACACTCAGCAGGCTAAGTTCATCCAGTATAGCATTGAATCTTGATTCCATTTGCTCAATGGTTTCATTAGGTAGCATCTTGAACTTTTGAAACCTTTTTCGCCACACCGATTTTGTTCTTCTTTATTGCATCGGTGCCTTCACGATTAAGTGAATCTTATCCCAAAGTTCCTTTGCGGTCTTGCAATCTTTGACCTTCATGTACATATTGCTATCCAAGGTTCGTAGATGATATCAATAGCAATGTTGTTGAGGTTTGCTCTTTTTCTCGTCTTCTCGCATTCCATTCTCTCTTTGGTTTAGGAATGTACTCGGTTCGTCACCCACCATTCCGCCTTTGTAATCTCCGGTGGTCCTTCGTTAGTACATCCATCATCTCATCATGAGTAGCGAGCAAGATATGCCTGCATTCGACGTTTATACTCATCAAATCTGTCAAGAGAACACATCAACATAGTTCTAGCATACTGTGTGTTGTCCATGATGCAAGTCTTGAAAATCAGTAACTTGAAAGAAAGTTTTAAAGAATTTTCACAAGTACAACAAGTAGGATTTCTTCAGAACAGAAGCACTGCTCCGATACCAATTGTTGGTCCCTTGAAAAGGCTTTAGTTAAGTTTAGAGAGGGGGGGTGAATAAACTTAACACTTAAAACTTTGGAGTTAACAAATTCGCAACTTCGGCGACTGCGCGATACTTCGATGCAGTCTGCGCGAGACCTCGCAGCTCCGTCGATAAACGGTAGTCTATCGGTTCGATTTGCTTGAATTTGTGCGGCGGAATAATATCAAAATTAAGCCTTGTTACTTGTTGTTAAATATGTTACTAAGTATTAGATACTCGGTAGTGTATGTGTGTGATTTCGGTTGCTAGATTCAAAGCAGTTGATATGGATAATGACTAAGTGCGAAAGTAAATGCGGTAAGTAAGTAGAGAGATTTTATAGTGGTTCCAGGTGATGTAATCCTGTCGGTCCACTCTTCTCCCGTGATGTTGGAGGAAATTCACTAGTGATCTTTGAGTTATACGTTACAAAGAATCCAAGGTTGCTTGTCCTTCACCAATAACTATGGCTTCACAAACCGAAAAGCGGGAACAGGTAGGATTGCTTTGCTCCCGAGTCTTCCACTTGGTCCTTGAAGGGTAGGATTGCCTCTTCACCGGCTCCACCACAAACCAACAATCTTTCACACCTAACGGATGCTTCACGTCTTCGACGGGTTCTTTATAAAATAAAGAATGAATCAAATAAATGATTCGGTTGCGGCGGCTTGCGGTCTTCATGTGTGTATGCTTGATGCAGCTTGAACACAGAATGCACTTGAAGAAAATAACTAGATCAGCAGCCTTAAGCTCAGTAAGTTCAGCAGGGTGTTTTTCAGCTCAGTATTGTTACTTAAAGTTTATCCCAAAATTCATCATCTCGTTTCTGAGTTGAAAGTCCTCTATTTATAGGTAGGAATGCATGTAACTTGAATTTGAAATTCAAATGTGACCGTTCCTTGTATTTGTCCCATCTGCACTGCATTCTGTCACTGTTCATAGGACTGACACTGTCAGGACTACTTTTTGACAGTGCAGTCTGTCCACCCCTTTGACTTGTATCGAATGGATAAAAATAAGGATCATCCCAACGTCTTTTTAATCTCAGCCCTTGATTTGCTTGATAGGTCGAGGTAGTTGGGCTGTTCTTATCCATGTAATCTTCAAATAATCTTGAATTAATCGAGGTATATATCGGCGGGTTCATCGGCCTCTTTGTAATACCAATCGATCTGTCGAACATCTTATTTTTGTCCGTAAAATAGAATGCAAATTTGATTTCTTTTATCTAACTTTTATTTGTGAAGTTAGATTACATCATTTTAAATATAACCAAGTTCCAAACATCATCCAACTTGTGGAACTTAGACCTTCTACACAAGGCATATGTAATCAGTTTAGGTCATCACAGACTTGCCTAAATTCTGATTCCATATCCTTGACTTTAACTACTAAGTTTGATCCATTAGTCTTCATTAACTGAGTTTGAACCCTCAGCCTTCAGTCTTTCGGCCTTCGGCGGGTTCCGGACCGGCCCTGCGACCTATCTACCCTATCGACCTAGACCGGTCTGGCGATAAACAATCGGCGGCCTTTTACGTGCTTGTTTGATCAAACCTATTTATGAATCAAACTCTAATAAACCTATACATTTTATCTAGACATCTTTTTGCCTTTGCACTATAACGACCTAGTATGGCACTCATCATCAAAACTAAGAAATAAGTCCAACGAACTCGTTACCAAAGATAAAACACAAATTTCTACTCGTTATAAAGGAAAAACACAAATTTCCGGCGATGTCCACTCGTTTTCAGAGAAAAAACCTTTTTTTCTTCAAGGCCAACTCGTTACCAGAGAAAAACACGAATTTGAACTCGTTAATATGAGGAAAACATGAATTCAAACTCGTTACCAAAGATAAAACACAAATTTCTACTCGTTATAAAGGGAAAACACAAATTTCCGGCAATGTCCACTCGTTATCCGAGAAAAAACCTTTTTTTCTTCAAGGACAACTCGTTACCAGAGAAAAACACGAATTTGAACTCGTTAATATGAAGAAAACATGAATTCGAACTCGTTACCAAAGATATAACACTAATTTCTACTCGTTATAAAGGGAAAACACAAATTTCCGGCGATGTCCACTCGTTATCAGAGAAAAAACCTTTTTTTCTTCAAGGACAACTCGTTACCAGAGAAAAACAAGAATTTGAACTCGTTAATATGAAGAAAACATGAATTCGAACTCGTTAACAAAGATAAAACACAAATTTCTACTCGTTATAAAGGGAAAACACAAATTTCCGGCGATGTCCACTTGTTATCAGAGAAAAAACCTTTTTTTCTTCAAGGACAACTCGTTACCAGAGAAAAACACGAATTTGAACTCGTTAATATGAAGAAAACATGAATTCGAACTCGTTACCAAAGATAAAACACAAATTTCTACTCGTTATAAAGGGAAAACACAAATTTCCGGCGATGTCCACTCGTTATCAGAGAAAAAACCTTTTTTTCTTCAAGGACAACTCGTTACCGAGAGAAAAACACGAATTTGAACTCGTTAATATGAAGAAAACATGAATTCGAACTCGTTACCAAAGATAAAACACAAATTTCTACTCGTTATAAAGGGAAAACACAAATTTCCGGCGATGTCCACTCGTTATCCGAGAAAAAACCTTTTTTTCTTCAAGGAGAACTCGTTACCAGAGAAAAACACGAATTTGAACTCGTTAATATGAAGAAAACATGAATTCGAACTCGTTACCAAAGATAAAACACAAATTTCTACTCGTTATAAAGGGAAAACACAAATTTCCGGCGATGTCCACTCGTTATCAGAGAAAAAACTGTTGGTCCCTTGAAAAGGCTTTGGTTAAGTTTAGAGGGGGGGGGGGGGTGAATAAACTTAACACTTAAAACTTTGGAGTTAACAAATTCTGCAACTTCGGCGGAGTCCGCGATACTTCAGAGTCCGCGAGACTTCGTAGCTCGCCGATAAAACGTAGTCTACTGATAGTTGAGTTTGTTGAATTTGTGCAGCGGAATAATATCAAAATTAAGCCTTAATACTTGTTGTTAAATATGATACTAAGTATTAGATACTCAGTAGTGCAAGTGTGTGATTTCAGTTGCTAGATTCAGTAGGTTGATGAGTAAATTAAACTAAGTGCAGAAAGTAAATGCTGAAATTAAATAGTCAGATTTTATAGTGGTTCCAGGTGATGTAATCCTGTCAGTCCACTCTTCTCCTGTGATGTTGGAGGAAATTCACTAGAGATCTTTGATGCAGCTTTTACAAAGATTCCTAAGTTGTTTGTCCTTCACCAATAGCTATGGCTTCACAACCGGCGGGAACAGGTAGGATTCTTTGCTCCCGAGTCTTCCATTGGTCCTTGAAGGGTAGGATTGCCTCTTCACCGGCTCCACCACAAACAACGAGTCTTTCACACTACTAACGGATGCTTCTTGTCTTCGAGCGGGTTCTTTATAAAATAAAGATTGAATCAAATAAATGATTCAGTTGGAGCAGCTTGATTTGGATGATGTAATCAGCAGCTTGCAGTCTTCAAGTGTGTATGCTTGATGCAGCTTGAACACAGAATGCACTTGAAGAAAATAACTAGATCAGCAGCTTTAAGCTCAGTAAGTTCAGCAGGGTGTTTTTCAGCTCAGTATTGTCACTTAAAGTTTATCCCAAAATTCATCATATTTTTCTGAGTTGAAAGTCCTTTATTTATATGTAGGAATGCATGTGTCTTGTATTTGAAATTCAAATGTGACCGTTCCTTGTTTTTGTCCCATCTGATAAGCGTCCGTCACTATTCATAGGAACTGAACTTTGTCGAATTCCTTTTTGACAGTGCAGTCTGTCCACCCCTTTGACTTGTATCCAATGGATAAAAATATGGATCATCCCAACGTCTTTTTAATCTCAGCCTTTGATTTTCTTGATAAGTCAGAGGTAGTTGGTTGTCCTTATCCATGTAATCTTCCCAATAAACTTGAATTAATCGAGGTAATATATCAGCAGGTTCATGAGTCTGCTGAAGTACCTATCAGTCTGCTGATCATCATATTTCTGTATGTAAAATATAATGCAGCTGATTACTTTTATCTAACTTTTATTTGTGAAGTTAGATTACATCATTTTAAATATAACCAAGTTCCAAATATCATCCAACTTATGGAACTTAGACCTTCTACACAAGGTATATGTAATCAGTTTAGGTCATCACAGACTTGCCTAAATTCTGATTCCATATCCTTGACATTAAATACTAAGTTTGATCCCTTAGCCTTCATTTACTGAGTTTGAACCCTCAGCCTTCAGTCTTCAGTCTTCAGTCTTCAGCAGGTTCCTGACTGGTCTACTGACCTATCTACCCTACTGACCTAGACCAGTCTGCTGATATCAATCAGCAGGCCTTTACAGTGCTTGTTTGATCAAACCTATTTATGAATCAAACACTAATAAACCTATACATTTAATCTAAACATCTTTTTGCCTTTGCACTATAACAGCTAGTATGGCACTCATCATCAAAACTAAGAAATAAGTCCAACAAAAACCTTTTTTTCTTCAAGGACAACTCGTTAGCAGAGAAAAACACGAATTTGAACTCGTTAATATGAAGAAAACATGAATTCGAACTCGTTACCAAAGATAAAACACAAAAATCTACTCGTTATAAAGGGAAAACACAAATTTCCGGCGATGTCCACTCGTTATCAGAGAAAAAACATTTTTTTCTTCAAGGACAACTCCTTACCAGAGAAAAACACGAATTTGAACTCGTTAATATGAAGAAAACATGAATTCGAACTCGTTACCAAAGATAAAACACAAATTTCTACTCGTTATAAAGGGAAAACACAAATTTCCGGCGATGTCCACTCATTATCAGAGAAAAATCCTTTTTTTCTTCAAGGACAACTCGTTACCAGAGAAAAACACGAATTTGAACTCGTTAATATGAAGAAAACATGAATTCGAACTCGTTACCAAAGATAAAAGACAAATTTCTACTCATTATAAAGGGAAAACACAAATTTCCGGCGATGTCCACTCGTTATCCGAGAAAAAACCTTTTTTTCTTCAAGGACAACTCGTTACCAGAGAAAAACATGAATTTGAACTCGTTAATATGAAGAAAACATGAATTTGAACTCGTTACCAAAGATAAAACACAAATTTCTACTCGTTATAAAGGGAAAACACAAATTTCCGGCGATGTCCACTCGTTATCGAGAAAAAACCTTTTTTTCTTCAAGGACAACTCTTTACCGAGAGAAAAACACGAATTTGAACTCGTTAATATGAAGAAAACATGAATTCGAACTCGTTACCAAAGATAAAACACAAATTTCTACTCGTTATAAAGGGAAAACACAAATTTCCGGCGATGTCCACTCGTTATCCGAGAAAAAACCTTTTTTTCTTCAAGGACTACTCGTTACCGAGAGAAAAACACGAATTTGAACTCGTTAATATGAAGAAAACATGAATTCGAACTCGTTACCAAAGATAAAACACAAATTTCTACTCGTTATAAAGGGAAAACACAAATTTCCGGCGATGTCCACTCGTTATCGAGAGAAAAAACCTTTTTTTCTTCAAGGACAACTCGTTAGCGAGAGAAAAACACGAATTTGAACTCGTTAATATGAAGAAAACATGAATTCGAACTCGTTACCAAAGATAAAACACAAATTTCTACTCGTTATAAAGGGAAAACACAAATTTCCGGCGATGTCCACTCGTTATCAGAGAAAAAACATTTTTTTCTTCAAGGACAACTCGTTCCCAGAGAAAAACACGAATTTGAACTCGTTAATATGAAGAAAACATGAATTCGAACTCGTTACCAAAGATAAAACTCAAATTTCTACTCGTTATAAAGGGAAAACACAAATTTCCGGCGATGTCCACTCGTTATCAGAGAAAAAACCTTTTTTTCTTCAAGGAAAACTCGTTACCGGAGAAAAACATGAATTTGAACTCGTTAATATGAAGAAAACATGAATTCGAACTCGTTACCAAAGAAAAAACACAAATTTCTACTCGTTATAAAGGGAAAACACAAATTTCCGGCGATGTCCACTCGTTATCAGAGAAAAAACCTTTTTTTCTTCAAGGACAACTCCGTTACCAGAGAAAAACACGAATTTGAACTCGTTAATATGAAGAAAACATGAATTCGAACTCGTTAACAAAGATAAAACACAAATTTCTACTCGTTATAAAGGGAAAACACAAATTTCCGGCGATGTCCACTCGTTATCCGAGAAAAAACCTTTTTTTCTTCAAGGACAACTCGTTACCGAGAGAAAAACACGAATTTGAACTCGTTAATATGAAGAAAACATGAATTCGAACTCGTTACCAAAGATAAACACAAATTTCTACTCGTTATAAAGGGAAAACACAAATTTCCGGCGATGTCCACTCGTTATCAGAGAAAAAACCTTTTTTTCTTCAAGGACAACTCGTTACCAGAGAAAAACACGAATTTGAACTCGTTAATATGAAGAAAACATGAATTCGAACTCGTTACCAAAGATAAAACACAAATTTCTACTCGTTATAAAGGGAAAACACAAATTTCTGGCGATGTCCACTCGTTATCGAGAAAAAACCCTTTTTTCTTCAAGGAGAACTCGTTACCAGAGAAAAACACGAATTTGAACTCGTTAATATGAAGAAAACATGAATTCGAACTCGTTACCAAAGATAAAACACAAATTTCTACTCGTTATAAAGGGAAAACACAAATTTCCGGCGATGTCCACTTGTTATCAGAGAAAAAACCTTTTTTTCTTCAAGGACAACTCGTTACCGGAGAAAAACACGAATTTGAACTCGTTAATATGAAGAAAACATGAATTCGAACTCGTTACCAAAGATAAAACACAAATTTCTACTCGTTATAAAGGGAAAACACAAATTTCCGGCGATGTCCACTCATTATCAGAGAAAAAACCTTTTTTTCTTCAAGGACAACTCGTTACCGGAGAAAAACACGAATTTGAACTCGTTAATATGAAGAAAACATGAATTCGAACTCGTTACCAAAGATAAAACACAAATTTCTACTCGTTATAAAGGGAAAACACAAATTTCCGGCGATGTCCACTCGTTATCAGAGAAAAAACCTTTTTTTCTTCAAGGACAACTCGTTACCGGTGAAAAACACGAATTTGAACTCGTTAATATGAAGAAAACATGAATTCGAACTCGTTACCAAAGATAAAACACAAATTTCTACTCGTTATAAAGGGAAAACACAAATTTCCGGCGATGTCCACTCGTTATCGAGAGAAAAAACCTTTTTTTCTTCAAGGACAACTCGTTACCGAGAGAAAAACACGAATTTGAACTCGTTAATATGAAGAAAACATGAATTCGAACTCGTTACCAAAGATAAAACACAAATTTCTACTCGTTATAAAGGGAAAACACAAATTTCCGGCGATGTCCACTCGTTATCGAGAAAAAACCTTTTTTTCTTCAAGGACAACTCGTTACCGAGAGAAAAACACGAATTTGAACTCGTTAATATGAAGAAAACATGAATTCGAACTCGTTACCAAAGATAAAACACAAATTTCTACTCGTTATAAAGGGAAAACACAAATTTCCGGCGATGTCCACTCGTTATCGGAGAAAAAACCTTTTTTTCTTCAAGGACAACTCGTTACCGAGAGAAAAACACGAATTTGAACTCGTTAATATGAAGAAAACATGAATTCGAACTCGTTACCAAAGATAAAACACAAATTTCTACTCGTTATAAAGGGAAAACACAAATTTCCGGCGATGTCCACTCGTTATCGAGAAAAAACCTTTTTTTCTTCAAGGACAACTCGTTACCGAGAGAAAAACACGAATTTGAACTCGTTAATATGAAGAAAACATGAATTCGAACTCGTTACCAAAGATAAAACACAAATTTCTACTCGTTATAAAGGGAAAACACAAATTTCCGGCGATGTCCACTCGTTATCGAGAAAAAACCTTTTTTTCTTCAAGGACAACTCGTTACCGAGAGAAAAACACGAATTTGAACTCGTTAATATGAAGAAAACATGAATTCGAACTCGTTACCAAAGATAAAACACAAATTTCTACTCGTTATAAAGGGAAAACACAAATTTCCGGCGATGTCCACTCGTTATCGAGAAAAAACTTTTTTTTCTTCAAGGACAACTCGTTACCGAGAGAAAAACACGAATTTGAACTCGTTAATATGAAGAAAACATGAATTCGAACTCGTTACCAAAGATAAAACACAAATTTCTACTCGTTATAAAGGGAAAACACAAATTTCCGGCGATGTCCACTCGTTATCGAGAAAAAACCTTTTTTTCTTCAAGGACAACTCGTTACCGGAGAAAAACACGAATTTGAACTCGTTAATATGAAGAAAACATGAATTCGAACTCGTTAACAAAGATAAAACACAAATTTCTACTCGTTATAAAGGGAAAACACAAATTTCCGGCGATGTCCACTCGTTATCGAGAAAAAACCTTTTTTTCTTCAAGGACAACTCGTTACCGAGAGAAAAACACGAATTTGAACTCGTTAATATGAAGAAAACATGAATTCGAACTCGTTAACAAAGATAAAACACAAATTTCTACTCGTTATAAAGGGAAAACACAAATTTCCGGCGATGTCCACTCGTTATCGAGAAAAAACCTTTTTTTCTTCAAGGACAACTCGTTACGAGAGAAAAACACGAATTTGAACTCGTTAATATGAAGAAAACATGAATTCGAACTCGTTACCAAAGATAAAACACAAATTTCTACTCGTTATAAAGGGAAAACACAAATTTCCGGCGATGTCCACTCGTTATCGAGAGAAAAAACCTTTTTTTCTTCAAGGACAACTCGTTACCGAGAGAAAAACACGAATTTGAACTCGTTAATATGAAGAAAACATGAATTCGAACTCGTTACCAAAGATAAAACACAAATTTCTACTCGTTATAAAGGGAAAACACAAATTTCCGGCGATGTCCACTCGTTATCGAGAAAAAACCTTTTTTCTTCAAGGACAACTCGTTACCGAGAGAAAAACACGAATTTGAACTCGTTAATATGAAGAAAACATGAATTCGAACTCGTTACCAAAGATAAAACACAAATTTCTACTCGTTATAAAGGGAAAACACAAATTTCCGGCGATGTCCACTCGTTATCGAGAAAAAACCTTTTTTTCTTCAAGGACAACTCGTTACCGGAGAAAAACACGAATTTGAACTCGTTAATATGAAGAAAACATGAATTCGAACTCGTTACCAAAGATAAAACACAAATTTCTACTCGTTATAAAGGGAAAACACAAATTTCCGGCGATGTCCACTCGTTATCGAGAAAAAACCTTTTTTTTCTTCAAGGACAACTCGTTACCGAGAGAAAAACACGAATTTGAACTCGTTAATATGAAGAAAACATGAATTCGAACTCGTTACCAAAGATAAAACACAAATTTCTACTCGTTATAAAGGGAAAACACAAATTTCCGGCGATGTCCACTCGTTATCGAGAAAAAACCTTTTTTTCTTCAAGGACAACTCGTTACCGGAGAAAAACACGAATTTGAACTCGTTAATATGAAGAAAACATGAATTCGAACTCGTTACCAAAGATATAACACAAATTTCTACTCGTTATAAAGGGAAAACACAAATTTCCGGCGATGTCCACTCGTTATCGAGAGAAAAAACCTTTTTTTCTTCAAGGACAACTCGTTACCGGAGAAAAACACGAATTTGAACTCGTTAATATGAAGAAAACATGAATTCGAACTCGTTACCAAAGATAAAACACAAATTTCTACTCGTTATAAAGGGAAAACACAAATTTCCGGCGATGTCCACTCGTTATCGAGAGAAAAAACCTTTTTTTCTTCAAGGACAACTCGTTACCGAGAGAAAAACACGAATTTGAACTCGTTAATATGAAGAAAACATGAATTCGAACTCGTTACCAAAGATAAAACACAAATTTCTACTCGTTATAAAGGGAAAACACAAATTTCCGGCGATGTCCACTCGTTATCGAGAAAAAACCTTTTTTTCTTCAAGGACAACTCGTTCCCAGTGAAAAACACGAATCTGAACTCGTTAATATGAAGAAAACATGAATTCGAACTCGTTACCAAAGATAAAACACAAATTTCTACTCGTTATAAAGGGAAAACACAAATTTCCGGCGATGTCCACTCGTTATCGAGAGAAAAAACCTTTTTTTCTTCAAGGACAACTCGTTACCGGAGAAAAACATGAATTTGAACTCGTTAATATGAAGAAAACATGAATTCGAACTCGTTACCAAAGATAAAACACAAATTTCTACTCGTTATAAAGGGAAAACACAAATTTCCGGCGATGTCCACTCGTTATCGAGAAAAAACCTTTTTTTCTTCAAGGACAACTCGTTACCGGAGAAAAACACGAATTTGAACTCGTTAATATGAAGAAAACATGAATTCGAACTCGTTACCAAAGATATAACACAAATTTCTACTCGTTATAAAGGGAAAACACAAATTTCCGGCGATGTCCACTCGTTATCAGAGAAAAAACCTTTTTTTCTTCAAGGACAACTCGTTACCGGAGAAAAACACGAATTTGAACTCGTTAATATGAAGAAAACATGAATTCGAACTCGTTACCAAAGATAAAACACAAATTTCTACTCGTTATGAAGGGAAAACACAAATTTCCGGCGATGTCCACTCGTTATCAGAGAAAAAACCTTTTTTTCTTCAAGGACAACTCGTTAGCGAGAGAAAAACACGAATTTGAACTCGTTAATATGAAGAAAACATGAATTCGAACTCGTTACCAAAGATAAAACACAAATTTCTACTCGTTATAAAGGGAAAACACAAATTTCCGGCGATGTCCACTCGTTATCGAGAAAAAACATTTTTTTCTTCAAGGACAACTCGTTCCCGAGAGAAAAACACGAATTTGAACTCGTTAATATGAAGAAAACATGAATTCGAACTCGTTACCAAAGATAAAACTCAAATTTCTACTCGTTATAAAGGGAAAACACAAATTTCCGGCGATGTCCACTCGTTATCAGAGAAAAAACCTTTTTTTCTTCAAGGAAAACTCGTTACCGGAGAAAAACATGAATTTGAACTCGTTAATATGAAGAAAACATGAATTCGAACTCGTTACCAAAGAAAAACACAAATTTCTACTCGTTATAAAGGAAAACACAAATTTCCGGCGATGTCCACTCGTTATCGAGAGAAAAAACCTTTTTTTCTTCAAGGACAACTCGTTACCGAGAGAAAAACACGAATTTGAACTCGTTAATATGAAGAAAACATGAATTCGAACTCGTTACCAAAGATAAAACACAAATTTCTACTCGTTATAAAGGGAAAACACAAATTTCCGGCGATGTCCACTCGTTATCGAGAAAAAACCTTTTTTTCTTCAAGGACAACTCGTTACCGAGAGAAAAACACGAATTTGAACTCGTTAATATGAAGAAAACATGAATTCGAACTCGTTACCAAAGATAAAACACAAATTTCTACTCGTTATAAAGGGAAAACACAAATTTCCGGCGATGTCCACTCGTTATCGAGAGAAAAAACCTTTTTTTCTTCAAGGACAACTCGTTACGAGAGAAAAACACGAATTTGAACTCGTTAATATGAAGAAAACATGAATTCGAACTCGTTACCAAAGATAAAACACAAATTTCTACTCGTTATAAAGGGAAAACACAAATTTCCGGCGATGTCCACTCGTTATCGAGAAAAAACCTTTTTTTCTTCAAGGACAACTCGTTACCAGAGAAAAACACGAATTTGAACTCGTTAATATGAAGAAAACATGAATTCGAACTCGTTACCAAAGATAAAACACAAATTTCTACTCGTTATAAAGGGAAAACACAAATTTCCGGCGATGTCCACTCGTTATCGAGAGAAAAAACCTTTTTTTCTTCAAGGACAACTCGTTACCGGAGAAAAACACGAATTTGAACTCGTTAATATGAAGAAAACATGAATTCGAACTCGTTACCAAAGATAAAACACAAATTTCTACTCGTTATAAAGGGAAAACACAAATTTCCGGCGATGTCCACTCGTTATCGAGAAAAAACCTTTTTTTCTTCAAGGACAACTCGTTACCGAGAGAAAAACACGAATTTGAACTCGTTAATATGAAGAAAACATGAATTCGAACTCGTTACCAAAGATAAAACACAAATTTCTACTCGTTATAAAGGGAAAACACAAATTTCCGGCGATGTCCACTCGTTATCCGAGAAAAAACCTTTTTTTCTTCAAGGACAACTCGTTACCGAGAGAAAAACACGAATTTGAACTCGTTAATATGAAGAAAACATGAATTCGAACTCGTTACCAAAGATAAAACACAAATTTCTACTCGTTATAAAGGGAAAACACAAATTTCCGGCGATGTCCACTCGTTATCGAGAAAAAACCTTTTTTTCTTCAAGGACAACTCGTTACCGAGAGAAAAACACGAATTTGAACTCGTTAATATGAAGAAAACATGAATTCGAACTCGTTACCAAAGATAAAACACAAATTTCTACTCGTTATAAAGGGAAAACACAAATTTCCGGCGATGTCCACTCGTTATCGAGAAAAAACCTTTTTTTCTTCAAGGAGAACTCGTTACCGAGAGAAAAACACGAATTTGAACTCGTTAATATGAAGAAAACATGAATTCGAACTCGTTACCAAAGATAAAACACAAATTTCTACTCGTTATAAAGGGAAAACACAAATTTCCGGCGATGTCCACTCGTTATCGGAGAAAAAACCTTTTTTTCTTCAAGGACAACTCGTTACCGGAGAAAAACACGAATTTGAACTCGTTAATATGAAGAAAACATGAATTCGAACTCGTTACCAAAGATAAAACACAAATTTCTACTCGTTATAAAGGGAAAACACAAATTTCCGGCGATGTCCACTCGTTATCGAGAAAAAACCTTTTTTTCTTCAAGGACAACTCGTTACCGGAGAAAAACACGAATTTGAACTCGTTAATATGAAGAAAACATGAATTCGAACTCGTTACCAAAGATAAAACACAAATTTCTACTCGTTATAAAGGGAAAACACAAATTTCCGGCGATGTCCACTCGTTATCCGAGAAAAAACCTTTTTTCTTCAAGGACAACTCGTTACCGGAGAAAAACACGAATTTGAACTCGTTAATATGAAGAAAACATGAATTCGAACTCGTTACCAAAGATAAAACACAAATTTCTACTCGTTATAAAGGGAAAACACAAATTTCCGGCGATGTCCACTCGTTATCAGAGAAAAAACCTTTTTTTCTTCAAGGACAACTCGTTACCAGAGAAAAACACGAATTTGAACTCGTTAATATGAAGAAAACATGAATTCGAACTCGTTACCAAAGATAAAACACAAATTTCTACTCATTATAAAGGGAAAACACAAATTTCCGGCGATGTCCACTCGTTATCCGAGAAAAAACCTTTTTTTCTTCAAGGACAACTCGTTACCAGAGAAAAACACGAATTTGAACTCGTTAATATGAAGAAAACATGAATTTGAACTCGTTACCAAAGATAAAACACAAATTTCTACTCGTTATAAAGGGAAAACACAAATTTCCGGCGATGTCCACTCGTTATCAGAGAAAAAACCTTTTTTTCTTCAAGGACAACTCGTTACCGAGAGAAAAACACGAATTTGAACTCGTTAATATGAAGAAAACATGAATTCGAACTCGTTACAGAAGATAAAACACAAATTTCTACTCGTTATAAAGGGAAAACCCAAATTTCCGGCGATGTCCACTCGTTATCCGAGAAAAAACCTTTTTTCTTCAAGGACTACTCGTTACCGGAGAAAAACACGAATTTGAACTCGTTAATATGAAGAAAACATGAATTCGAACTCGTTACCAAAGATAAAACACAAATTTCTACTCGTTATAAAGGGAAAACACAAATTTCCGGCGATGTCCACTCGTTATCAGAGAAAAAACCTTTTTTTCTTCAAGGACAACTCGTTAGCAGAGAAAAACACGAATTTGAACTCGTTAATATGAAGAAAACATGAATTCGAACTCGTTACCAAAGATAAAACACAAATTTCTACTCGTTATAAAGGGAAAACACAAATTTCCGGCGATGTCCACTCGTTATCAGAGAAAAAACATTTTTTTCCTTCAAGGACACTCGTTCCCGAGAGAAAAACACGAATTTGAACTCGTTAATATGAAGAAAACATGAATTCGAACTCGTTACCAAAGATAAAACTCAAATTTCTACTCGTTATAAAGGGAAAACACAAATTTCCGGCGATGTCCACTCGTTATCAGAGAAAAAACCTTTTTTTCTTCAAGGAAAACTCGTTACCGGAGAAAAACATGAATTTGAACTCGTTAATATGAAGAAAACATGAATTCGAACTCGTTACCAAAGAAAAACACAAATTTCTACTCGTTATAAAGGGAAAACACAAATTTCCGGCGATGTCCACTCGTTATCAGAGAAAAAACCTTTTTTTCTTCAAGGACAACTCGTTACCAGAGAAAAACACGAATTTGAACTCGTTAATATGAAGAAAACATGAATTCGAACTCGTTAACAAAGATAAAACACAAATTTCTACTCGTTATAAAGGGAAAACACAAATTTCCGGCGATGTCCACTCGTTATCAGAGAAAAAACCTTTTTTTCTTCAAGGACAACTCGTTACCAGAGAAAAACACGAATTTGAACTCGTTAATATGAAGAAAACATGAATTCGAACTCGTTACCAAAGATATAACACAAATTTCTACTCGTTATAAAGGGAAAACACAAATTTCCGGCGATGTCCACTCGTTATCAGAGAAAAAACCTTTTTTTCTTCAAGGACAACTCGTTACCAGAGAAAAACACGAATTTGAACTCATTAATATGAAGAAAACATGAATTCGAACTCGTTACCAAAGATAAAACACAAATTTCTACTCGTAATAAAGGGAAAACACAAATTTCCGGCGATGTCCACTCGTTAGCAGAGAAAAAACCTTTTTTTCTTCAAGGAGAACTCGTTACCAGAGAAAAACACGAATTTGAACTCGTTAATATGAAGAAAACATGAATTTGAACTCGTTACCAAAGATAAAACACAAATTTCTACTCGTTATAAAGGGAAAACACAAATTTCCGGCGATGTCCACTCGTTATCAGAGAAAAAACCTTTTTTTCTTCAAGGAGAACTCGTTACGAGAGAAAAACACGAATTTGAACTCGTTAATATGAAGAAAACATGAATTCGAACTCGTTACCAAAGATAAAACACAAATTTCTACTCGTTATAAAGGGAAAACACAAATTTCCGGCGATGTCCACTCGTTATCAGAGAAAAAACCTTTTTTTCTTCAAGGACAACTCGTTACCGGTGAAAAACACGAATTTGAACTCGTTAATATGAAGAAAACATGAATTCGAACTCGTTACCAAAGATAAAACACAAATTTCTACTCGTTATAAAGGGAAAACACAAATTTCCGGCGATGTCCACTCGTTATCGAGAAAAAACTTTTTTTCTTCAAGGACAACTCGTTCCCGAGAGAAAAACACGAATTTGAACTCGTTAATATGAAGAAAACATGAATTCGAACTCGTTACCAAAGATAAAACTCAAATTTCTACTCGTTATAAAGGGAAAACACAAATTTCCGGCGATGTCCACTCGTTATCGAGAAAAAACCTTTTTTTCTTCAAGGAAAACTCGTTACCGGAGAAAAACATGAATTTGAACTCGTTAATATGAAGAAAACATGAATTCGAACTCGTTACCAAAGAAAAAACACAAATTTCTACTCGTTATAAAGGGAAAACACAAATTTCCGGCGATGTCCACTCGTTATCAGAGAAAAAACCTTTTTTTCTTCAAGGAAAACTCGTTTACCAGAGAAAAACACGAATTTGAACTCGTTAATATGAAGAAAACATGAATTCGAACTCGTTAACAAAGATAAAACACAAATTTCTACTCGTTATAAAGGGAAAACACAAATTTCCGGCGATGTCCACTCGTTATCCGAGAAAAAACCTTTTTTTCTTCAAGGACAACTCGTTACCAGAGAAAAACACGAATTTGAACTCGTTAATATGAAGAAAACATGAATTCGAACTCGTTACCAAAGATATAACACAAATTTCTACTCGTTATAAAGGGAAAACACAAATTTCCGGCGATGTCCACTCGTTATCAGAGAAAAAACCTTTTTTTCTTCAAGGACAACTCGTTACCAGAGAAAAACACGAATTTGAACTCGTTAATATGAAGAAAACATGAATTCGAACTCGTTACCAAAGATAAAACACAAATTTCTACTCGTAATAAAGGGAAAACACAAATTTCCGGCGATGTCCACTCGTTAGCAGAGAAAAAACCTTTTTTTCTTCAAGGAGAACTCGTTACCAGAGAAAAACACGAATTTGAACTCGTTAATATGAAGAAAACATGAATTCGAACTCGTTACCAAAGATAAAACACAAATTTCTACTCGTTATAAAGGGAAAACACAAATTTCCGGCGATGTCCACTTGTTATCAGAGAAAAAACCTTTTTTTCTTCAAGGACAACTCGTTACCGGAGAAAAACACGAATTTGAACTCGTTAATATGAAGAAAACATGAATTCGAACTCGTTACCAAAGATAAAACACAAATTTCTACTCGTTATAAAGGGAAAACACAAATTTCCGGCGATGTCCACTCCTTATCAGAGAAAAAACCTTTTTTTCTTCAAGGACAACTCGTTACCGGAGAAAAACACGAATTTGAACTCGTTAATATGAAGAAAACATGAATTCGAACTCGTTACCAAAGATAAAACACAAATTTCTACTCGTTATAAAGGGAAAACACAAATTTCCGGCGATGTCCACTCGTTATCAGAGAAAAAACCTTTTTTTCTTCAAGGACAACTCGTTACCGGAGTAAAAACACGAATTTGAACTCGTTAATATGAAGAAAACATGAATTCGAACTCGTTACCAAAGATATAACACAAATTTCTACTCGTTATAAAGGGAAAACACAAATTTCCCGCGATGTCCACTCATTATCCGAGAAAAAACCTTTTTTTCTTCAAGGACAACTCGTTACCGGAGAAAAACACGAATTTGAACTCGTTAATATGAAGAAAACATGAATTCGAACTCGTTACCAAAGATAAAACACAAATTTCTACTCGTTATAAAGGGAAAACACAAATTTCCGGCGATGTCCACTCGTTATCGAGAGAAAAAACCTTTTTTTCTTCAAGGACAACTCGTTACCGAGAGAAAAACACGAATTTGAACTCGTTAATATGAAGAAAACATGAATTCGAACTCGTTACCAAAGATAAAACACAAATTTCTACTCGTTATAAAGGGAAAACACAAATTTCCGGCGATGTCCACTCGTTATCGAGAGAAAAAACCTTTTTTTCTTCAAGGACAACTCGTTACCGAGAGAAAAACACGAATTTGAACTCGTTAATATGAAGAAAACATGAATTCGAACTCGTTACCAAAGATAAAACACAAATTTCTACTCGTTATAAAGGGAAAACACAAATTTCCGGCGATGTCCACTCGTTATCAGAGAAAAAACCTTTTTCTCTTCAAGGACAACTCGTTACGAGAGAAAAACACGAATTTGAACTCGTTAATATGAAGAAAACATGAATTTGAACTCGTTACCAAAGATAAAACACAAATTTCTACTCGTTATAAAGGGAAAAAACAAATTTCCGGCGATGTCCACTCGTTATCAAAGAGAAAACCTTTTTTTCCTCAAGGACAACTCGTTACCAGAGAAAAACACGAATTTGAACTCGTTAATATGAAGAAAACATGAATTCGAACTCGTTACCAAAGATAAAACACAAATTTCTACTCGTTATAAAGGGAAAACACAAATTTCCGGCGATGTCCACTCGTTATCAGAGAAAAAACCTTTTTTTCATCAAGGACAACTCGTTACCAGAGAAAAAAACGAATTTGAACTCATTAATATGAAGAAAACATGAATTCAATCTCGTTACCAAAGATAAAACACAAATTTCTACTCGTTATAAAGGGAAAACACAAATTTCCGGCGATGTCCACTCGTTATCAGAGAAAAAACCTTTATTTTTCAAGGACAACTCGTTACCAGAGAAAAACACTTGAACTCGTTAATATGAAGAAAACATGAATTTGAACTCGTTACCAAAGATAAAACACTAATTTTTACTCGTTATAAAGGGAAAACACAAATTTCCGGCGATGTCCACTCGTTATCAAAGAAAAAACCTTTTTTTCCTCAAGGACAACTCGTTACCAGAGAAAAACACGAATTTGAACTCGTTAATATGAAGAAAACATGAATTCAAACTCGTTACCAAAGATAAAACACAAATTTCTACTCGTTATAAAGGGAAAACACAAATTTACGGCGATGTCCACTCGTTATCAGAGAAAAAAACTTTTTTTCTTCAAGGAGAACTCGTTACCAGAGAAAAACACGAATTTGAACTCGTGAATATGAAGAAAACATGAATTCGAACTCGTTACCAAAGATAAAACACAAATTTCTACTCGTTATAAAGGGAAAACACAAATTTCCGGCGATGTCCACTCGTTATCGAGAAAAAACCTTTTTTTCTTCAAGGACAACTCGTTACCAGAGAAAAACATGAATTTGAACTCGTTAATATGAAGAAAACATGAATTCAAACTCGTTACCAAAGATAAAACACAAATTTCTACTCGTTATAAAGGGAAAACACAAATTTCCGGCGATGTCCACTCGTTATCAGAGAAAAAACCTTTTTTTCTTCAAGGACAACTCGTTACCGAGAGAAAAACACGAATTTGAACTCGTTAATATGAAGAAAACATGAATTCGAACTCGTTACCAAAGATAAAACACAAATTTCTACTCGTTATAAAGGGAAAACACAAATTTCCGGCGATGTCCACTCGTTATCGAGAAAAAACCTTTTTTTCTTCAAGGACAACTCGTTACCAGAGAAAAACACGAATTTCAACTCGTTAATATGAAGAAAACATGAATTCGAACTCGTTACCAAAGATAAAACACTGTTGGTCCCTTGAAAAGGCTTTGGTTAAGTTTAGAGGGGGGGGGGGGTGAATAAACTTAACACTTAAATCTTTGGAGTTAACAAATTCTGCAACTTCGAGTCCGCCGATACTTCAGAGTCCGGCGAGACTTCGATAGCTCCGCCGATAAACGTAGTCTACCGATAGTTGAGTTTGCTGAATTTGTGCAGCGGAATAATATCAAAATTAAGCCTTAATACTTGTTGTTAAATATGATACTAAGTATTAGATACTCAGTAGTGCAAGTGTGTTATTTCAGTTACTAGATTCAGTAGGCTGATGTATAAGATAAACTAAGTGCAGAAAATAAATGCAGAAAGTAAATAGTCAGATTTTATAGTGGTTCCAGGTGATGTAATCCTGTCAGTCCACTCTTCTCCCGTGATGTTGGAGGAAATTCACTAGAGATCTTTGATGCAGCTTTTACAAAGATTCCTAAGTTGTTTGTCCTTCACCAATAGCTATGGCTTCACAAACTGAAAACTGGGAACAGGTAGGATTGCTGCTCCTGAGTCTTCCACTGGTCCTTGAAGGGTAGGATTGCCTCTTCACCAGCTCCACCACAAACAACAGTCTTTCACACCTAACAGATGCTTCACTGTCTTCAGCAGGTTCTTTATAAAATAAAGATTGAATCAAATAAATGATTCAGTTGGAGCAGCTTGATTTGGATGATGTAATCAGCAGCTTGCAGCTTGAAATGATTGTTGTTGTTAGAAACATGTGCATAACCATAGGTGTGCCGTCGTTAGAATGCCCTATGATAAGGAGTCGTCGAGGTCTCTCGCCGAGGCCTTGTATAAGTCCTCCGCCGAGATCTTTGTCGATTCCTTTGCTTTGGTTTTACCAAGCAAGCAAGTATGGTTATACTTATCGTTTTTAACAGTAAATGCAGGAATATTCCAATCATCATCAGTAGGGAACAATCTACCTTTCCCCCTAAGATAAGTATCCCTTGAATGATCAACATTTTTGGGTTTAGGATTCTTATCCTTGGAATATTTCTGTTTCTTACCCTTCTGTGGTCCAGCAGACTTAGTAGCAGGTATGCTATCAGCAGGTTTAGAAGGTACAGCAGTCCTATTTTTAGATTTATTCTTTTTACTAGGGGCTGTTGACTTCTTTGACCTCTGATTTTGCTTCCTTGAAGCATTCTCATTGGGTTTTACTGCTTCAGCAACCTTACTGGGAGTTGGATCTAATGCAGGTACAAACTTAGGACCAATTCTGGTACTAGGTTCAGTAACTTTACTGGATCCATTCTTGTTAGATTGTTGAGTTCCAAATCCAAGCCCTGTTCTATCCCCATAAGGCTTTCCTGATTTGTATGCAGTATTGGAACAAGATGGTTCAGCAGATTCAGAGGCTGCTGGATGATCAGCAGACTTATGCTGATTCTGTCCAACATCTTTTTCCTTACCTTTGAGAACCCTTAATTCAGCTTTCAATCTTCCAACTTCTAACTCAAGAGTTTCTTTTTCAGCCTTCACAACCTCATAACCAGATTGTATTATCCTCAGTTGATTAAGGATGGCATCCAAAGTCTCATTGTTGTCAGAATTTCTAGGATTTGAACCACAAGTTGATTCACAATCACTTCCCAAGCATGAGTGTTGATAGATACGGTGTTGTATACCTCCTCGTTTCATCCATATTAGCCATCAAAGCATAATCCTCCATATCAAGCAACTTGTCCGTGTCATCCGATTCATTTCATTTTTCGATTCCACTTCATACCCCGATTCATCTTCTCGCAACCATAGCCTTCTTGCCATGTCTTCTCTCGTTGACTTTTGGTCTTCGCAGGTCCGGACAATCGTGTCTAAAATGTCCAGGCTTCTTGCGGTTGAAACAAAGATAACCTTGTTCCTTGCCTTGTTTTAACTCGACGATCAGTTTGAAGTGTCCTGGTTTCTTGCAATGAAAGCATAGATAATCATTATCTTTCCTTGGTTCTTCTTTCTTTCTTTCAGTAGGCCTCTTTGTAAAATTTCTTGCAGGGGCCTTTCCAGTCTTCATCATCCTGATTTTCTTGCTCAGTAGGGCAATTTGTTCTTGCATCTCATCCAGCATATCATCCTGTCCTCCTGATGTTTCTTCATGATGTGAAGTAGCCAATGCAGTGGTCTTTGGCTCTTCCTTTTCAGTTTCAGGCACAAGCTTTTTGCTAAATTCATAAGCCTTTAAATCTGAAAACAATTTGAAGGTGTCTTCTTCATGCAACTTTCTCATTTCTTCAATTGCAGTCACCTTCATTTTCCAAACATCTCTTGTAGGTAGAGCTTCCAAGATTTTGGTGTTTATTTCCTCTTTTGAATAACTTACACTCAGCAGGGTAAGTTCATCCAGGATTGCATTGAATCTTGATTCCATTTTCTCAATGGTTTCATTTGGCAAAGACTTCTTGAACTTTTGAAATCTCTTTCGGCCACACCGATTTTATTTTTCTTTATTGCATCGTGCCTTCACGATTATGTGAATCTTATCCCAAAGTTCCTTTGCAAGTCTTGCAATCTTTAACCTTCATATACATATTGCTATCCAAGGTTCTCGTAAATGATGTCAATAGCAATGTTGTTGAGGTTTGCTCTTTTTCTCGTCTTCTCGCATTCCATTCTCTTTTTGGTTTAGGAATGTACTCGATTCTCCGTCACCCACTTATTCGCCTTTGTAATCTCCCAAGTGGTCCATCGTTAGTACATCCATCATCTCATCATGAGTAGCAAGCAAGATATGCCCGCATTCGACGTTTATACTCATCAAATCTATCAAGAGAACACATCAACATAGTTCTAGCATACCGTGTGTTGTCCATGATGCAAATCCCGAAAATCAAGTAACTTGAAAGAAAGTTTTAAAGAATTTTCACAAGCACAACAAGTAGGATTCCTTTGAACGAAGCTAATCGCTCCGATACCAATTGTTGGTCCCTTGAAAAGGCTTTGGTTAAGTTTAGAGGGGGGGTGAATAAACTTAACACTTAAAACTTTGGAGTTAACAAATTTCGCAACTTCAACGTCGTCGATACTTCAGAGTCCGTCGAGACTTCGCAGCTCCTCGCCGATAAACGTAGTCTACCGATAGTTGATTTTGCCGAATTTGTGCAATGGAATAATATCAAAATTAAGCCTTAATACTTGTTGTTAAATATGATACTAAGTATTAGATACTCAGTAGTGCAAGTGTGTGATTTCAGTTACTAGATTCAGTAGGCTGATGTATAAGATAAACTAAGTGCAGAAAATAAATGCAGAAAGTAAATAGTCAGATTTTATAGTGGTTCCAGGTGATGTAATCATGTCAGTCCACTCTTCTCCTGTGATGTTGGAGGAAATTCACTAGAGATCTTTGATGCAGCTTTTACAAAGATTCCTAAGTTGTTTGTCCTTCACCAATAGCTATGGCTTCACAACCGAAAACTCGGGGTAGGATTTGCTCCCGAGTCTTCCACCGGTCCTTGAAGGGTAGGATTGCCTCTTCACCCGGCTCCACCACAATCAACGTCTTTCACACCTAACGTATGCTTCACTGTCTAAGAGTTCTTTATAAAATAAAGATTGAATCAAATAGATGATTTGTTGCGGCAGCTTGATTAGGATGATGTAATCGCAGCTTGCGTCTTCAAGTGTGTATGCTTGATGCGGCTTGAACACGTAATGCACTTGAAGATTTTCTAGATCAAAGCAACCTTATGCTCGTAAGTTCAAACAGGTGTTTTTCGGCTCGCATTTATCACTTAAAGTTTTTCCAAAAATTCATCCTCTTTTTCTGAGTTGAAGGTCCTCTATTTATAGGCAAGAATGCATGTGACTATTTGAATTTCAAATGTGACCGTTCCTTGTTTTTGTCCCATCTGATTTGCATTCTGTCACTATTCATAGGATCGACACTCGTCGAATTCCTTTTTGACAAGTGTACCGTCCACCCGTTTGACTTGTATCTAATGGATAAAAATAGAGATCATCCCAACGTCTTTTTAATCTCGGCCTTTGATTTTCTTGATAAGTCGAGGTAGTTGGCTGTCCTTATCCATGTAATCTTCCAATAAACTTGAATTAATCGAGGTATCATATCGCAGGTTCATAAGTCCGTCGAAGTACCAATCGATCTCGATCATCATATTTCTGTATGTAAAATATAATGCAGCTGATTACTTTTATCTAACTTTTATTTGTGAAGTTAGATTACATCATTTTAAATATAACCAAGTTCCAAACATCATCCAACTTATGGAACTTAGACCTTCTACACAAGGTATATGTGATCAGTTTAGGTCATCACAGACTTGCCTAAATTTTGATTCCATATCCTTGACTTTAAATACTAAGTTTGATCCCTTAGCCTTCATTTACTGAGTTTGAACCCTCGGCCCTTCGCCTTCGTCTTCGTCTTCAACGGGTTCCTGACTAGTCTACTGACCTATCTACCCTACTGACCTAGACCAGTCTGCTGACAAGAGTCAGCTGACCATTACAGTGCTTGTTTGATCAAAACTATTTATGAATCAAACTCTAATAAACCTATACATTTAATCTAGACATCTTTTTGCCTTTGCACTATAATAGCTAGTATGGCACTCATCATCAAAACTAAGAAATAAGTCCAACAATTTCCCCCTTTTTGGTGATGATGCCACTACCCTCACCTAATCAGCAAAGCAAAAAGATAAAGACAAAAATAGAACAAATTCAGTCAAATCTCATTATAATCATTGTTCAGTTATTACAACTAGATACAGCAAAGATAAAGAATAATAAGTATATGCTGATCTATTGTCTCTTTTCTCTTTCTCTTCTAGCCTTCTCAGCTTGTTCTTGATATGCTCTGATTTGTTCTATCATATCCCTCATCCATTCATTTTCAATTAGTGTAAAATCAATGTAGGGATTGACTTGCTTCCACCAGTTCCATGCTTCAGGGAGGATAAGATTAATTTCATTCACTCTGAATCCAAACTTCATATACAGCTCCTTGAATTCATCCAGTGAGTCCCTTGCTTTTGTAATAGGTAGCACCTTATCACCTTTGCTACTTCTTCTGCCTCTGTTGCTTGCCCTTAAGGCTCTGATTCTTGCTTCCCAAAATTTCAAACCCAAGAAAGAGTTAAGACCTTCATGAAACCCCATGTCATGATAAGGTCTCCTCCTGTTGTAGTACTCTTTCTTGTACCGTCTAAAAAGATCATCGTGAGTTGAACTCGCAGTGCGGGTTTCCGAAAGCATTAGTGTCATCTCCGTCCATCTCTTCGTGCAAAGAGTCTTGCGACCTCCTTTCTTTCAGTACTCGATTGGCCCTCTTCCCCCTTAGTGACATCATCAACAAAACGGGATATAAGGCCATGAATACCTTCTTGTGATACTATCACTCTATTCAAATGACCTTCCATAGTTCCAGTTCTAGTATCAATAGTAGTGATCCCTGGATTGCAATGTTTCCTCCAAATCCGTTGATCCTTTCAAGTAAGTTTGGGATCGTGCACGCGAGCAGAGTTGTTGTGCAAAGAAGAGGCTCAAGCAGGTTTAGGTGTTGCAAAGCAAGGTTGTCAAGTTTCGATGGATAGAAATAAATTGATCTTTCGTAAATTGATCTTTTGCGTATTTCCAACCTTGATGCCCCTCACATCTAATATCGACCATTCACAAGCATTCGAGTAGATGTGAAGTTTGAAGCAACTGTGGCAGTAGATTGTCTGTGTTCATTTACCATCTTCATCAGTTCTTCAAATCTCTTTCCTGTCTATCTAGTTGTGTCCTCAACTGTTGCATATCATGCCTTACAGTCCTTAACTCATTTAGCACTTCAACTGGTACTTCACTGGTCATCCTTCCACCAGTGACTTCATCAGCAGGCTCCTCTACATTATACTGTGGCCTCTGATTGATTACTACCATTGCCTTACTCCTATCCAGTCCAAGCAGGTTAGGTCCTTCATATTCCTCCAGGATAGGATCAATGGCAGGTTCTTCAAAAACAGGTACAAATGCCTGAGGTGGATCAACATCAATATTTTCTTCTTCAGGCACCTGAAATTCCTCATCACTGAAGTCAAAGTCCAGCAGCTGCTCATCTTCATTAACAGCACTCTGCTGACTATCTTTCCCTTCAGTGGTCTTGCCTCGAAGGCTCCACTACAAACAGCCTCAACAACCAGCAGGGGTTTCCTCCAAACCCAAATCAGGTTCCAACCTTTGTCCAGTGCTGTTTGAAACTCAGCAGCCTGTACCTCCTGTTCCAACCTTTGTCCAGTGTGCCGTTTGTAGCCCAAAGAACTCCGTACCTCCTCTTCAATTCCTTGTGGATTGAATATAGCCTCATTATCCACTTGGAAATCTTCTGCATGACCAATCTTGTGTAGGATGATGGCAGTTTTAGTAAGAGTGCCTTCAATGTCAAATCCATCTTGATATACAATGGATTCCTCTGAACTGACACTAGGTTCAATGAAATCAATAACCTTCTCTCCATCCAAATCCTCACTCTGTTCAGCATCAGTTTGTGCGGTAGGCTCTACAACATGGAATGTAGAAGATTCATCAGCTAGCCTACCAGCACTTAGATTGATTCCTTCATTGATCAATGCTTCCAAATCATCCATGGTGAGATCCTGTAGATCCTCATCCATCTCTCCAGTCTGCTGGCCCTCAGCAGACTTACCAGTGTTAGTGGGCTGTTGTGCAGGTGGTTCAATGATTAATGCAGTCCCACTGGTTGCTCCTGGTCCAGAGGGGAAATCTCCTCTAGAATCTGATGATGAGGAAGAATCATCATCACCATCTCTTGGATCTCTAAACTTGATACCCTCCTCCTTCTGTTGTTCATCAAACAAATCCATCAGTCTTGATTGCAGCAAGGTGGTATCAACTAGATCCAGCAGGTTCTCTACTCCCAAATTTTCAAAAGCCCATTCTTCAAAATCTGTCATAGGTTCAGAAGCTTGCTTTTGCCTCTTGTAGAAACCAAATTTCCATTGGAAGGAATCAGCAATTTTCTGAAGTTTGGGATCTACATACTCTTCGGTTTTCTTACTTTCTTTTACATGCCTTTCAAATGGCATAAAAGATCTTCTCGGGAGACTCCGGTGCCTTGTTGACCTCCAAAGGTTCCAACAAGTAAATTCATGGTTTCTTCAACGGATGTTTGAAAGTCGTAGGTTGCCGAGATTGTACATTTGTGCCTACTACTTCCATCGTACCACACTTGGTTCCCCCGACTTACATGCTCATCGCCAGGCGGGGTTAGCAGATCGCTCTTCCCCCGAGTTCTTGCCACATTTGCGGTGGTCTTCAACCAAGTCTTCTATTACCTCTTCAACTACCACAAGCAGTTCGAGTTCGGTGGTTTGTCGTGGTTCTTCGATAGATACAACGGCGAGCTCGGTGCAAAGCAGATCGTCGTATATCTTCAACAGATTGTTCAACAACAACCTGTCCAGCATCAGTAGGTTTGACAACCTCTTCAGGTGAGGAGTCACTAATTACTACAGGCGGAATGATAGTTAAGGGCTCAGCCTCAACAGCCTCTTCTTCCTCTTCTACTGATGCCTCTTCTTGGATTCTTTGAGCCTCCAAGTTTTTAAGTTCTTTTCCCTTTCCATGCTTCTTCTTTTTGGTAATCACCTTCATTCTTTTGGAGAGGGGTTCATCATCATCTTTTCCAGTAGATCTTCTCTTTCTACTAGCTTCCTTCTGTTGTTCTCTCAAAATTTCAACAACAGTTCTTGTTGCAGCAACAGCAGGGTCAGTAACCTCCACTTGACCCTCAGCAGACTCAGCAGTCTGTGCTGTTTCCTTTCTTGTTTTCTTTGAAGGCTTTGAACCTTCAGTCACTTTCTTTGTACCTCCACCTTTTCTTTTCTCAGCAGCTTTCTTGGGTGCAGCAGGTTTGATAGATATCTTCTTATTTTGCTGAACCTGCTCACCACCAGCATCATCATCATCATCATCATCATTATCATCACCAGCAGCCTCTCCAACAATCTCTTCATCATCATCTAGACCAGGAATAGCATGATTAATTTCCTTCTTGTATCTAGACTGATTAATATTCTCAGGTTCAAGATCAGGAACATTCAAATGATTCAGCAGGGTCTGAATCATTAAACCTAAGGGTAAGGCCTTTGATTTCCTTTTCCCTAGTTTCTCTTCCTTGGCTACTTTCTTCATATAATGAATGAAATAACCAGCCCAGTCAAAACTCATGCTCCAGGAGATGATTATCATCACCTCTATCTTAGGTCCTGATAGAGTATCCATACTCCCAACTAGTCCAAGTATGTTCTTTGCAATGAGCTTGCTCAGCAGACTGTATTCATTTCCAATATGTTTGCAGTTGATGCCTGGTACGGATTTGGTGGCTGCACTTGCTTTAATCTGATCCACAAATGCCAATTTGTCCAATCCCATTGCTTCAGGATTGACTGAACCATCCACCACTTCTTCAAAACCAAACATTTCCCTCAGTAGACTAGAGGAGATTACAAGCTCCTCAGCATTCACAGTAGTCTTGAATGCTTCAGTTCCTTCTTCCACAACCATATTCTTCCAGAAATCAATAACATTGGTGTATGAGATTGTTTCTAATCTGATATTGAGTTTGTTCTCCAAGCTTGCAAACCTCCTTATTCTTCGACCTATATTGATAGCTAACTCTGTTTGCTTTGCATCAACAACATAGCCTCTCACACTTTGACTTGATTCGATTTGAACTTCAATCCTTTCCGCCATTGAACTAAGAAAAAGATGAAGAAGAATTGCTCTCAAATCTGTGTTCACACAGAGTAGGATTTGCAGTGATAAAGTAGAAATTGCAAGTAGAGAGTCCGCTGTGTGACAGTCTGATTATATAGACAGTGGGTAGTTGAAACTGTCTTTGCACGTACATTGAGGTAACCACGATTAAGTTGAATAAATTCTGACTTGACACGTGGCCCATTACTCCTCCATAACGTTTGTAACCGTTGGATGGTTTAACTGTGGTAATAATGGATAGAATAAATATCCCGCCAATATGCCTTTTTGACTTTAATAACTTTGACTGAGTAACGTTCCATTCAGCAGGGTAACCTTCAGCAGGGTGGGCTCAGCAGTCTGCTGATAAATAGACTTCAGCAGCCTGCTGATAAAAGTACTCTGTTGATCCCTGTTTTCTTCTTGTTTTGTTCAATTGATAATACAATATGAAGTTTAATACCAATGACTGATCTGTCAAGTGAGCTCACCCAAAATGACAAAGACCAATCCCCTTGGCAACCTCATTTGCTCAATTGTCCAAACATAAGTACATGGAATTGTTGATACCAATGACTAATCTCGCTAAGTGAGCTCACCCAACATAGCAAAGACTAATCCCCTTGGTGAATTCCAAGACACATCGTCGATTATCGGTCAACTTTGATAATTCCAAATTCGGTCCTTAATTTGGCAAATCTTTCACCGTCAAGTGGTTTAGTGAAAATATCAGCAAGTTGATCTTCGGTAGGGATGTATAGAACCACCACATCTTTCTTTTCAACATGATCTCTTATAAAATGATGTCTCACATCATCAATGTGCTTGGTTCTAGAGTGCAAAACAGATTTTCTCGTGATTGCAATTGCACTTGTGTTATCACACATAATTGGAATTTCCTTTTCTTCAATTCCATAATCCCTTAATTGTTGTCTTAGCCATAGTACTTGTGCACAAAGCAACTTCAAAGAAGAATGTATTCAGCTTCAGCAGTGGAAGTTGATATAGAATTCTGTTTCTTGATGAACCATGAAACCAGTCTATTTCCCATTAACTGACAGGTTCCTGAGGTGCTTTTTCTATCAATCTTGCATCCAGCATAATCAGAATCTGAGTAGGATATAACTTTGAAGCTTCCTTCCTTGGAATACCATATCCCTACTCCCAAAGTCTCTTTAAGATACTTGAGAACTCTCTTGACTGCACCTAAATGACTTTCTTTAGGTTTAGATTGAAATCTTGCACAAACACCTACAGCAAAGGATATATCAGGTCTGCTGGCAGTTAGGTACAGCAGACTGCCTATCATCCTTCTGTATAAGGTCTGATCAACATCTTTGCCTTCTTTATCTTCATCCAATCTGATGTTTGTACTCATAGGAGTTGAATTCTTAGTGCTATTTTCCATACCAAACTTCTTCAGCAACTCCTTGGTGTACTTGGTTTGATGAATGAAGATTCCATCCTTCATTTGTTTAACTTGCAATCCCAAAAAGTAATTCATTTCTCCCATCATACTCATTTGGAATTTACTCTTCATTAGATTTGCAAACTTTTCACAAAGTAAATCATTTTCGAACCAAAAATTATGTCATCCACATAAATTTGTACCAAACAGGTGTCTTTGTCCCCTTCACTGATTCTGAAAAGTGTCTTGTCAATGGTGCCTTTTGTAAAACCATTGTCCACCAAGAATTGAGATAGAGTCTCATACCATGCTCTTGGTGCTTGTTTCAATCCATAAAGTGCTTTGTTGAGTCTATACACTTTATCTTCTTGATCTTTAACTTCAAATCCAGGAGGTTGCTGAACATAAACTTCCTCCTCTAGAATGCCATTCAAAAATGCACTCTTGACATCCATTTGATATACTTTGAAGTTCTTATATGCAGCATGTGCCAAAAATAATCTGATAGCTTCCAATCTTGCAACAAGTGCATAAGTTTCATCAAAATCTATTCCTACTGCTTGAGAATAGCCTTTTGCAACTAGTCTGGCCTTATTCCTCACAATGGTACCAGATTCATCAAGTTTATTTCTGTATACCCACTTAGTACCAATGATATTTGCATGACTTGGCCTTTCAACTAGTGTCCAAACTTGATTTCTTTCAAATTCATTTAATTCCTCTTGCATAGCAATTATCCAGTCTGGATCTGAAATTGCTTCTTCAACAACTTTTGGTTCTATTTGAGATAGAAAACAAGTAAACATAGCTTCTAGTTGTCTTCTGGTCCTCACACCTTGCTGTACATTGCCAATAACTTGTTCAGCAAGGTGATTCCTTAACCATTGTGGATTTTGGTTATTTTGATTTTCAGGAACATTATCTTCAGTAGGGTCTGCTGTAGTTTCTTCTACAGGGGGGTCAGCAGATCCTTGAACTGCTTCAGTTGTTGCCTCAGTAACATTATCAGCAGGTGTTCAAGCAGGGAGATCGAAACTTTCAAGTCATTGAATCTTTCCAAAACTTCAACACAACTGGATCGGTGACTTGTTGATTTTCAGCAGTCCACAATCTTCATCTTCCATACCAAGTAAACTTAGGTTCATCAAACACAACATGGATTGTTTCTTCATGTTTCGGTGACCTCTTGTTCAAGTACCACTCGAATGCTCGCCGACCGAAGAATATCCCAAGAATATGCCTTCATCCGATTTTGGTTGGAATGTTTTCAAATGAACTTTATGATTTAGAATAAAGCATTTGCTTCCAAATGGATGGAAGTAGGATATGTTAGGTTTCCTTCCATTCCAAACCTCATAAGGTGTCTTCAAGCAGCCTTCTTGTTTACCGATGTTGTTTTGTGTATAGCATGTCGTATTTATCGCTTCAAACCCAATATCTTTCGGGTAGCAATGCTTCACAAATCATTGTTCTTCCCGCTTCCTTTAAGGTTCGTTTCTTCTTTCAAAGAACCCCATTTTCGAGGTGTACCACGACGAGCAAGTTGATGTAGTACACCATTCTGTTCACAATACTCTCTTATGACTTTGTTGAGAAATTCAGTACCCTGATCTGATCTTATCTTTATGACTGTTAAACTTTTCTCATTTTGTAATCTTTTCAAAAGATTTGGCATGCTTTGAAGTGTCTCACTTTTCTTGTTCATAAATATCACCCAAGTATACCTTGAATAATCATCCACAACCACTAAAGTGTACTTCTTTCCTGTTACACTTGTTGGAGTTATTGGTCCAAAAAGATCCATGTGCATCAGCTCCAACACTCTATTAGTTGATTGTTTGGTCTTTGATTTGAAACTTGACTTTATCTGTTTACCTTGCTGACAAGCATCACATATAGCATCCTTTTTGAATGTGATCTCAGGTAAACCAACCACCAGCTTTCTTCTTCACCAACCGATTAATATCATCAAAGTTTAAGTGATTCAACTTCTTGTGCCATAACCAATTGAGTTCGATTTGGTATGCACAATCAGCAGTTTCGGAACGCAGTAGACCAATCCACAACATACATGTTCGTTGTCTTCTACCAAAGCAAGTACAACTTGATCACCTCTTTCACTAATGACAATACAAATTGTCTTTGTCAAAAGTGACCTTATATCCCATGTCACGAGAATTGTCCAAAGGCTCGGCAAGTTGTAGTCCAGTCCTTCCACATATGCAACATTCTTGATTGTGAGTCCATTTCTGATAAGTGTGTCATATCCTCTTGTATGTCCAGGTGTATTCTTATTGCCAAAATTCACCCTTGGACCATCTTTTGCCACAAAATTTGTTAGACAGTGCTTATTCTTTGTCATGTGTCCGGAACATCCACCGTCAAAGTACCGGACACCCTACAAAACAAAGTTAATGCATTTTAGGTACCCAAACCCGTTTGGGTCCATAGTGGTCGTAGCAAGCATGACCCTTGGTATGTTTCCATAAGGTCTTCTCCCGAATGTGTCATACTTTGGTTCATACTTTGGTTCATACATGTATTCCACACATCCATAAGTTCTAACAGTAGGTTGTGTAGGAATCACATATGTTTTCTGGCCTTTTGGTACATAATGCTGTTTGAAATGATTGTTGTTGTTAGAAACATGTGCATAACCATAGGTGTGCTGTCTGTTAGGAACAACCCTATGATAAGGAGTCTGCTGAGGTCTCTGCCGAGGCCTTGTATAAGTCCTCTGCTGAGATCTTTGCTGATTCCTTTGCTTTGGTTTTACCCAAGCAGTATGGTTATACTTACTGTTTTTAACAGTAAATGCAGGAATATTCCAATCATCATCAGTAGGGAACAATCTACCTTTCCCCCTAAGATAAGTATCCCTTGAATGATCAACATTTTTGGGTTTAGGATTCTTATCCTTGGAATATTTCTGTTTCTTACCCTTCTGTGGTCCAGCAGACTTAGTAGCAGGTCTGCTATCAGCAGGTTTAGAAGGCACAGCAGTCCTATTTTTAGATTTATTCTTTTTACTAGGGGCTGTTGACTTCTTTGACCTCTGATTTTGCTTCCTTGAAGCATTCTCATTGGGTTTTACTGCTTCAGCAACCTTACTGGGAGTTGGATCTAGTGCAGGTACAAACTTAGGACCAATTCTGGTACTAGGTTCAGTAACTTTACTGGATCCATTCTTGTTAGATTGTTGAGTTCCAAATCCAAGCCCTGTTTTATCCCCATAAGGCTTTCCTGATTTGTATGCAGTATTGGAACAAGATGGTTCAAATAGATTCGAGGTCGCCGGATGATCGACAGACTTATGCCGATTCCGTCCAACATCTTTTTCCTTACCTTTGAGAACCCTTAATTCAGCTTTCAATCTTCCAACTTCTAACTCAAGAGTTTTTTTCACCTTCACAACCTCATAACCAGATTGTATTATCCTCGCTGATTAAGGATGGCATCCAAAGTCTCATTGTTGTCAGAATTTCTAGGATTTGAACCACAAGTTGATTCACAATCACTTCCAGCATGAGTGTTGATAGATACAGTGTTGTATACCTCCTCAGTTTCATCCATATTAGCCATCAAAGCATAATCCTCCATATCAAGCAATCCGATCTGCCGTGTCATCCGATTCATTTCATTTTTCGATTCCACTTCATACCCCGATTCATCTTCTCGCAACCATAGCCTTCTTGCCATGTCTTCTCTCGTTGACTTTTGGTCTTCGCAGGTCCGGACAATCGGTCTAAAATGTCCAGCTTCTTGCGGTTGAAACAAAGATAATCGTGTTCCTTGCCTTGTTTTAACTCGGGACAGTCAGGTTTGAAGTGTCCTGGTTTCTTGCAATGAAAGCATAGATAATCATTATCTTTCCTTGGTTCTTCTTTCTTTCTTTCAGTAGGCCTCTTTGTAAAATTTCTTGCAGGGGCCTTTCCAGTCTTCATCATCCTGATTTTCTTGCTCAGTAGGGCAATTTGTTCTTGCATCTCATCCAGCATATCATCCTGTCCTCCTGATGTTTCTTCATGATGTGAAGCAGCCAATGCAGTGGTCTTTGGCTCTTCCTTTTCAGTTTCAGGCACAAGCTTTTTGCTAAATTCATAAGCCTTTAAATATGAAAACAATTTGAAGGTGTCTTCTTCATGCAACTTTCTCATTTCTTCAATTGCAGTCACCTTCATTTTCCAAACATCTCTTGCAGGTAGAGCTTCCAAGATTTTGGTGTTTATTTCCTCTTTTGAATAACTTACACTCAGCAGGGTAAGTTCATCCAGGATTGCATTGAATCTTGATTCCATTTGCTCAATGGTTTCATTTTAAAAGCATCTTGAACTTTTGAAATCTCTTTCTGGCCACACTGATTTTATTTTTCTTTATTGCATCAGTGCCTTCACAGATTAAGTGAATCTTATCCCAAAGTTCCTTTGCAGTCTTGCAATCTTTAACCTTCATATACATATTGCTATCCAAAGGTTCGTAAATGATGTCAATAGCAATGTTGTTGAGGTTTGCTCTTTTTCTCGTCTTCTCGCATTCCATTCTCTTTTTGGTTTAGGAATGTACTCGGTTTTCGTCACCCATCATTCTTCGCCTTTGTAATCTCCGGTGGTCCATCGTTAGTACATCCATCATCTCATCATGAGTAGCGACAAGATATGCCCGCATTCGACGTTTATACTCATCAAATCTATCAAGAGAACACATCAACATAGTTCTAGCATCGTGTGTTGTCCATGATGCAAATCATGAAAATCAAGTAACTTGAAAGAAAGATTTAAAGAATTTTCACAAGCACAACAAGTAGGATTCCTTCAGAACAGAAGCACTGCTCCGATACCAATTGTTGGTCCCTTGAAAAGGCTTTGGTTAAGTTTAGAGGGGGGGTGAATAAACTTAACACTTAAAACTTTGGAGTTAACAAATTTCGCAACTTCAACGAGTCCGATACTTCGAGTCCGTTGAGACTTCGCAGCTCCGTCGATAAACGTAGTCTACTGATAGTTGAGTTTCCTGAATTTGTGCAGTGGAATAATATCAAAATTAAGCCTTAATACTTGTTGTTAAATATGATACTAAGTATTAGATACTCAGTAGTGCAAGTGTGAGATTTCAGTTACTAGATTCAGTAGGCTGATGTATAAGATAAACTAAGTGCGAATGGGTAGGATTGCGGTAGGATTTCGCTCCCGAGTCTTCCACCTTGGTCCTTGAAGGGTAGGATTGCCTCTTCACCGCCTCCACCACAATCAACGAGTCTTTCACACCTAACGATGCTTCACTTGTCTTCAAGCGGGTTCTTTATAAAATAAAGATTGAATCAAATAGATGATTCTGTTGCAGCAGCTTGATTAGGATGATGTAATCAGCAGCTTGCAGTCTTCAAGTGTGTATGCTTGATGCAGCTTGAACACAGAATGCACTTGAAGATTTTCTAGATCAGCAACCTTATGCTCAGTAAGTTCAGCAGGGTGTTTTTCAGCTCAGATTTATCACTTAAAGTTTTTCCAAAAATTCATCCTCTTTTTCTGAGTTGAAGGTCCTCTATTTATAGGCAAGAATGCATGTGACTATTTGAATTTCAAATGTGACCGTTCCTTGTTTTTGTCCCATCTGATTTTCATTCTGTCACTATTCATAGGACTGACACTGTCAGAATTCCTTTTTGACAGTGCAGTCTGTCCACCCGTTTGACTTGTATCTAATGGATAAAAATAAAGATCATCCCAACGTCTTTTTAATCTCAGCCTTTGATTTTCTTGATAAGTCAGAGGTAGTTGGCTGTCCTTATCCATGTAATCTTCCAATAAACTTGAATTAATCGAGGTATCATATCAGCAGGTTCATAAGTCTGCTGAAGTACCAATTAGTCTGCGGATCATCATATTTCTGTATGTAAAATATAATGCAGCTGATTACTTTTATCTAACTTTTATTTGTGAAGTTAGATTACATCATTTTAAATATAACCAAGTTCCAAACATCATCCAACTTATGGAACTTAGACCTTCTACACAAGGTATATGTGATCAGTTTAGGTCATCACAGACTTGCCTAAATTCTGATTCCATATCCTTGACTTTAAATACTAAGTTTGATCCCTTAGCCTTCATTTACTGAGTTTGAACCCTCAGCCTTCAGTCTTCAGTCTTCAGTCTTCAGCAGGTTCCTGACTAGTCTACTGACCTATCTACCCTACTGACCTAGACCAGTCTGCTGACAAGAGTCAGCTGACCATTACAGTGCTTGTTTGATCAAACCTATTTATGAATCAAACTCTAATAAACTTATACATTTAATCTAGACATCTTTTTGTCTTTGCACTATAACAGCTAGTATGGCACTCATCATCAAAACCAAGAAATAAGTCCAACAAACACAAATTTCTACTCGTTATAAAGGGAAAACACAAATTTCCGGCGATGTCCACTCGTTATCAGAGAAAAAACCTTTTTTTTCTTCAAGGACAACTCGTTAGCCAGAGAAAAACACGAATTTGAACTCGTTAATATGAAGAAAACATGAATTCGAACTCGTTACCAAAGATAAAACACAAATTTCTACTCGTTATAAAGGGAAAACACAAATTTCCGGCGATGTCCACTCGTTATCAGAGAAAAAACTTTTTTTTCTTCAAGGACAACTCGTTACTAGAGAAAAACACGAATTTGAACTCGTTAATATGAAGAAAACATGAATTCGAACTCGTTACCAAAGATAAAACACAAATTTCTACTCGTTATAAAGGGAAAACACAAATTTCCGGCGATGTCCACTCGTTATCAGAGAAAAAACCTTTTTTTCTTCAAGGACAACTCGTTACCAGAGAAAAACACGAATTTGAACTCGTTAATATGAAGAAAACATGAATTCGAACTCGTTACCAAAGATAAAACACAAATTTCTACTCGTTATAAAGGGAAAACACAAATTTCCGGCGATGTCCACTCGTTATCGAGAAAAAACATTTTTTTTCTTCAAGGACAACTCGTTACCGAGAGAAAAACACAAATTTGAACTCGTTAATATGAAGAAAACATGAATTCGAACTCGTTACCAAAGATAAAACACAAATTTCTACTCGTTATAAAGGGAAAACACAAATTTCCGGCGATGTCCACTCGTTATCGAGAAAAACCTTTTTTTCTTCAAGGACAACTAGTTACCGAGAGAAAAACATGAATTTGAACTCGTTAATATGAAGAAAACATGAATTCGAACTCGTTACCAAAGATAAAACACAAATTTCTACTCGTTATAAAAGGAAAACACAAATTTCCGGCGATGTCCACTCGTTATCAGAGAAAAAACCTTTTTTTCTTCAAGGACAACTCGTTACTAGAGAAAAACACGAATTTGAACTCGTTAATATGAAGAAAACATGAATTCGAACTCGTTACCAAAGATAAAACACAAATTTCTACTCGTTATAAAGGGAAAACACAAATTTCCGGCGATGTCCACTCGATATCCGAGAAAAAACATTTTTTTCTTCAAGGACAACTCGTTACCAGAGAAAAACACGAATTTGAACTCGTTAATATGAAGAAAACATGAATTCGAACTCGTTACCAAAGATAAAACACAAATTTCTACTCGTTATAAAGGGAAAACACAAATTTCCGGCGATGTCCACTCGTTATCAGAGAAAAAACCTTTTTTTCTTCAAGGACAACTAGTTACCAGAGAAAAACACGAATTTGAACTCGTTAATATGAAGAAAACATGAATTCGAACTCGTTACCAAAGATAAAACACAAATTTCTACTCGTTATAAAGGAAAACACAAATTTCCGGCGATGTCCACTCGTTATCGAGAAAAAACCTTTTTTTCTTCAAGGACAACTCGTTACCAGAGAAAACACGAATTTGAACTCGTTAATGAAGAAAACATGAATTCGAACTCGTTACCAAAGATAAAACACAAATTTCTACTCGTTATAAAGGGAAAACACAAATTTCCGGCGATGTCCACTCGTTATCGAGAAAAAACCTTTTTTTCTTCAAGGACAACTCGTTACCGAGAGAAAACACGAATTTGAACTCGTTAATATGAAGAAAACATGAATTCGAACTCGTTACCAAAGATAAAACACAAATTTCTACTCGTTATAAAGGGAAAACACAAATTTCCGGCGATGTCCACTCGTTATCAGAGAAAAAACCTTTTTTTCTTCAAGGACAACTCGTTACCAGAGAAAAACATGAATTTGAACTCGTTAATATGAAGAAAACATGAATTCGAACTCGTTACCAAAGATAAAACACAAATTTCTACTCGTTATAAAGGGAAAACACAAATTTCCGGCGATGTCCACTCGTTATCAGAGAAAAAACCTTTTTTTTCTTCAAGGACAACTCGTTACCAGAGAAAAACACGAATTTGAACTCGTTAATATGAAGAAAACATGAATTCGAACTCGTTACCAAAGATAAAACACAAATTTCTACTCGTTATAAAGGGAAAACACAAATTTCCGGCGATGTCCACTCGTTATCGAGAAAAAACCTTTTTTTCTTCAAGGACAACTCGTTACCGAGAGAAAAACACGAATTTGAACTCGTTAATATGAAGAAAACATGAATTCGAACTCGTTACCAAAGATAAAACACAAATTTCTACTCGTTATAAAGGGAAAACACAAATTTCCGGCGATGTCCACTCGTTATCGAGAAAAAACCTTTTTTTCTTCAAGGACAACTCGTTACCGAGAGAAAAAAATCGAATTTGAACTCGTTAATATGAAGAAAACATGAATTCGAACTCGTTACCAAAGATAAAACACAAATTTCTACTCGTTATAAAGGGAAAACACAAATTTCCGGCGATGTCCACTCGTTATCGAGAGAAAAAACCTTTTTTTCTTCAAGGACAACTTGTTACCGAGAGAAAAACACGAATTTGAACTCGTTAATATGAAGAAAACATGAATTCGAACTCGTTACCAAAGATAAAACACAAATTTCTACTCGTTATAAAGGGAAAACACAAATTTCCGGCGATGTCCACTCGTTATCAGATAAAAAAACCTTTTTTTCTTCAAGGACAACTCGTTACCAGAGAAAAACATGAATTTGAACTCGTTAATATGAAGAAAACATGAATTCGAACTCGTTACCAAAGATAAAACACAAATTTCTACTCGTTATAAAGGGAAAACACAAATTTCCGGCGATGTCCACTCGTTATCAGAGAAAAAACCTTTTTTTCTTCAAGGACAACTCGTTACCGGAGAAAAACACGAATTTGAACTCGTTAATATGAAGAAAACATGAATTCGAACTCGTTACCAAAGATAAAACACAAATTTCTACTCGTTATAAAGGGAAAACACAAATTTCCGGCGATGTCCACTCGTTATCGGAGAAAAACCTTTTTTTCTTCAAGGACAACTCGTTACCAGAGAAAAACACGAATTTGAACTCGTTAATATGAAGAAAACATGAATTCGAACTCGTTACCAAAGATAAAACACAAATTTCTACCCGTTATAAAGGGAAAACACAAATTTCCGGCGATGTCCACTCGTTATCAGAGAAAAAACCTTTTTTTCTTCAAGGACAACTCGTTACCAGAGAAAAACACGAATTTGAACTCGTTAATATGAAGAAAACATGAATTCGAACTCGTTACCAAAGATAACACGAATTTGAAATCGTTAATATGAAGAAAACATGAATTCGAACTCGTTACCAAAGATAAAACACAAATTTCTACTCGTTATAAAGGGAAAACACAAATTTCCGGCGATGTCCACTCGTTATCAGAGAAAAAACCTTTTTTTCTTCAAGGACAACTCGTTACCGAGAGAAAAACACGAATTTGAACTCGTTAATATGAAGAAAACATGAATTCGAACTCGTTACCAAAGATAAAACACAAATTTCTACTCGTTATAAAGGGAAAACACAAATTTCCGGCGATGTCCACTCGTTATCGAGAAAAAACCTTTTTTTCTTCAAGGACAACTCGTTACCGAGAGAAAAACACGAATTTGAACTCGTTAATATGAAGAAAACATGAATTCGAACTCGTTACCAAAGATAAAACACAAATTTCTACTCGTTATAAAGGGAAAACACAAATTTCCGGCGATGTCCACTCGTTATCGAGAAAAAACCTTTTTTTCTTCAAGGACAACTCGTTACCGAGAGAAAAACACGAATTTGAACTCGTTAATATGAAGAAAACATGAATTCGAACTCGTTACCAAAGATAAAACACAAATTTCTACTCGTTATAAAGGGAAAACACAAATTTCCGGCGATGTCCACTCGTTATCGAGAAAAAACCTTTTTTCTTCAAGGACAACTCGTTACCGAGAGAAAAACACGAATTTGAACTCGTTAATATGAAGAAAACATGAATTCGAACTCGTTACCAAAGATAAAACACAAATTTCTACTCGTTATAAAGGGAAAACACAAATTTCCGGCGATGTCCACTCGTTATCGAGAAAAAACCTTTTTTTCTTCAAGGACAACTCGTTACCGAGAAAAACACGAATTTGAACTCGTTAATATGAAGAAAACATGAATTCGAACTCGTTACCAAAGATAAAACACAAATTTCTACTCGTTATAAAGGGAAAACACAAATTTCCGGCGATGTCCACTCGTTATCAGAGAAAAAACCTTTTTTTCTTCAAGGACAACTCGTTACCAGAGAAAAACACGAATTTGAACTCGTTAATATGAAGAAAACATGAATTCGAACTCGTTACCAAAGATAAAACACAAATTTCTACTCGTTATAAAGGGAAAACACAAATTTCCGGCGATGTCCACTCGTTATCGAGAGAAAAAACCTTTTTTTCTTCAAGGACAACTCGTTACCGAGAGAAAAACACGAATTTGAACTCGTTAATATGAAGAAAACATGAATTCGAACTCGTTACCAAAGATAAAACACAAATTTCTACTCGTTATAAAGGGAAAACACAAATTTCCGGCGATGTCCACTCGTTATCAGAGAAAAAATATTTTTTTCTTCAAGGACAACTCGTTACCAGAGAAAAACATGAATTTGAACTCGTTAATATGAAGAAAACATGAATTCGAACTCGTTACCAAAGATAAAACACAAATTTCTACTCGTTATAAAGGGAAAACACAAATTTCCGGCGATGTCCACTCGTTATCGAGAAAAAACCATTTTTTTTCTTCAAGGACAACTCGTTACCGAGAGAAAAACACGAATTTGAACTCGTTAATATGAAGAAAACATGAATTCGAACTCGTTACCAAAGATAAAACACAAATTTCTACTCGTTATAAAGGGAAAACACAAATTTCCGGCGATGTCCACTCGTTATCGAGAAAAAACCTTTTTTTCTTCAAGGACAACTCGTTACCGGAGAAAAACACGAATTTGAACTCGTTAATATGAAGAAAACATGAATTCGAACTCGTTACCAAAGATAAAACACAAATTTCTACTCGTTATAAAGGGAAAACACAAATTTCCGGCGATGTCCACTCGTTATCGAGAAAAAACCTTTTTTTCTTCAAGGACAACTCGTTACCGGAGAAAAACACGAATTTGAACTCGTTAATATGAAGAAAACATGAATTCGAACTCGTTACCAAAGATAAAACACAAATTTCTACTCGTTATAAAGGGAAAACACAAATTTCCGGCGATGTCCACTCGTTATCAGAGAATAAACGTTTTTTTCTTCAAGGACAACTCGTTACCGGAGAAAAACATGAATTTGAACTCGTTAATATGAAGAAAACATGAATTCGAACTCGTTACCAAAGATAAAACACAAATTTCTACTCGTTATAAAGGGAAAACACAAATTTCCGGCGATGTCCACTCGTTATCAGAGAAAAAACGTTTTTTTTTCTTCAAGGACAACTCGTTACCAGAGAAAAACACGAATTTGAACTCGTTAATATGAAGAAAACATGAATTCGAACTCGTTACCAAAGATAAAACACAAATTTCTACCCGTTATAAAGGGAAAACACAAATTTCCGGCGATGTCCACTCGTTATCGAGAAAAAACGTTTTTTTTTCTTCAAGGACAACTCGTTACCGAGAGAAAAACACGAATTTGAACTCGTTAATATGAAGAAAACATGAATTCGAACTCGTTACCAAAGATAAAACACAAATTTCTACTCGTTATAAAGGAAAACACAAATTTCCGGCGATGTCCACTCGTTATCGAGAAAAAACCTTTTTTCTTCAAGGACAACTCGTTACCGAGAGAAAAACACGAATTTGAACTCGTTAATATGAAGAAAACATGAATTCGAACTCGTTACCAAAGATAAAACACAAATTTCTGCTCGTTATAAAGGGAAAACACAAATTTCCGGCGATGTCCACTCGTTATCGAGAAAAAACCTTTTTTTCTTCAAGGACAACTCGTTACCGAGAGAAAAACACGAATTTGAACTCGTTAATATGAAGAAAACATGAATTCGAACTCGTTACCAAAGATAAAACACAAATTTCTGCTCGTTATAAAGGGAAAACACAAATTTCCGGCGATGTCCACTCGTTATCGAGAAAAAACCTTTTTTTCTTCGGGGACAACTCGTTACCGAGAGAAAAACACGAATTTGAACTCGTTAATATGAAGAAAACATGAATTCGAACTCGTTACCACAGATAAAACACAAATTTCTACTCGTTATAAAGGGAAAACACAAATTTCCGGCGATGTCCACTCGTTATCAAAGAAAAAACCTTTTTTTCTTCAAGGACAACTCGTTACCAGAGAAAAACACGAATTTGAACTCGTTAATATGAAGAAAACATGAATTCGAACTCGTTACCTGTTAAGGGCTAAATTATAGTGATTTTTACATATATTTTCTATATCAATTTCCCCTACATTCGTATGATTTTCATAGATTTTGAGCTATGTACGTAAATATTGAGTAAATGGTGTTTTTAATAGTTAAATATGAGAACGTATCGATTTATATGCTTTATTTGGTGATTTTATGTTGTTTTGGAATCGTGTTACGTTTTGGTATGTTTTCGATGTGTGTAGATACATATATTTAACTTGGGAAAGGATTTGGAAGAGTCAAAATCGAAGTTGAAGTGATTTTGAAGAGATAGAAAGAGATACAAGAGGATGAAGATGAAATAAAGCTTGGGAAAATCCCGAAAACGACTCGTAATACGACGGGCTAGTCAAAAAGGCGTTTTCTGAAGAAGAGTCCTTAATGAAAGTTGTAGAGTTTTCCGAGAGCTTTTTTATGACATTCGGATCATAATTTTTGGAGGTCTACAACTCAAGATATGAATTTTAGAAGTTTGAGTTCACACTCTATGCAAACTGGCGTCTTCATGCATGAACGAGCGTCCGGATCCTAATTATTTCAGCCGACTTAGGACTTTTTAATTAACAGCCGCATGCAAATTCTTTTTGGAAAAAGAATTCATTCAGCCGACATATACCAATTGTTCCAGCCGACTTAATTGGAAAAGAATTAATAATTTCAGCCGCAATTATTTACATTGAGCCACCGCCTTAAACTTCTATTTAAACAGCAGCAGCTTGCCAACCCTAAGGACAATACATATAATACATTATTTTCCAGCGGCTGATACACAGGAGCAGCGGCAGTTTTGAGTCTCAAGGCCGGTCACCCGAGCCTTGTGCTCGGGTGATCGGGTTAGATTAGATAGATGTTTTTCTTCCGTTTTCGATTCATGGATTCAATCATGTACCAAACTACGTGAGTTTATTTATTTAATTTATTCAGTCCTTATTCGTTTTTTTATGATCTTTAATTTATTTTGTATCTTTCTATGATTTTGATGCTATGATGTGAATTAGATCGAGAGATTGGTTTACTATTGATACGTTTACAACATACGGAAGTTGCGTAACTAGATCACCATAGAAAGATAGGATCTTTAATCATTAATTCGATGACAAATTAATTGGTTAATTATCTAGGTTGTTAGATTCTAAAATACGAGAGTTAACTTGAATCTACACCTTCGTTTTGTTTGAATATCGGTCTCAACATTCGAGAGAGGAGAGATTGATAAATTGAATTCACTACGAGAGTAGGATTTCAGAGCTTGAGAATACGGATTCACTAAGAGATTAGGGATTTGTGTCTCGTGTAAAGGTGAAACCACAATTTGAATTAAATCATGAGATGAACTAGGATTGAGATCACTTAGTTTGTACATTGTTTGAGCCCATGTATCGTTAGTTTAGTTTTTTTATTTGTTTTTTTCTAGCTTAGATTTATTTTGTTGTTCTATGAGTTATTTGTTCGTTCTTTCGTTTATTTGTTTTCTTGAGTAACAATTGAGAGGATTAATAAAATTAGATTCAACATCCCAATTCCCTGAGGATCGATACCCGTACTTATCCAACTTTACTAGCAACTACCCGGTATTCGGCCGGTTAGGAGGTAGTTTTGCATGGTAGTATAGGTTTATAAATTTTCTTTTGTTTTAATGATGCAAAATCTCCCCAACAAAAGTGGCGCCGTTGCCGGGGAATCGGTGTTTTGTTGAATCTAGTTTCGTTAATTTTTCGATTTTGTTACGTTTATTTTTCGTTTTAATAAAAGTAGCGTGAAATAAATCGAGAGTTTTTATTTTGCCGTGTTTCGATAACCGTTAAGGTTAAGAATGTGCAAAAAGTTTTTTACTCGATTTGTGAAACGTGAACTATATGTTTGTTTGTATCTAGTCTAACCTATTTGTGCTTTAATTTGATGTGGCGCTTCTGTGATATTTGAGGTATGATCTTTTAATAATTAGGGTTTTCGTGTTTTTCTGTCTCTGTTTTATGTGCAAATTCGATGTATGGACGAGCGTTCACGTAAGTAAACGCCCGTCCGGTTCTTTAACATGCACGGGTAAACGAGCGTACGGTTGAAAGATGGACGTTCGTCCGTTCAAATAGTTTCAATCCGTTCGATTTGAAGAATCCGACGGCGTCTATAATTTACGAACGCCCGTCCGGTCGGTTTTCAAGTCAAACGAGCGTTGGTTTGCGTGAACGCTCGTCCGGGCGCAAACGCTAAGTGAAACGTCGTCGATCACATAAACGCCCGTCCGGGTTCCGAATTTTTCTTAATTTAATTTTTAATGCTTTATTTAATATGGATTTCTTTCATACGAGCTTCGTGGCTAAGTAATTTTACGTAGATGTTACGAACTTGCATATTCATATCTTTCCATCTATGAATCCATGTTAAATAAATGATTAATTTTTATATACATGATTCATCTATGCAAGTTATAGTTACTTGTCGGTTCTCGTATGCTATAGCGGTCTTATTGTTATTTAGTAGCTAATGTCGGTTTCCGTATGCTACATACCATTTGTGATGAATCTTTTAAGCTTTGAGACTTATGTGCTTTCTTGTTATTTTTGTAACTCATATGGGTAGCTACGTCGGTTTTCCGTATGCTACGTCCTTTTCCATATGAGTTATATCTCGTTTAGTATAGCTAAGCTGTTGGTTTTCCATAATGCTATCACCTTTGATGAGTCTTAAGGCGCGTCTACACTACATGTAATGAACTATCTTGTCGTTTATCGTAACTTTGTCATTATTTGGTAGACGTTTATTTTATACATGTCGTGTTGCAAATGAGTGGGCTAGTTTTCTTTCTTTTATTTTCTTTTATTTTTGCATATCATTTAGATGCATATCATTTAGTTGCATGTCATCTAGTTGCATTGTTTTTCTATTTTTCTTTTATTTTTCTTGAGCGTAGTTAAGCTGTCGGTTTCCGTAATACTACCTCGTTTTTTTTTATTTCGCACGGGCCGTAGTCACCTTTGGAGAGTTGTCCTCTCAACTTGCTCGGCTGAGCTCGTCGAATTTATTTTTATTTATTTTATTTTTAGGATTGCATATCATGTAGATTGCATTGTAGTATATTTTCATATAGTTGCACCTAGCCTACTATTTGTAATGTTCCATGTATATGTGTCCATCTTTATGTGAGCATAATTTGAATATCTCTATAAATTCTTTTCCTTATGTGCTTTATTTGTATAAGTCTAATCTTTTCCCCGTAGACTCTTTTTGCACTAATCAAGTCTGCGGGATACTTTCTATAGCTATTGTGCACTTTCACGATGTATTCGGTTGTCTGTGATGCTCCACGGTCTCGAGCTATGCAAGCAATCCTGGTTCTTGTTGGTTCCTCCGAGAATTGCCGCATCCAATCGGCTAAGTCTCTTAATTTCTTTATTTACGTATAACTTGAGGACAAGTTGCAATCTAAGTGTGGGGGAAGGGATAGATGATTTATGTATCTACTTTCGTTTGCTCATATTTTTAGTATTTTCTATGAAAAGTGCTTAATTTTCAAATTTTTTGTTAAGTCCCGAGTAGACAAAGGCATATCTTTGCTTGAGTTTATATCATTTTTGCTATATTCTGTATATTTAGTAATTTTAGTTGTTTCACCCGACACTCTTTTTCACATGCCATAGTAAATGATGAGCTAAATGTTGAAAGCCTACCCCATTTTAGTTGGAGATTTTTGATGATTATAGCATGTTTCTTTGCTTATGTACAATTCTTGAAAAGTTTAGTAGTTTGTATTCTAGGATTAAAGTATGACATACCGTGAATATACGTAAGTTTGAATGTGATAAGTGAAACGTGATTAAGTCTTTGCAATAGTAATAAATTGTTTACTTGAGGTGTTATGCTCGTGGTCCGTGCTACTAGAAAATAATCTTTTCCACCGCTAGCCGAGAAATCTCTAAGTAAACATAATTGTAATTGTGTGTGTCGGAAGTTTGGTTATGATTTGGGTGAGGTAGGGTGTACCACGTATGTCCTATTCCACTATGATGACCAAAAGCTCACGACGGTCGGTTTATAGTTGCCTTATGATTGGAGTAAGGTAGGGGATTATCTTGAAATGTCCTATTCGCTATGAGGGCAAAAGCTTTTTTCGATGTGTGTTAGAAAAGTGTGAAAAAGTGAAAATATTGAAATATATTATTATGAATAAGTAAGGACTTAGTTATCGTTAATCTTATCCCCAAGTATAAAGGCGAAGGATATGTTGTAGGGATTATCCTCTCGAGTTTGTCGAAAGGTTTTAGATATTCTCTACTATTTCTTTTTGGGATATGTATGTTTTGTAAAGTGCCTGTTATAGTTTTTTGAATATTTCTAACTTAGATGGGAAACCGGGCTAGTTTTGGTTTGAATAACTTTCAAATTGTGGAACTTAGTGGAAGTTTATTATGGCTATGCACACACTACACGGGTGAACTTCTAAGTTATTGAATATACTTTATATTTGTATAGATGTTTATTTGTCTCGAGCTTGACTTTGTTCTGTTTTGCTCGAGGACGAGCAAAAGTTTAAGTGTGGGGGTGTTGTTAAGGGCTAAATTATAGTGATTTTTACATATATTTTCTATATCAATTTCCCTACATTCGTATGATTTTCATAGATTTTGAGCTATGTACGTAAATATTGAGTAAATGGTGTTTTTAATAGTTAAATATGAGAACGTATCGATTTATATGCTTTATTTGGTGATTTTATGTTGTTTTGGAATCGTGTTACGTTTTGGTATGTTTTCGATGTGTGTAGATACATATATTTAACTTGGGAAAGGATTTGGAAGAGTCAAAATCGAAGTTGAAGTGATTTTGAAGAGATAGAAAGAGATACAAGAGGATGAAGATGAAATAAAGCTTGGGAAAATCTCGAAAACGACTCGTAATACGACGGGCTAATCAAAAAGGCGTTTTCTGAAGAAGAGTCCTTAATGAAAGTTGTAGAGTTTTCCGAGAGCTTTTTTATGACATTCGGATCATAATTTTTGGAGGTCTACAACTCAAGATATGAATTTTAGAAGTTTGAGTTCACACTCTATGCAAACTGGCGTCTTCATGCATGAACGAGCGTCCGGATCCTAATTATTTCAGCCGACTTAGGACTTTTTAATTAACAGCCGCATGCAAATTCTTTTTGGAAAAAGAATTCATTCAGCCGACATATACCAATTGTTCCAGCCGACTTAATTGGAAAAGAATTAATAATTTCAGCCGCAATTATTTACATTGAGCCACCGCCTTAAACTTCTATTTAAACAGCAGCAGCTTGCCAACCCTAAGGACAATACATATAATACATTATTTTCCAGCGGCTGATACACAGGAGCAGCGGCAGTTTTGAGTCTCAAGGCCGGTCACCCGAGCCTTGTGCTCGGGTGATCCGGGTTAGATTAGATGTAGTTTTTTTCCGTTTTCGATTCATGGATTCAATCATTTACCAAACTACGTGAGTTTATTTATTTAATTTATTCAGTCCTTATTCGTTTTTTATGATCTTTAATTTATTTTGTATCTTTTTATGATTTTGATGCTATGATGTGAATTAGATCGAGAGATTGGTTTACGATTGATACGTTTACAACATACGGAAGTTGCGTAGACTAGATCACCATAGAAAGATAGGATCTTTAATCATTAATGATGACAAATTAATTGGTTAATTATCTAGGTTGTTAGATTCTAAAATACGAGAGTTAACCTGAATCTACACCTTCGTTTTGTTTGAATATCGGTCTCAACATTCGAGAGAGGAGAGATTGATAAATTGAATTCACTACGAGAGTAGGATTTCAGAGCTTGAGAATACGGATTCACTAAGAGATTAGGGATTTGTGTCTCGTGTAAAGGTGAAACCACAATTTGAATTAAAATCATGAGATGAACTAGGATTGAGATCACTTAGTTTGTACATTGTTTGATCCCATGTATCGTTAGTTTAGTTTTTTTATTTGTTTTAGCTTAGATTTATTTTGCTTGTTCTTTGTGTTTTTATGTTCGTTCTTTCGTTTATTTGTTTTCTTGAGTAACAATTGAGAGGATTAATAAAATTAGATTCAACATCCCTTTTCCCTGAGGATCGATACCCGTACTTATCCAACTTTACTAGCAACTACCCGGTATTCGGCCGGTTAGGAGGTAGTTTTGCATGGTAGTATAGGTTTATAAATTTTCTTTTGTTTTAATGATGCAAAATCTCCCCAACATTACCAAAGATAAAACACAAATTTCTACTCGTTATAAAGGGAAAACACAAATTTCCGGCGATGTCCACTCGTTATCAGAGAAAAAACCTTTTTTTCTTCAAGGACAACACGTTACCAGAGAAAAACACGAATTTGAACTCGTTAATATGAAGAAAACATGAATTCGAACTCGTTACCAAAGATAAAACACAAATTTCTACTCGTTATAAAGGGAAAACACAAATTTCCGGCGATGTCCACTCGTTATCGAGAGAAAAAACCTTTTTTTCTTCAAGGACAACTCGTTACCGAGAGAAAAACACGAATTTGAACTCGTTAATATGAAGAAAACATGAATTCGAACTCGTTACCAAAGATAAAACACAAATTTCTACTCGTTATAAAGGGAAAACACAAATTTCCGGCGATGTCCACTCGTTATCGGAGAAAAAACCTTTTTTTCTTCAAGGACAACTCGTTACCGAGAGAAAAACACGAATTTGAACTCGTTAATATGAAGAAAACATGAATTCGAACTCGTTACCAAAGATAAAACACAAATTTCTACTCGTTATAAAGGGAAAACACAAATTTCCGGCGATGTCCACTCGTTATCGAGAGAAAAAACCTTTTTTTCTTCAAGGACAACTCGTTACCGAGAGAAAAACACGAATTTGAACTCGTTAATATGAAGAAAACATGAATTCGAACTCGTTACCAAAGATAAAACACAAATTTCTACTCGTTATAAAGGGAAAACACAAATTTCCGGCGATGTCCACTCGTTATCGAGAGAAAAAACCTTTTTTTCTTCAAGGACAACTCGTTACCGAGAGAAAAACACGAATTTGAACTCGTTAATATGAAGAAAACATGAATTCGAACTCGTTACCAAAGATAAAACACAAATTTGTACTCGTTATAAAGGGAAAACACAAATTTCCGGCGATGTCCACTCGTTATCGAGAGAAAAAACCTTTTTTTCTTCAAGGACAACTCGTTACCGAGAGAAAAACACGAATTTGAACTCGTTAATATGAAGAAAACATGAATTCGAACTCGTTACAAAGATAAAACACAAATTTCTACTCGTTATAAAGGGAAAACACAAATTTCCGGCGATGTCCACTCGTTATCGAGAGAAAAAACCTTTTTTTCTTCAAGGACAACTCGTTACCGGAGAAAAACACGAATTTGAACTCGTTAATATGAAGAAAACATGAATTCGAACTCGTTACCAAAGATAAAACACAAATTTCTACTCGTTATAAAGGGAAAACACAAATTTCCGGCGATGTCCACTCGTTATCGAGAGAAAAAACCTTTTTTTCTTCAAGGACAACTCGTTACCGAGAGAAAAACACGAATTTGAACTCGTTAATATGAAGAAAACATGAATTCGAACTCGTTACCAAAGATAAAACACAAATTTCTACTCGTTATAAAGGAAAACACAAATTTCCGGCGATGTCCACTCGTTATCGAGAAAAAACCTTTTTTTCTTCAAGGACAACTCGTTACCGGAGAAAAACACGAATTTGAACTCGTTAATATGAAGAAAACATGAATTCGAACTCGTTACCAAAGATAAAACACAAATTTCTACTCGTTATAAAGGGAAAACACAAATTTCCGGCGATGTCCACTCGTTATCGAGAGAAAAAACCTTTTTTTCTTCAAGGACAACTCGTTACCGGAGAAAAACACGAATTTGAACTCGTTAATATGAAGAAAACATGAATTCGAACTCGTTACCAAAGATAAAACACAAATTTCTACTCGTTATAAAGGGAAAACACAAATTTCCGGCGATGTCCACTCGTTATCGAGAGAAAAAACCTTTTTTTCTTCAAGGACAACTCGTTACCGAGAGAAAAACACGAATTTGAACTCGTTAATATGAAGAAAACATGAATTCGAACTCGTTACCAAAGATAAAACACAAATTTCTACTCGTTATAAAGGGAAAACACAAATTTCCGGCGATGTCCACTCGTTATCAGAGAAAAAACCTTTTTTTCTTCAAGGACAACTCGTTACCAGAGAAAAACACGAATTTGAACTCGTTAATATGAAGAAAACATGAATTCGAACTCGTTACCAAAGATAAAACACAAATTTCTACTCGTTATAAAGGAAAACACAAATTTCCGGCGATGTCCACTCGTTATCAGAGAAAAAACTTTTTTTTCTTCAAGGACAACTCGTTACCGAGAGAAAAACACGAATTTGAACTCGTTAATATGAAGAAAACATGAATTCGAACTCGTTACCAAAGATAAAACACAAATTTCTACTCGTTATAAAGGGAAAACACAAATTTCCGGCGATGTCCACTCGTTATCGAGAGAAAAAACCTTTTTTTCTTCAAGGACAACTCGTTACCGAGAGAAAAACACGAATTTGAACTCGTTAATATGAAGAAAACATGAATTCGAACTCGTTACCAAAGATAAAACACAAATTTCTACTCGTTATAAAGGGAAAACACAAATTTCCGGCGATGTCCACTCGTTATCGGAGAAAAAACCTTTTTTTCTTCAAGGACAACTCGTTACCGAGAGAAAAACACGAATTTGAACTCGTTAATATGAAGAAAACATGAATTCGAACTCGTTACCAAAGATAAAACACAAATTTCTACTCGTTATAAAGGGAAAACACAAATTTCCGGCGATGTCCACTCGTTATCGAGAGAAAAAACCTTTTTTTCTTCAAGGACAACTCGTTACCGGAGAAAAACACGAATTTGAACTCGTTAATATGAAGAAAACATGAATTCGAACTCGTTACCAAAGATAAAACACAAATTTCTACTCGTTATAAAGGGAAAACACAAATTTCCGGCGATGTCCACTCGTTATCGAGAGAAAAAACCTTTTTTTCTTCAAGGACAACTCGTTACCGAGAGAAAAACACGAATTTGAACTCGTTAATATGAAGAAAACATGAATTCGAACTCGTTACCAAAGATAAAACACAAATTTCTACTCGTTATAAAGGGAAAACACAAATTTCCGGCGATGTCCACTCGTTATCGAGAGAAAAAACCTTTTTTTCTTCAAGGACAACTCGTTACCGGAGAAAAACACGAATTTGAACTCGTTAATATGAAGAAAACATGAATTCGAACTCGTTACCAAAGATAAAACACAAATTTGTACTCGTTATAAAGGGAAAACACAAATTTCCGGCGATGTCCACTCGTTATCGAGAGAAAAAACCTTTTTTTCTTCAAGGACAACTCGTTACCGAGAGAAAAACACGAATTTGAACTCGTTAATATGAAGAAAACATGAATTCGAACTCGTTACCAAAGATAAAACACAAATTTCTACTCGTTATAAAGGGAAAACACAAATTTCCGGCGATGTCCACTCGTTATCGAGAAAAAACCTTTTTTTCTTCAAGGACAACTCGTTACCGGAGAAAAACACGAATTTGAACTCGTTAATATGAAGAAAACATGAATTCGAACTCGTTACCAAAGATAAAACACAAATTTCTACTCGTTATAAAGGGAAAACACAAATTTCCGGCGATGTCCACTCGTTATCGAGAGAAAAAACCTTTTTTTCTTCAAGGACAACTCGTTACCGAGAGAAAAACACGAATTTGAACTCGTTAATATGAAGAAAACATGAATTCGAACTCGTTACCAAAGATAAAACACAAATTTCTACTCGTTATAAAGGGAAAACACAAATTTCCGGCGATGTCCACTCGTTATCGAGAGAAAAAACCTTTTTTTCTTCAAGGACAACTCGTTACCGAGAGAAAAACACGAATTTGAACTCGTTAATATGAAGAAAACATGAATTCGAACTCGTTACCAAAGATAAAACACAAATTTCTACTCGTTATAAAGGGAAAACACAAATTTCCGGCGATGTCCACTCGTTATCGGAGAAAAAACCTTTTTTTCTTCAAGGACAACTCGTTACCGAGAGAAAAACACGAATTTGAACTCGTTAATATGAAGAAAACATGAATTCGAACTCGTTACCAAAGATAAAACACAAATTTCTACTCGTTATAAGGGAAAACACAAATTTCCGGCGATGTCCACTCGTTATCGGAGAAAAAACCTTTTTTTCTTCAAGGACAACTCGTTACCGAGAGAAAAACACGAATTTGAACTCGTTAATATGAAGAAAACATGAATTCGAACTCGTTACCAAAGATAAAACACAAATTTCTACTCGTTATAAAGGGAAAACACAAATTTCCGGCGATGTCCACTCGTTATCGAGAGAAAAAACCTTTTTTTCTTCAAGGACAACTCGTTACCGAGAGAAAAACACGAATTTGAACTCGTTAATATGAAGAAAACATGAATTCGAACTCGTTACCAAAGATAAAACACAAATTTCTACTCGTTATAAAGGGAAAACACAAATTTCCGGCGATGTCCACTCGTTATCGAGAAAAAACCTTTTTTTCTTCAAGGACAACTCGTTACCGAGAGAAAAACACGAATTTGAACTCGTTAATATGAAGAAAACATGAATTCGAACTCGTTACCAAAGATAAAACACAAATTTCTACTCGTTATAAAGGGAAAACACAAATTTCCGGCGATGTCCACTCGTTATCGAGAGAAAAAACCTTTTTTTCTTCAAGGACAACTCGTTACCGAGAGAAAAACACGAATTTGAACTCGTTAATATGAAGAAAACATGAATTCGAACTCGTTACCAAAGATAAAACACAAATTTGTACTCGTTATAAAGGGAAAACACAAATTTCCGGCGATGTCCACTCGTTATCGAGAGAAAAAACCTTTTTTTCTTCAAGGACAACTCGTTACCGAGAGAAAAACACGAATTTGAACTCGTTAATATGAAGAAAACATGAATTCGAACTCGTTACCAAAGATAAAACACAAATTTCTACTCGTTATAAAGGGAAAACACAAATTTCCGGCGATGTCCACTCGTTATCGGAGAAAAAACCTTTTTTTCTTCAAGGACAACTCGTTACCGGAGAAAAACACGAATTTGAACTCGTTAATATGAAGAAAACATGAATTCGAACTCGTTACCAAAGATAAAACACAAATTTCTACTCGTTATAAAGGGAAAACACAAATTTCCGGCGATGTCCACTCGTTATCGAGAAAAAACCTTTTTTTCTTCAAGGACAACTCGTTACCGGAGAAAAACACGAATTTGAACTCGTTAATATGAAGAAAACATGAATTCGAACTCGTTACCAAAGATAAAACACAAATTTGTACTCGTTATAAAGGGAAAACACAAATTTCCGGCGATGTCCACTCGTTATCTGAGAAAAAACCTTTTTTTCTTCAAGGACAACTCGTTACCTGAGAAAAACACGAATTTGAACTCGTTAATATGAAGAAAACATGAATTCGAACTCGTTACCAAAGATAAAACACAAATTTCTACTCGTTATAAAGGAAAACACAAATTTCCGGCGATGTCCACTCGTTATCGAGAGAAAAAACCTTTTTTTCTTCAAGGACAACTCGTTACCGGAGAAAAACACGAATTTGAACTCGTTAATATGAAGAAAACATGAATTCGAACTCGTTACCAAAGATAAAACACAAATTTCTACTCGTTATAAAGGGAAAACACAAATTTCCGGCGATGTCCACTCGTTATCGAGAAAAAACCTTTTTTTTCTTCAAGGACAACTCGTTACCGAGAGAAAAACACGAATTTGAACTCGTTAATATGAAGAAAACATGAATTCGAACTCGTTACCAAAGATAAAACACAAATTTCTACTCGTTATAAAGGGAAAACACAAATTTCCGGCGATGTCCACTCGTTATCGAGAAAAAACCTTTTTTTCTTCAAGGACAACTCGTTACCGAGAGAAAAACACGAATTTGAACTCGTTAATATGAAGAAAACATGAATTCGAACTCGTTACCAAAGATAAAACACAAATTTCTACTCGTTATAAGGGAAAACACAAATTTCCGGCGATGTCCACTCGTTATCGGAGAAAAAACCTTTTTTCTTCAAGGACAACTCGTTACCGAGAGAAAAACACGAATTTGAACTCGTTAATATGAAGAAAACATGAATTCGAACTCGTTACCAAAGATAAAACACAAATTTCTACTCGTTATAAAGGGAAAACACAAATTTCCGGCGATGTCCACTCGTTATCGAGAGAAAAAACCTTTTTTTCTTCAAGGACAACTCGTTACCGAGAGAAAAACACGAATTTGAACTCGTTAATATGAAGAAAACATGAATTCGAACTCGTTACCAAAGATAAAACACAAATTTCTACTCGTTATAAAGGGAAAACACAAATTTCCGGCGATGTCCACTCGTTATCGAGAGAAAAAACCTTTTTTTCTTCAAGGACAACTCGTTACCGGAGAAAAACACGAATTTGAACTCGTTAATATGAAGAAAACATGAATTCGAACTCGTTACCAAAGATAAAACACAAATTTGTACTCGTTATAAAGGGAAAACACAAATTTCCGGCGATGTCCACTCGTTATCAGAGAAAAAACCTTTTTTTCTTCAAGGACAACTCGTTACCGAGAGAAAAACACGAATTTGAACTCGTTAATATGAAGAAAACATGAATTCGAACTCGTTACCAAAGATAAAACACAAATTTCTACTCGTTATAAAGGGAAAACACAAATTTCCGGCGATGTCCACTCGTTATCTGAGAAAAAACCTTTTTTTCTTCAAGGACAACTCGTTACCGGAGAAAAACACGAATTTGAACTCGTTAATATGAAGAAAACATGAATTCGAACTCGTTACCAAAGATAAAACACAAATTTCTACTCGTTATAAAGGGAAAACACAAATTTCCGGCGATGTCCACTCGTTATCGAGAGAAAAAACCTTTTTTTCTTCAAGGACAACTCGTTACCAGAGAAAAACACGAATTTGAACTCGTTAATATGAAGAAAACATGAATTCGAACTCGTTACCAAAGATAAAACACAAATTTCTACTCGTTATAAAGGAGAAACACAAATTTCCGGCGATGTCCACTCGTTATCAGAGAAAAAACCTTTTTTTCTTCAAGGACAACTCGTTACCTGAGAAAAACACGAATTTGAACTCGTTAATATGAAGAAAACATGAATTCGAACTCGTTACCAAAGATAAAACACAAATTTGTACTCGTTATAAAGGGAAAACACAAATTTCCGGCGATGTCCACTCGTTATCGAGAGAAAAAACCTTTTTTTTCTTCAAGGACAACTCGTTACCAGAGAAAAACACGAATTTGAACTCGTTAATATGAAGAAAACATGAATTCGAACTCGTTACAGAAGATAAAACACAAATTTCTACTCGTTATAAAGGGAAAACACAAATTTCCGGCGATGTCCACTCGTTATCAGAGAAAAAACCTTTTTTTCTTCAAGGACAACTCGTTACCGGAGAAAAACACGAATTTGAACTCGTTAATATGAAGAAAACATGAATTCGATCTCGTTACCAAAGATAAAACACAAATTTCTACTCGTTATAAAGGGAAAACACAAATTTCCGGCGATGTCCACTCGTTATCGAGAGAAAAAACCTTTTTTTCTTCAAGGACAACTCGTTACCGAGAGAAAAACACGAATTTGAACTCGTTAATATGAAGAAAACATGAATTCGAACTCGTTACCAAAGATAAAACACAAATTTCTACTCGTTATAAAGGGAAAACACAAATTTCCGGCGATGTCCACTCGTTATCGAGAGAAAAAACCTTTTTTTCTTCAAGGACAACTCGTTACCGAGAGAAAAACACGAATTTGAACTCGTTAATATGAAGAAAACATGAATTCGAACTCGTTACCAAAGATAAAACACAAATTTCTACTCGTTATAAAGGGAAAACACAAATTTCCGGCGATGTCCACTCGTTATCGGAGAAAAAACCTTTTTTCTTCAAGGACAACTCGTTACCGAGAGAAAAACACGAATTTGAACTCGTTAATATGAAGAAAACATGAATTCGAACTCGTTACCAAAGATAAAACACAAATTTCTACTCGTTATAAAGGGAAAACACAAATTTCCGGCGATGTCCACTCGTTATCGAGAGAAAAAACCTTTTTTTCTTCAAGGACAACTCGTTACCGAGAGAAAAACACGAATTTGAACTCGTTAATATGAAGAAAACATGAATTCGAACTCGTTACCAAAGATAAAACACAAATTTCTACTCGTTATAAAGGGAAAACACAAATTTCCGGCGATGTCCACTCGTTATCGGAGAAAAAACCTTTTTTTCTTCAAGGACAACTCGTTACCGAGAGAAAAACACGAATTTGAACTCGTTAATATGAAGAAAACATGAATTCGAACTCGTTACCAAAGATAAAACACAAATTTCTACTCGTTATAAAGGGAAAACACAAATTTCCGGCGATGTCCACTCGTTATCGAGAGAAAAAACCTTTTTTTCTTCAAGGACAACTCGTTACCGAGAGAAAAACACGAATTTGAACTCGTTAATATGAAGAAAACATGAATTCGAACTCGTTACCAAAGATAAAACACAAATTTCTACTCGTTATAAAGGGAAAACACAAATTTCCGGCGATGTCCACTCGTTATCAGAGAAAAAACATTTTTTTTCTTCAAGGACAACTCGTTACCGGAGAAAAACATGAATTTGAACTCGTTAATATGAAGAAAACATGAATTCGAACTCGTTACCAAAGATAAAACACAAATTTGTACTCGTTATAAAGGGAAAACACAAATTTCCGGCGATGTCCACTCGTTATCGAGAAAAAACCTTTTTTTCTTCAAGGACAACTCGTTACCGAGAGAAAAACACGAATTTGAACTCGTTAATATGAAGAAAACATGAATTCGAACTCGTTACCAAAGATAAAACACAAATTTCTACTCGTTATAAAGGGAAAACACAAATTTCCGGCGATGTCCACTCGTTATCGGAGAAAAAACCTTTTTTTCTTCAAGGACAACTCGTTACCGGAGAAAAACACGAATTTGAACTCGTTAATATGAAGAAAACATGAATTCGAACTCGTTACCAAAGATAAAACACAAATTTCTACTCGTTATAAAGGGAAAACACAAATTTCCGGCGATGTCCACTCGTTATCGAGAGAAAAAACCTTTTTTTCTTCAAGGACAACTCGTTACCGGAGAAAAACACGAATTTGAACTCGTTAATATGAAGAAAACATGAATTCGAACTCGTTACCAAAGATAAAACACAAATTTCTACTCGTTATAAAGGGAAAACACAAATTTCCGGCGATGTCCACTCGTTATCGAGAAAAAACCTTTTTTTCTTCAAGGACAACTCGTTACCGAGAGAAAAACACGAATTTGAACTCGTTAATATGAAGAAAACATGAATTCGAACTCGTTACCAAAGATAAAACACAAATTTCTACTCGTTATAAAGGGAAAACACAAATTTCCGGCGATGTCCACTCGTTATCGGAGAAAAAACCTTTTTTTCTTCAAGGACAACTCGTTACCGAGAGAAAAACACGAATTTGAACTCGTTAATATGAAGAAAACATGAATTCGAACTCGTTACCAAAGATAAAACACAAATTTCTACTCGTTATAAAGGGAAAACACAAATTTCCGGCGATGTCCACTCGTTATCGAGAGAAAAAACCTTTTTTTCTTCAAGGACAACTCGTTACCGAGAGAAAAACACGAATTTGAACTCGTTAATATGAAGAAAACATGAATTCGAACTCGTTACCAAAGATAAAACACAAATTTCTACTCGTTATAAAGGGAAAACACAAATTTCCGGCGATGTCCACTCGTTATCGAGAGAAAAAACCTTTTTTTCTTCAAGGACAACTCGTTACCGAGAGAAAAACACGAATTTGAACTCGTTAATATGAAGAAAACATGAATTCGAACTCGTTACCAAAGATAAAACACAAATTTCTACTCGTTATAAAGGGAAAACACAAATTTCCGGCGATGTCCACTCGTTATCGGAGAAAAAACCTTTTTTTCTTCAAGGACAACTCGTTACCTGAGAAAAACACGAATTTGAACTCGTTAATATGAAGAAAACATGAATTCGAACTCGTTACCAAAGATAAAACACAAATTTCTACTCGTTATAAGGGAAAACACAAATTTCCGGCGATGTCCACTCGTTATCGAGAGAAAAAACCTTTTTTTCTTCAAGGACAACTCGTTACCGAGAGAAAAACACGAATTTGAACTCGTTAATATGAAGAAAACATGAATTCGAACTCGTTACCAAAGATAAAACACAAATTTCTACTCGTTATAAAGGGAAAACACAAATTTCCGGCGATGTCCACTCGTTATCGAGAGAAAAAACCTTTTTTTCTTCAAGGACAACTCGTTACCGAGAGAAAAACACGAATTTGAACTCGTTAATATGAAGAAAACATGAATTCGAACTCGTTACCAAAGATAAAACACAAATTTCTACTCGTTATAAAGGGAAAACACAAATTTCCGGCGATGTCCACTCGTTATCGAGAAAAAAACCTTTTTTTCTTCAAGGACAACTCGTTACCGGAGAAAAACACGAATTTGAACTCGTTAATATGAAGAAAACATGAATTCGAACTCGTTACCAAAGATAAAACACAAATTTCTACTCGTTATAAAGGGAAAACACAAATTTCCGGCGATGTCCACTCGTTATCGGAGAAAAAACCTTTTTTTCTTCAAGGACAACTCGTTACCGAGAGAAAAACACGAATTTGAACTCGTTAATATGAAGAAAACATGAATTCGAACTCGTTACCAAAGATAAAACACAAATTTCTACTCGTTATAAAGGGAAAACACAAATTTCCGGCGATGTCCACTCGTTATCGAGAGAAAAAACCTTTTTTTTCTTCAAGGACAACTCGTTACCGGAGAAAAACACGAATTTGAACTCGTTAATATGAAGAAAACATGAATTCGAACTCGTTACCAAAGATAAAACACAAATTTCTACTCGTTATAAAGGAAAACACAAATTTCCGGCGATGTCCACTCGTTATCGAGAGAAAAAACCTTTTTTTCTTCAAGGACAACTCGTTACCGGAGAAAAACACGAATTTGAACTCGTTAATATGAAGAAAACATGAATTCGAACTCGTTACCAAAGATAAAACACAAATTTCTACTCGTTATAAAGGGAAAACACAAATTTCCGGCGATGTCCACTCGTTATCGGAGAAAAAACCTTTTTTTCTTCAAGGACAACTCGTTACCGAGAGAAAAACACGAATTTGAACTCGTTAATATGAAGAAAACATGAATTCGAACTCGTTACCAAAGATAAAACACAAATTTCTACTCGTTATAAAGGAAAACACAAATTTCCGGCGATGTCCACTCGTTATCGAGAGAAAAAACCTTTTTTTCTTCAAGGACAACTCGTTACCGAGAGAAAAACACGAATTTGAACTCGTTAATATGAAGAAAACATGAATTCGAACTCGTTACCAAAGATAAAACACAAATTTCTACTCGTTATAAAGGGAAAACACAAATTTCCGGCGATGTCCACTCGTTATCGAGAGAAAAAACCTTTTTTTCTTCAAGGACAACTCGTTACCGAGAGAAAAACACGAATTTGAACTCGTTAATATGAAGAAAACATGAATTCGAACTCGTTACCAAAGATAAAACACAAATTTCTACTCGTTATAAAGGGAAAACACAAATTTCCGGCGATGTCCACTCGTTATCGGAGAAAAAACCTTTTTTTCTTCAAGGACAACTCGTTACCAGAGAAAAACACGAATTTGAACTCGTTAATATGAAGAAAACATGAATTCGAACTCGTTACCAAAGATAAAACACAAATTTGTACTCGTTATAGGGGAAAACACAAATTTCCGGCGATGTCCACTCGTTATCAGAGAAAAAACCTTTTTTTCTTCAAGGACAACTCGTTACCGAGAGAAAAACACGAATTTGAACTCGTTAATATGAAGAAAACATGAATTCGAACTCGTTACCAAAGATAAAACACAAATTTCTACTCGTTATAAAGGGAAAACACAAATTTCCGGCGATGTCCACTCGTTATCTGAGAAAAAACCTTTTTTTCTTCAAGGACAACTCGTTACCGGAGAAAAACACGAATTTGAACTCGTTAATATGAAGAAAACATGAATTCGAACTCGTTACCAAAGATAAAACACAAATTTCTACTCGTTATAAAGGGAAAACACAAATTTCCGGCGATGTCCACTCGTTATCGAGAGAAAAAACCTTTTTTTCTTCAAGGACAACTCGTTACCGGAGAAAAACACGAATTTGAACTCGTTAATATGAAGAAAACATGAATTCGAACTCGTTACCAAAGATAAAACACAAATTTCTACTCGTTATAAAGGAAAACACAAATTTCCGGCGATGTCCACTCGTTATCGGAGAAAAAACCTTTTTTTCTTCAAGGACAACTCGTTACCGGAGAAAAACACGAATTTGAACTCGTTAATATGAAGAAAACATGAATTCGAACTCGTTACCAAAGATAAAACACAAATTTGTACTCGTTATAAAGGGAAAACACAAATTTCCGGCGATGTCCACTCGTTATCGAGAGAAAAAACCTTTTTTTCTTCAAGGACAACTCGTTACCGAGAGAAAAACACGAATTTGAACTCGTTAATATGAAGAAAACATGAATTCGAACTCGTTACCAAAGATAAAACACAAATTTCTACTCGTTATAAAGGGAAAACACAAATTTCCGGCGATGTCCACTCGTTATCGAGAGAAAAAACCTTTTTTTCTTCAAGGACAACTCGTTACCGGAGAAAAACACGAATTTGAACTCGTTAATATGAAGAAAACATGAATTCGAACTCGTTACCAAAGATAAAACACAAATTTCTACTCGTTATAAAGGGAAAACACAAATTTCCGGCGATGTCCACTCGTTATCGAGAGAAAAAACCTTTTTTTCTTCAAGGACAACTCGTTACCGGAGAAAAACACGAATTTGAACTCGTTAATATGAAGAAAACATGAATTCGAACTCGTTACCAAAGTTAAAAACACAAATTTCTACTCGTTATAAAGGAAAAACACAAATTTCAGGCGATGTCCACTCGTTATCAGAGAAAAAACCTTTTTTTCTTCAAGGACAACTCGTTACCGGAGAAAAACACGAATTTGAACTCGTTAATATGAAGAAAACATGAATTCGAACTCGTTACCAAAGATAAAACACAAATTTCTACTCGTTATAAAGGGAAAACACAAATTTCCGGCGATGTCCACTCGTTATCGAGAGAAAAAACCTTTTTTTCTTCAAGGACAACTCGTTACCGAGAGAAAAACACGAATTTGAACTCGTTAATATGAAGAAAACATGAATTCGAACTCGTTACCAAAGATAAAACACAAATTTCTACTCGTTATAAAGGGAAAACACAAATTTCCGGCGATGTCCACTCGTTATCGAGAGAAAAAACCTTTTTTTCTTCAAGGACAACTCGTTACCGGAGAAAAACACGAATTTGAACTCGTTAATATGAAGAAAACATGAATTCGAACTCGTTACCAAAGATAAAACACAAATTTCTACTCGTTATAAAGGGAAAACACAAATTTCCGGCGATGTCCACTCGTTATCGAGAGAAAAAACCTTTTTTTCTTCAAGGACAACTCGTTACCGAGAGAAAAACACGAATTTGAACTCGTTAATATGAAGAAAACATGAATTCGAACTCGTTACCAAAGATAAAACACAAATTTCTACTCGTTATAAAGGGAAAACACAAATTTCCGGCGATGTCCACTCGTTATCGAGAGAAAAAACCTTTTTTTCTTCAAGGACAACTCGTTACCGAGAGAAAAACACGAATTTGAACTCGTTAATATGAAGAAAACATGAATTCGAACTCGTTACCAAAGATAAAACACAAATTTCTACTCGTTATAAAGGGAAAACACAAATTTCCGGCGATGTCCACTCGTTATCGAGAGAAAAAACCTTTTTTTCTTCAAGGACAACTCGTTACCGGAGAAAAACACGAATTTGAACTCGTTAATATGAAGAAAACATGAATTCGAACTCGTTACCAAAGATAAAACACAAATTTCTACTCGTTATAAAGGGAAAACACAAATTTCCGGCGATGTCCACTCGTTATCAGAGAAAAAACCTTTTTTTCTTCAAGGACAACTCGTTACCGGAGAAAAACACGAATTTGAACTCGTTAATATGAAGAAAACATGAATTCGAACTCGTTACCAAAGATAAAACACAAATTTCTACTCGTTATAAAGGGAAAACACAAATTTCCGGCGATGTCCACTCGTTATCGGAGAAAAAACCTTTTTTTCTTCAAGGACAACTCGTTACCGGAGAAAAACACGAATTTGAACTCGTTAATATGAAGAAAACATGAATTCGAACTCGTTACCAAAGATAAAACACAAATTTCTACTCGTTATAAAGGGAAAACACAAATTTCCGGCGATGTCCACTCGTTATCGAGAGAAAAAACCTTTTTTTCTTCAAGGACAACTCGTTACCGGAGAAAAACACGAATTTGAACTCGTTAATATGAAGAAAACATGAATTCGAACTCGTTACCAAAGATAAAACACAAATTTCTACTCGTTATAAAGGGAAAACACAAATTTCCGGCGATGTCCACTCGTTATCGAGAGAAAAAACCTTTTTTTCTTCAAGGACAACTCGTTACCGGAGAAAAACACGAATTTGAACTCGTTAATATGAAGAAAACATGAATTCGAACTCGTTACCAAAGATAAAACACAAATTTCTACTCGTTATAAAGGAAAACACAAATTTCCGGCGATGTCCACTCGTTATCGGAGAAAAAACCTTTTTTTCTTCAAGGACAACTCGTTACCGGAGAAAAACACGAATTTGAACTCGTTAATATGAAGAAAACATGAATTCGAACTCGTTACCAAAGATAAAACACAAATTTCTACTCGTTATAAAGGGAAAACACAAATTTCCGGCGATGTCCACTCGTTATCGGAGAAAAAACCTTTTTTTCTTCAAGGACAACTCGTTACCGAGAGAAAAACACGAATTTGAACTCGTTAATATGAAGAAAACATGAATTCGAACTCGTTACCAAAGATAAAACACAAATTTCTACTCGTTATAAAGGGAAAACACAAATTTCCGGCGATGTCCACTCGTTATCGGAGAAAAAACCTTTTTTTCTTCAAGGACAACTCGTTACCGAGAGAAAAACACGAATTTGAACTCGTTAATATGAAGAAAACATGAATTCGAACTCGTTACCAAAGATAAAACACAAATTTCTACTCGTTATAAAGGGAAAACACAAATTTCCGGCGATGTCCACTCGTTATCGAGAGAAAAAACCTTTTTTTTCTTCAAGGACAACTCGTTACCGGAGAAAAACACGAATTTGAACTCGTTAATATGAAGAAAACATGAATTCGAACTCGTTACCAAAGATAAAACACAAATTTCTACTCGTTATAAAGGGAAAACACAAATTTCCGGCGATGTCCACTCGTTATCGAGAGAAAAAACCTTTTTTTCTTCAAGGACAACTCGTTACCGGAGAAAAACACGAATTTGAACTCGTTAATATGAAGAAAACATGAATTCGAACTCGTTACCAAAGATAAAACACAAATTTCTACTCGTTATAAAGGAAAACACAAATTTCCGGCGATGTCCACTCGTTATCGAGAGAAAAAACCTTTTTTTCTTCAAGGACAACTCGTTACCGGAGAAAAACACGAATTTGAACTCGTTAATATGAAGAAAACATGAATTCGAACTCGTTACCAAAGATAAAACACAAATTTCTACTCGTTATAAAGGGAAAACACAAATTTCCGGCGATGTCCACTCGTTATCGAGAGAAAAAACCTTTTTTTTCTTCAAGGACAACTCGTTACCGAGAGAAAAACACGAATTTGAACTCGTTAATATGAAGAAAACATGAATTCGAACTCGTTACCAAAGATAAAACACAAATTTCTACTCGTTATAAAGGGAAAACACAAATTTCCGGCGATGTCCACTCGTTATCGGAGAAAAAACCTTTTTTTCTTCAAGGACAACTCGTTACCGGAGAAAAACACGAATTTGAACTCGTTAATATGAAGAAAACATGAATTCGAACTCGTTACCAAAGATAAAACACAAATTTCTACTCGTTATAAAGGGAAAACACAAATTTCCGGCGATGTCCACTCGTTATCGGAGAAAAAACCTTTTTTTCTTCAAGGACAACTCGTTACCGGAGAAAAACACGAATTTGAACTCGTTAATATGAAGAAAACATGAATTCGAACTCGTTACCAAAGATAAAACACAAATTTCTACTCGTTATAAAGGGAAAACACAAATTTCCGGCGATGTCCACTCGTTATCGAGAGAAAAAACCTTTTTTTCTTCAAGGACAACTCGTTACCGGAGAAAAACACGAATTTGAACTCGTTAATATGAAGAAAACATGAATTCGAACTCGTTACCAAAGATAAAACACAAATTTCTACTCGTTATAAAGGGAAAACACAAATTTCCGGCGATGTCCACTCGTTATCGAGAGAAAAAACCTTTTTTTCTTCAAGGACAACTCGTTACCGAGAGAAAAACACGAATTTGAACTCGTTAATATGAAGAAAACATGAATTCGAACTCGTTACCAAAGATAAAACACAAATTTCTACTCGTTATAAAGGGAAAACACAAATTTCCGGCGATGTCCACTCGTTATCGGAGAAAAAACCTTTTTTTCTTCAAGGACAACTCGTTACCGGAGAAAAACACGAATTTGAACTCGTTAATATGAAGAAAACATGAATTCGAACTCGTTACCAAAGATAAAACACAAATTTCTACTCGTTATAAAGGGAAAACACAAATTTCCGGCGATGTCCACTCGTTATCGGAGAAAAAACCTTTTTTTCTTCAAGGACAACTCGTTACCGGAGAAAAACACGAATTTGAACTCGTTAATATGAAGAAAACATGAATTCGAACTCGTTACCAAAGATAAAACACAAATTTCTACTCGTTATAAAGGGAAAACACAAATTTCCGGCGATGTCCACTCGTTATCAGAGAAAAAACCTTTTTTTCTTCAAGGACAACTCGTTACCAGAGAAAAACACGAATTTGAACTCGTTAATATGAAGAAAACATGAATTCGAACTCGTTACGGAAGATAAAACACAAATTTCTACTCGTTATAAAGGGAAAACACAAATTTCCGGCGATGTCCACTCGTTATCAGAGAAAAAACCTTTTTTTCTTCAAGGACAACTCGTTACCGGAGAAAAACACGAATTTGAACTCGTTAATATGAAGAAAACATGAATTCGAACTCGTTACCAAAGATAAAACACAAATTTGTACTCGTTATTAAGGGAAAACACAAATTTCCGGCGATGTCCACTCGTTATCAGAGAAAAAACCTTTTTTTCTTCAAGGACATCTCGTTACCATAGAAAAACACGAATTTGAACTCGTTAATATGAAGAAAACATGAATTCGAACTCGTTACCATAGATAAAACACAAATTTGTACTCGTTATTAAGAAAAAACACAAATTTCCGGCGATGTCCACTCGTTATCAGAGAAAAAACCTTTTTTCTTCAAGGACAACTCGTTACCAGATAAAAACACGAATTTGAACTCGTTAATATGAAGAAAACATGAATTCGAACTCGTTACCAAAGATAAAACACAAATTTCTACTCGTTATAAAGGGAAAACACAAATTTCCGGCGATGTCCACTCGTTATCGAGAGAAAAACCTTTTTTTCTTCAAGGACAACTCGTTACCAAAGAAAAACATGAATTTGAACTCGTCGTTATTAAGGGAAAACACAAATTTCCGGCGATGTCCACTCGTTATCGAGAGAAAAAACCTTTTTTTCTTCAAGGACAACTCGTTACCGAGAAAAACACGAATTTGAACTCGTTAATATGAAGAAAACATGAATTCGAACTCGTTACCAAAGATAAAACACAAATTTCTACTCGTTATAAAGGGAAAACACAAATTTCCGGCGATGTCCACTCGTTATCGAGAGAAAAAACCTTTTTTTCTTCAAGGACAACTCGTTACCGGAGAAAAACACGAATTTGAACTCGTTAATATGAAGAAAACATGAATTCGAACTCGTTACCAAAGATAAAACACAAATTTCTACTCGTTATAAAGGGAAAACACAAATTTCCGGCGATGTCCACTCGTTATCGAGAGAAAAAACCTTTTTTTCTTCAAGGACAACTCGTTACCGGAGAAAAACACGAATTTGAACTCGTTAATATGAAGAAAACATGAATTCGAACTCGTTACCAAAGATAAAACACAAATTTCTACTCGTTATAAAGGGAAAACACAAATTTCCGGCGATGTCCACTCGTTATCAGAGAAAAAACCTTTTTTTCTTCAAGGACAACTCGTTACCGGAGAAAAACACGAATTTGAACTCGTTAATATGAAGAAAACATGAATTCGAACTCGTTACCAAAGATAAAACACAAATTTCTACTCGTTATAAAGGGAAAACACAAATTTCCGGCGATGTCCACTCGTTATCCAGAGAAAAAACCTTTTTTCTTCAAGGACAACTCGTTACCGGAGAAAAACACGAATTTGAACTCGTTAATATGAAGAAAACATGAATTCGAACTCGTTACCAAAGATAAAACACAAATTTGTACTCGTTATTAAGGGAAAACACAAATTTCCGGCGATGTCCACTCGTTATCAGAGAAAAAACCTTTTTTTCTTCAAGGACAACTCGTTACCAGAGAAAAACACGAATTTGAACTCGTTAATATGAAGAAAACATGAATTCGAACTCGTTACCAAAGATAAAACACAAATTTCTACTCGTTATAAAGGGAAAACACAAATTTCCGGCGATGTCCACTCGTTATCAGAGAAAAAACCTTTTTTCTTCAAGGACAACTCGTTACCAGAGAAAAACACGAATTTGAACTCGTTAATATGAAGAAAACATGAATTCGAACTCGTTACCAAAGATAAAACACAAATTTCTACTCGTTATAAAGGGAAAACACAAATTTCCGGCGATGTCCACTCGTTATCGAGAAAAAACCTTTTTTTCTTCAAGGACAACTCGTTACCGGAGAAAAACACGAATTTGAACTCGTTAATATGAAGAAAACATGAATTCGAACTCGTTACCAAAGATAAAACACGAATTTCTACTCGTTATAAAGGGAAAACACAAATTTCCGGCGATGTCCACTCGTTATCGGAGAAAAAACCTTTTTTCTTCAAGGACAACTCGTTACCGGAGAAAAACACGAATTTGAACTCGTTAATATGAAGAAAACATGAATTCGAACTCGTTACCAAAGATAAAACACAAATTTCTACTCGTTATAAAGGGAAAACACAAATTTCCGGCGATGTCCACTCGTTATCGGAGAAAAAACCTTTTTTTCTTCAAGGACAACTCGTTACCGAGAGAAAAACACGAATTTGAACTCGTTAATATGAAGAAAACATGAATTCGAACTCGTTACCAAAGATAAAACACAAATTTCTACTCGTTATAAAGGGAAAACACAAATTTCCGGCGATGTCCACTCGTTATCGAGAGAAAAAACCTTTTTTTCTTCAAGGACAACTCGTTACCGAGAGAAAAACACGAATTTGAACTCGTTAATATGAAGAAAACATGAATTCGAACTCGTTACCAAAGATAAAACACAAATTTCTACTCGTTATAAAGGGAAAACACAAATTTCCGGCGATGTCCACTCGTTATCAGAGAAAAAACCTTTTTTTCTTCAAGGACAACTCGTTACCGGAGAAAAACACGAATTTGAACTCGTTAATATGAAGAAAACATGAATTCGAACTCGTTACCAAAGATAAAACACAAATTTGTACTCGTTATAAAGGGAAAACACAAATTTCCGGCGATGTCCACTCGTTATCAGAGAAAAAACCTTTTTTCTTCAAGGACAACTCGTTACCAGAGAAAAACACGAATTTGAACTCGTTAATATGAAGAAAACATGAATTCGAACTCGTTACCAAAGATAAAACACAAATTTCTACTCGTTATAAAGGGAAAACACAAATTTCCGGCGATGTCCACTCGTTATCGGAGAAAAAACCTTTTTTCTTCAAGGACAACTCGTTACCGAGAGAAAAACACGAATTTGAACTCGTTAATATGAAGAAAACATGAATTCGAACTCGTTACCAAAGATAAAACACAAATTTCTACTCGTTATAAAGGGAAAACACAAATTTCCGGCGATGTCCACTCGTTATCGAGAGAAAAAACCTTTTTTCTTCAAGGACAACTCGTTACCGGAGAAAAACACGAATTTGAACTCGTTAATATGAAGAAAACATGAATTCGAACTCGTTACCAAAGATAAAACACAAATTTCTACTCGTTATAAAGGGAAAACACAAATTTCCGGCGATGTCCACTCGTTATCGGAGAAAAAACCTTTTTTTCTTCAAGGACAACTCGTTACCGAGAGAAAAACACGAATTTGAACTCGTTAATATGAAGAAAACATGAATTCGAACTCGTTACCAAAGATAAAACACAAATTTCTACTCGTTATAAAGGGAAAACACAAATTTCCGGCGATGTCCACTCGTTATCGGAGAAAAAACCTTTTTTCTTCAAGGACAACTCGTTACCGAGAGAAAAACACGAATTTGAACTCGTTAATATGAAGAAAACATGAATTCGAACTCGTTACCAAAGATAAAACACAAATTTCTACTCGTTATAAAGGGAAAACACAAATTTCCGGCGATGTCCACTCGTTATCAGAGAAAAAACCTTTTTTCTTCAAGGACAACTCGTTACCCGAGAAAAACACGAATTTGAACTCGTTAATATGAAGAAAACATGAATTCGAACTCGTTACCAAAGATAAAACACAAATTTCTACTCGTTATAAAGGGAAAACACAAATTTCCGGCGATGTCCACTCGTTATCAGAGAAAAAACCTTTTTTTCTTCAAGGACAACTCGTTACCGAGAGAAAAACACGAATTTGAACTCGTTAATATGAAGAAAACATGAATTCGAACTCGTTACCAAAGATAAAACACAAATTTCTACTCGTTATAAAGGGAAAACACAAATTTCCGGCGATGTCCACTCGTTATCGGAGAAAAAACCTTTTTTCTTCAAGGACAACTCGTTACCGGAGAAAAACACGAATTTGAACTCGTTAATATGAAGAAAACATGAATTCGAACTCGTTACCAAAGATAAAACACAAATTTCTACTCGTTATAAAGGGAAAACACAAATTTCCGGCGATGTCCACTCGTTATCGAGAGAAAAAACCTTTTTTCTTCAAGGACAACTCGTTACCGAGAGAAAAACACGAATTTGAACTCGTTAATATGAAGAAAACATGAATTCGAACTCGTTACCAAAGATAAAACACAAATTTCTACTCGTTATAAAGGGAAAACACAAATTTCCGGCGATGTCCACTCGTTATCGAGAAAAAACCTTTTTTCTTCAAGGACAACTCGTTACCGAGAGAAAAACACGAATTTGAACTCGTTAATATGAAGAAAACATGAATTCGAACTCGTTACCAAAGATAAAACACAAATTTCTACTCGTTATAAAGGGAAAACACAAATTTCCGGCGATGTCCACTCGTTATCGAGAGAAAAAACCTTTTTTCTTCAAGGACAACTCGTTACCGGAGAAAAACACGAATTTGAACTCGTTAATATGAAGAAAACATGAATTCGAACTCGTTACCAAAGATAAAACACAAATTTCTACTCGTTATAAAGGGAAAACACAAATTTCCGGCGATGTCCACTCGTTATCCGAGAAAAAACCTTTTTTCTTCAAGGACAACTCGTTACCGGAGAAAAACACGAATTTGAACTCGTTAATATGAAGAAAACATGAATTCGAACTCGTTACCAAAGATAAAACACAAATTTGTACTCGTTATTAAGGGAAAACACAAATTTCCGGCGATGTCCACTCGTTATCACAGAAAAAACCTTTTTTCTTCAAGGACAACTCGTTACCGAGAGAAAAACACGAATTTGAACTCGTTAATATGAAGAAAACATGAATTCGAACTCGTTACCAAAGATAAAACACAAATTTCTACTCGTTATAAAGGGAAAACACAAATTTCCGGCGATGTCCACTCGTTATCGAGAGAAAAAACCTTTTTTCTTCAAGGACAACTCGTTACCGAGAGAAAAACACGAATTTGAACTCGTTAATATGAAGAAAACATGAATTCGAACTCGTTACCAAAGATAAAACACAAATTTCTACTCGTTATAAAGGGAAAACACAAATTTCCGGCGATGTCCACTCGTTATCGAGAGAAAAAACCTTTTTTTCTTCAAGGACAACTCGTTACCGAGAGAAAAACACGAATTTGAACTCGTTAATATGAAGAAAACATGAATTCGAACTCGTTACCAAAGATAAAACACAAATTTCTACTCGTTATAAAGGGAAAACACAAATTTCCGGCGATGTCCACTCGTTATCGAGAGAAAAAACCTTTTTTCTTCAAGGACAACTCGTTACCGAGAGAAAAACACGAATTTGAACTCGTTAATATGAAGAAAACATGAATTCGAACTCGTTACCAAAGATAAAACACAAATTTCTACTCGTTATAAAGGGAAAACACAAATTTCCGGCGATGTCCACTCGTTATCGAGAGAAAAAACCTTTTTTTCTTCAAGGACAACTCGTTACCGAGAGAAAAACACGAATTTGAACTCGTTAATATGAAGAAAACATGAATTCGAACTCGTTACCAAAGATAAAACACAAATTTCTACTCGTTATAAAGGGAAAACACAAATTTCCGGCGATGTCCACTCGTTATCGGAGAAAAAACCTTTTTTCTTCAAGGACAACTCGTTACCGAGAGAAAAACACGAATTTGAACTCGTTAATATGAAGAAAACATGAATTCGAACTCGTTACCAAAGATAAAACACAAATTTCTACTCGTTATAAAGGGAAAACACAAATTTCCGGCGATGTCCACTCGTTATCGGAGAAAAAACCTTTTTTTCTTCAAGGACAACTCGTTACCGAGAGAAAAACACGAATTTGAACTCGTTAATATGAAGAAAACATGAATTCGAACTCGTTACCAAAGATAAAACACAAATTTCTACTCGTTATAAAGGGAAAACACAAATTTCCGGCGATGTCCACTCGTTATCGGAGAAAAAACCTTTTTTCTTCAAGGACAACTCGTTACCGGAGAAAAACACGAATTTGAACTCGTTAATATGAAGAAAACATGAATTCGAACTCGTTACCAAAGATAAAACACAAATTTCTACTCGTTATAAAGGGAAAACACAAATTTCCGGCGATGTCCACTCGTTATCGAGAGAAAAAACCTTTTTTCTTCAAGGACAACTCGTTACCGAGAGAAAAACACGAATTTGAACTCGTTAATATGAAGAAAACATGAATTCGAACTCGTTACCAAAGATAAAACACAAATTTCTACTCGTTATAAAGGGAAAACACAAATTTCCGGCGATGTCCACTCGTTATCGGAGAAAAAACCTTTTTTTCTTCAAGGACAACTCGTTACCGGAGAAAAACACGAATTTGAACTCGTTAATATGAAGAAAACATGAATTCGAACTCGTTACCAAAGATAAAACACAAATTTCTACTCGTTATAAAGGGAAAACACAAATTTCCGGCGATGTCCACTCGTTATCGAGAGAAAAAACCTTTTTTTCTTCAAGGACAACTCGTTACCGAGAGAAAAACACGAATTTGAACTCGTTAATATGAAGAAAACATGAATTCGAACTCGTTACCAAAGATAAAACACAAATTTCTACTCGTTATAAAGGGAAAACACAAATTTCCGGCGATGTCCACTCGTTATCGAGAGAAAAAACCTTTTTTTCTTCAAGGACAACTCGTTACCGAGAGAAAAACACGAATTTGAACTCGTTAATATGAAGAAAACATGAATTCGAACTCGTTACCAAAGATAAAACACAAATTTCTACTCGTTATAAAGGGAAAACACAAATTTCCGGCGATGTCCACTCGTTATCGAGAGAAAAAACCTTTTTTCTTCAAGGACAACTCGTTACCGAGAGAAAAACACGAATTTGAACTCGTTAATATGAAGAAAACATGAATTCGAACTCGTTACCAAAGATAAAACACAAATTTCTACTCGTTATAAAGGGAAAACACAAATTTCCGGCGATGTCCACTCGTTATCGGAGAAAAAACCTTTTTTCTTCAAGGACAACTCGTTACCGAGAGAAAAACACGAATTTGAACTCGTTAATATGAAGAAAACATGAATTCGAACTCGTTACCAAAGATAAAACACAAATTTCTACTCGTTATAAAGGGAAAACACAAATTTCCGGCGATGTCCACTCGTTATCGGAGAAAAACCTTTTTTCTTCAAGGACAACTCGTTACCGAGAGAAAAACACGAATTTGAACTCGTTAATATGAAGAAAACATGAATTCGAACTCGTTACCAAAGATAAAACACAAATTTCTACTCGTTATAAAGGGAAAACACAAATTTCCGGCGATGTCCACTCGTTATCGGAGAAAAAACCTTTTTTTCTTCAAGGACAACTCGTTACCGGAGAAAAACACGAATTTGAACTCGTTAATATGAAGAAAACATGAATTCGAACTCGTTACCAAAGATAAAACACAAATTTCTACTCGTTATAAAGGGAAAACACAAATTTCCGGCGATGTCCACTCGTTATCGAGAGAAAAAACCTTTTTTTCTTCAAGGACAACTCGTTACCGAGAGAAAAACACGAATTTGAACTCGTTAATATGAAGAAAACATGAATTCGAACTCGTTACCAAAGATAAAACACAAATTTCTACTCGTTATAAAGGGAAAACACAAATTTCCGGCGATGTCCACTCGTTATCGGAGAAAAACCTTTTTTTCTTCAAGGACAACTCGTTACCGGAGAAAAACACGAATTTGAACTCGTTAATATGAAGAAAACATGAATTCGAACTCGTTACCAAAGATAAAACACAAATTTCTACTCGTTATAAAGGGAAAACACAAATTTCCGGCGATGTCCACTCGTTATCGGAGAAAAAACCTTTTTTCTTCAAGGACAACTCGTTACCGAGAGAAAAACACGAATTTGAACTCGTTAATATGAAGAAAACATGAATTCGAACTCGTTACCAAAGATAAAACACAAATTTCTACTCGTTATAAAGGGAAAACACAAATTTCCGGCGATGTCCACTCGTTATCGGAGAAAAAACCTTTTTTTCTTCAAGGACAACTCGTTACCGAGAGAAAAACACGAATTTGAACTCGTTAATATGAAGAAAACATGAATTCGAACTCGTTACCAAAGATAAAACACAAATTTCTACTCGTTATAAAGGGAAAACACAAATTTCCGGCGATGTCCACTCGTTATCGGAAAAAACCTTTTTTCTTCAAGGACAACTCGTTACCGAGAGAAAAACACGAATTTGAACTCGTTAATATGAAGAAAACATGAATTCGAACTCGTTACCAAAGATAAAACACAAATTTCTACTCGTTATAAAGGGAAAACACAAATTTCCGGCGATGTCCACTCGTTATCGGAGAAAAAACCTTTTTTTCTTCAAGGACAACTCGTTACCGAGAGAAAAACACGAATTTGAACTCGTTAATATGAAGAAAACATGAATTCGAACTCGTTACCAAAGATAAAACACAAATTTCTACTCGTTATAAAGGAAAACACAAATTTCCGGCGATGTCCACTCGTTATCGGAGAAAAAACCTTTTTTCTTCAAGGACAAAATTCGAACTCGTTATCAAAGATAAAACACAAATTTCTACTCGTTATAAAGGGAAAACACAAATTTCCGGCGATGTCCACTCGTTATCAGAGAAAAAACCTTTTTTTCTTCAAGGACAACTCGTTACCAGAGAAAAACACGAATTTGAACTCGTTAATATGAAGAAAACATGAATTCGAACTCGTTACCAAAGATAAAACACAAATTTCTACTCGTTATAAAGGGAAAACACAAATTTCCGGCGATGTCCACTCGTTATCGAGAAAAAACCTTTTTTTCTTCAAGGACAACTCGTTACCGAGAGAAAAACACGAATTTGAACTCGTTAATATGAAGAAAACATGAATTCGAACTCGTTACCAAAGATAAAACACAAATTTCTACTCGTTATAAAGGGAAAACACAAATTTCCGGCGATGTCCACTCGTTATCGAGAGAAAAACCTTTTTTCTTCAAGGACAACTCGTTACCGAGAGAAAAACACGAATTTGAACTCGTTAATATGAAGAAAACATGAATTCGAACTCGTTACCAAAGATAAAACACAAATTTCTACTCGTTATAAAGGGAAAACACAAATTTCCGGCGATGTCAACTCGTTATCGGAGAAAAAACCTTTTTTTCTTCAAGGACAACTCGTTACCGAGAGAAAAACACGAATTTGAACTCGTTAATATGAAGAAAACATGAATTCGAACTCGTTACCAAAGATAAAACACAAATTTCTACTCGTTATAAAGGGAAAACACAAATTTCCGGCGATGTCCACTCGTTATCGAGAAAAAACTTTTTTTTCTTCAAGGACAACTCGTTACCGAGAGAAAAACACGAATTTGAACTCGTTAATATGAAGAAAACATGAATTCGAACTCGTTACCAAAGATAAAACACAAATTTCTACTCGTTATAAAGGGAAAACACAAATTTCCGGCGATGTCCACTCGTTATCGAGAGAAAAAACCATTTTTTTTCTTCAAGGACAACTCGTTACCGAGAGAAAAACACGAATTTGAACTCGTTAATATGAAGAAAACATGAATTCGAACTCGTTACCAAAGATAAAACACAAATTTCTACTCGTTATAAAGGGAAAACACAAATTTCCGGCGATGTCCACTCGTTATCGAGAAAAAACCTTTTTTTTCTTCAAGGACAACTCGTTACCGAGAGAAAAACACGAATTTGAACTCGTTAATATGAAGAAAACATGAATTCGAACTCGTTACCAAAGATAAAACACAAATTTCTACTCGTTATAAAGGGAAAACACAAATTTCCGGCGATGTCCACTCGTTATCAGAGAAAAAACCTTTTTTTCTTTAAGGACAACTCGTTACCAGAGAAAAACACGAATTTGAACTCGTTAATATGAAGAAAACATGAATTCGAACTCGTTACCAAAGATAAAACACAAATTTCTACTCGTTATAAAGGGAAAACACAAATTTCCGTCGATGTCCACTCGTTATCAGAGAAAAAACTTTTTTTTCTTCAAGGACAACTCGTTACCAGAGAAAAACACGAATTTGAACTCGTTAATATGAAGAAAACATGAATTCGAACTCGTTACCAAAGATAAAACACAAATTTCTACTCGTTATAAAGGGAAAACACAAATTTCCGGCGATGTCCACACGTTATCGGAGAAAAAACCTTTTTTTCTTCAAGGACAACTTCGTTACCGGAGAAAAACACGAATTTGAACTCGTTAATATGAAGAAAACATGAATTCGAACTCGTTACCAAAGAAAAAACACAAATTTCTACTCGTTATAAAGGGAAAACACAAATTTCCGGCGATGTCCACTCGTTATCGAGAGAAAAAACCTTTTTTTTCTTCAAGGACAACTCGTTACCGAGAGAAAAACACGAATTTGAACTCGTTAATATGAAGAAAACATGAATTCGAACTCGTTACCAAAGATAAAACACAAATTTCTACTCGTTATAAAGGGAAAACACAAATTTCCGGCGATGTCCACTCGTTATCGAGAAAAAACTTTTTTTCTTCAAGGACAACTCGTTACCGAGAGAAAAACACGAATTTGAACTCGTTAATATGAAGAAAACATGAATTCGAACTCGTTACCAAAGATAAAACACAAATTTCTACTCGTTATAAAGGGAAAACACAAATTTCCGGCGATGTCCACTCGTTATCGAGAGAAAAAACCTTTTTTTCTTCAAGGACAACTCGTTACCAGAGAAAAACACGAATTTGAACTCGTTAATATGAAGAAAACATGAATTCGAACTCGTTACCAAAGATAAAACACAAATTTCTACTCGTTATAAAGGGAAAACACAAATTTCCGGCGATGTCCACTCGTTATCGAGAGAAAAAACCTTTTTTTCTTCAAGGACAACTCGTTACCGAGAGAAAAACACGAATTTGAACTCGTTAATATGAAGAAAACATGAATTCGAACTCGTTACCAAAGATAAAACACAAATTTCTACTCGTTATAAAGGGAAAACACAAATTTCCGGCGATGTCCACTCGTTATCGAGAAAAAACCTTTTTTTCTTCAAGGACAACTCGTTACCGAGAGAAAAACACGAATTTGAACTCGTTAATATGAAGAAAACATGAATTCGAACTCGTTACCAAAGATAAAACACAAATTTCTACTCGTTATAAAGGGAAAACACAAATTTCCGGCGATGTCCACTCGTTATCGAGAGAAAAAACCTTTTTTTCTTCAAGGACAACTCGTCTAAGAAAAACACGAATTTGAACTCTTTAATATGAAGAAAACATGAATTCGAACTCGTTACCAAAGATAAAACACAAATTTCTACTCGTTATAAAGGGAAAACACAAATTTCCGGCGATGTCCACTCGTTATCGAGAGAAAAAACCTTTTTTTCTTCAAGGACAACTCGTTACCGAGAGAAAAACACGAATTTGAACTCGTTAATATGAAGAAAACATGAATTCGAACTCGTTACCAAAGATAAAACACAAATTTCTACTCGTTATAAAGGGAAAACACAAATTTCCGGCGATGTCCACTCGTTATCGAGAAAAAACCTTTTTTTCTTCAAGGACAACTCGTTACGAGAGAAAAACACGAATTTGAACTCGTTAATATGAAGAAAACATGAATTCGAACTCGTTACCAAAGATAAAACACAAATTTCTACTCGTTATAAAGGGAAAACACAAATTTCCGGCGATGTCCACTCGTTATCGAGAAAAAACCTTTTTTTTCTTCAAGGACAACTCGTTACCGAGAGAAAAACACGAATTTGAACTCGTTAATATGAAGAAAACATGAATTCGAACTCGTTACCAAAGATAAAACACAAATTTCTACTCGTTATAAAGGGAAAACACAAATTTCCGGCGATGTCCACTCGTTATCGGAGAAAAAACCTTTTTTTCTTCAAGGACAACTCGTTACCGAGAGAAAAACACGAATTTGAACTCGTTAATATGAAGAAAACATGAATTCGAACTCGTTACCAAAGAAAAAACACAAATTTCTACTCGTTATAAAGGGAAAACACAAATTTCCGGCGATGTCCACTCGTTATCGGAGAAAAAACCTTTTTTTCTTCAAGGACAACTCGTTACCTAGAGAAAAACACGAATTTGAACTCGTTAATATGAAGAAAACATGAATTCGAACTCGTTACCAAAGATAAAACACAAATTTCTACTCGTTATAAAGGGAAAACACAAATTTCCGGCGATGTCCACTCGTTATCGGAGAGAAAAAACTTTTTTTTCTTCAAGGACAACTCGTTACCGAGAGAAAAACACGAATTTGAACTCGTTAATATGAAGAAAACATGAATTCGAACTCGTTACCAAAGATAAAACACAAATTTCTACTCGTTATAAAGGGAAAACACAAATTTCCGGCGATGTCCACTCGTTATCGAGAGAAAAAACCTTTTTTTCTTCAAGGACAACTCGTTACCGAGAGAAAAACACGAATTTGAACTCGTTAATATGAAGAAAACATGAATTCGAACTCGTTACCAAAGATAAAACACAAATTTCTACTCGTTATAAAGGGAAAACACAAATTTCCGGCGATGTCCACTCATTATCAGAGAAAAAACCTTTTTTTCTTCAAGGACAACTCGTTACCAGAGAAAAACACGAATTTGAACTCGTTAATATGAAGAAAACATGAATTCGAACTCGTTACCAAAGATAAAACACAAATTTCTACTCGTTATAAAGGGAAAACACAAATTTCCGGCGATGTCCACTCGTTATCAGAGAAAAAACTTTTTTTCTTCAAGGACAACTCGTTACTAGAGAAAAACACGAATTTGAACTCGTTAATATGAAGAAAACATGAATTCGAACTCGTTACCAAAGATAAAACACAAAGTTCTACTCGTTATAAAGGGAAAACACAAATTTCCGTCGATGTCCACTCGTTATCAGAGAAAAAACTTTTTTTTCTTCAAGGACAACTCATTACCAGAGAAAAACACGAATTTGAACTCGTTAATATGAAGAAAACATTAATTCGAACTCGTTACCAAAGATAAAACACAAATTTTTACTCGTTATAAAGGGAAAACACAAATTTCCGGCGATGTCCACTCGTTATCAGAGAAAAAACCTTTTTTTCTTCAAGGACAACTTGTTACCAGTGAAAAACACGAATTTGAACTCGTTAATATGAAGAAAACATGAATTCGAACTCGTTACCAAAGATAAACACAAATTTCTACTCGTTATAAAGGGAAAACACAAATTTCCGGCGATGTCCACTCGTTATCAGAGAAAAAACCTTTTTTTTCTTCAAGGACAACTCGTTACTAGAGAAAAACACGAATTTGAACTCGTTAATATGAAGAAAACATGAATTCGAACTCGTTACCAAAGATAAAACACAAATTTCTACTCGTTATAAAGGGAAAACACAAATTTCCGGCGATGTCCACTCGTTATCAGAGAAAAAACTTTTTTTTCTTCAAGGACAACTCGTTACCAGAGAAAAACACGAATTTGAACTCGTTAATATGAAGAAAACATTAATTCGAACTCGTTACCAAAGATAAAACACAAATTTCTACTCGTTATAAAGGGAAAACACAAATTTCCGGCGATGTCCACTCGTTATCAGAGAAAAAACCTTTTTTTCTTCAAGGACAACTCGTTACGAGAGAAAAACACGAATTTGAACTCGTTAATATGAAGAAAACATGAATTCGAACTCGTTACCAAAGATAAAACACAAATTTCTACTCGTTATAAAGGGAAAACACAAATTTCCGGCGATGTCCACTCGTTATAAGAGAAAAGACCGTTTTTTCTTGAAGGACAACTCGTTACCAGAGAAAAACACGAATTTGAACTCGTTAATATGAAGAAAACATGAATTCGAACTCGTTACCAAAGATAAAACACAAATTTCTACTCGTTATAAAGGGAAAACACAAATTTCCGGCGATGTCAACTCGTTATCAGAGAAAAAACCTTTTTTCAGCAAGGACAACTCGTTACCAGAGAAAAACACGAATTTGAACTCGTTAATATGAAGAAAACATGAATTCGAACTCGTTACCAAAGATAAAACACAAATTTCTACTCGTTATAAAGGGAAAACACAAATTTCCGGCGATGTCAACTCGTTATCAGGGAAAAAACATTTTTTTCTTCAAGGACAACTCGTTACCAGTGAAAAACCAAATTTGAACTCGTTAATATGAAGAAAACATGAATTCGAACTCGTTACCAAAGATAAAACACAAATTTCTACTCGTTATAAAGGGAAAACACAAATTTTCGGCGATGTCCACTCGTTATCAGAGAAAAAACCTTTTTTTTTTCAAAGACGTTACCGAGAAAACCACGAATTTGAACTCGTTAATATGAAGAAAACATGAATTCGAACTCGTTATCATAGATAAAACACAAATTTCTACTCGTTATAAGGGGAAAACACAAACATGTCCACTCGTTATCGGAGAAAAATCTTTTTTTCTTCAAGGACAACTCGTTACCGAGAAAAACACGAATTTGAACTCGTTAATATGAAGAAAACATGAATTCGAACTCGTTACCAAAGATAAAACACAAATTTCTACTCGTTATAAAGGGAAAACACAAATTTCCGGCGATGTCCACTCGTTATCAGAGAAAAAACCTTTTTTTCTTCAAGGACAACTCGTTACCAGAGAAAAACACGAATTTGAACTCGTTAATATGAAGAAAACATGAATTCGAACTCGTTACCAAAGATAAAACACAAATTTCTACTCGTTATAAAGGGAAAACACAAATTTCCGACGATGTCAAATCGTTATCAGAGAAAAAACCATTTTTTCAGCAAGGACATCTCGTTACCAGAGAAAAGCACGAATTTGAACTCGTTAATATGAAGAAAACATGAATTCGAACTCGTTACCAAAGAAAAAACACAAATTTCTACTCGTTATATAGTGAAAACACAAATTTCCGGCGATGTCAACTCGTTATCAGGGAAAAAACCTTTTTTTCTTCAAGGACAATTCGTTACCAGTGAAAAACACGAATTTGAACTCGTTAATATGAAGAAAACATGAATTCGAACTCGTTACCAAAGAAAAAACACAAATTTCTACTCGTTATAAAGGGAAAACACAAATTTCCGGCGATGTCCACTCGTTATCAGAGAAAAAACTTTTTTTTTCTTCAAGGACAACTCGTTACCAGAGAAAAACACGAATTTGAACTCGTTAATATGAAGAAAACATGAATTCGAACTCGTTACCAAAGATAAAACACGAATTTCTACTCGTTATAAAGGGAAAACACAAATTTCCGGCGATTTCCACTCGTTATCAGAGAAAAAACCTTTTATTCATCAAGGACAACTCGTTACCAGATAAAACCACGAATTTGAACTCGTTAATATGAAGAAAACATGAATTCGAACTCGTTACCAAAGATAAAACACAAATTTCTACTCGTTATAAAGGGAAAACACAAATTTCCGGCGATGTCAAATCGTTATCAGAGAAAAAACCATTTTTTCAGCAAGGACATCTCGTTACCAGAGAAAAGCACGAATTTGAACTCGTTAATATGAAGAAAACATGAATTCGAACTCGTTACCAAAGAAAAAACACAAATTTCTACTCGTTATATAGTGAAAACACAAATTTCCGACGATGTCAACTCGTTATCAGGGAAAAAACCTTTTTTTCTTCAAGGACAACTCGTTACCAGTGAAAAACACGAATTTGAACTCATTAATATGAAGAAAACATGAATTCGAACTCGTTACCAAAGAAAAAACACAAATTTCTACTCGTTATAAATGGAAAACACAAATTTCCGGCGATGTCCACTCATTATCAGAGAAAAAACTTTTTTTTCTTCAAGGACAACTCGTTACCAGAGAAAAACACGAATTTGAACTCGTTAATATGAAGAAAACATGAATTCGAACTCGTTACCAAAGATAAAACACAAATTTCTACTCGTTATAAAGGGAAAACACAAAATTTACGGCGATGTCCACTCGTTATCAGAGAAAAAACCTTTTTTTCTTCAAGGACAACTCGTTACCAGAGAAAAACACGAATTTGAACTCCTTAATATGAATAAAACATGAATTCGAACTCGTTAACAAAGATAAAACACAAATTTCTACTAGTTATAAAGGGAAAACACAAATTTCCGGCGATGTCCACTCGTTATCAGAGAAAAAACCTTTTTTTCTTCAAGGACAACTCGTTACCAGAGAAAAACACGAATTTGAACTCGTTAATATGAAGAAAACATGAATTCGAACAAAACATGAATTCGAACTCGTTACCAAAGATAAAACACAAATTTCTACTCGTTATAAAAGGAAAACACAAATTTCCGGCGATGTCCACTCGTTATCAGAGAAAAAACATTTTTTTCTTCAAGGACAACTCGTTCCCAGAGAAAAAAACGAATTTGAACTCGTTAATATGAAGAAAACATGAATTCGAACTCGTTACCAAAGATAAAACACAAATTTCTACTCGTTATAAAGGGAAAACACAAATTTCCGGCGATGTCCACTCGTTATCGAGAAAAAACCTTTTTTTCTTCAAGGACAACTCGTTACCGAGAGAAAAACACGAATTTGAACTCCTTAATATGAATAAAACATGAATTCGAACTCGTTAACAAAGATAAAACACAAATTTCTACTAGTTATAAAGGGAAAACACAAATTTCCGGCGATGTCCACTCGTTATCAGAGAAAAAACCTTTTTTTCTTCAAGGACAACTCGTTACCAGAGAAAAACACGAATTTGAACTCGTTAATATGAAGAAATCATGAATTCGAACAAAACATGAATTTGAACTCGTTACTAAAGATAAAACACAAATTCTACTCGTTATAAAAGGAAAACACAAATTTCCGGCGATGTCCACTCGTTATCGAGAAAAAACATTTTTTTCTTCAAGGACAACTCGTTCCCGAGAGAAAAAACGAATTTGAACTCGTTAATATGAAGAAAACATGAATTCGAACTCGTTACCAAAGATAAAACACAAATTTCTACTCGTTATAAAGGGAAAACACAAATTTCCGGCGATGTCAACTCGTTATCAGAGAAAAAACCTTTTTTTCTCCAAGGACAACTCGTTACCAGAGAAAAACACGAATTTGAACTCGTTAATATGAAGAAAACATGAATTCGAACTCGTTACCAAAGATAAAACACAAATTTCTAATCGTTATAAATGGAAAACACAAATTTCCGGCGATGTCCACTCGTTATCAGAGAAAAAACCATTTTTTAAGCAAGGACAACTCGTTACCCGAGAAAAACACAAATCTGAACTCGTTAATATGAAGAAAACATGAATTCGAACCCGTTACAAAAGAAAAAACACAAATTTCTACTCGTTATAAAGGGAAAACACAAATTTCCGGCGATGTCAACTCGTTATCAGAGAAAAAACCATTTTTCAGCAAGGACAACTCGTTACCAGAGAAAAACATGAATTTGAACTCGTTAATATGAAGAAAACATGAATTCGAACTCGTTAACACAGATAAAACACAAATTTCCGGCGATGTCCACTCGTTATCAGAGAAAAAACCTTTTTTTCTTCAAAGACAACTCGTTACCAGAGAAAAACACGAATTTGAACTCGTTAATATGAAGAAAACATGAATTCGAACTCGTTACCAAAGATAAAACACAAATTTCTACTCGTTATAAAGGGAAAACACAAATTTCTGGCGATGTCCACTCGTTATCAGAGAAAAAACCTTTTTTTCTTCAAGGACAACTCGTTACCAGAGAAAAACACGAATTTGAACTCCTTAATATGAATAAAACATGAATTCGAACTCGTTAACAAAGATAAAACACAAATTTCTACTAGTTATAAAGGGAAAACACAAATTTCCGGCGATGTCCACTCGTTATCGAGAAAAAACCTTTTTTTCTTCAAGGACAACTCGTTACCAGAGAAAAACACGAATTTGAACTCGTTAATATGAAGAAAACATGAATTCGAACAAAACATGAATTCGAACTCGTTACCAAAGATAAAACACAAATTTCTACTCGTTATAAAAGGAAAACACAAATTTCCGGCGATGTCCACTCGTTATCAGAGAAAAAACCTTTTTTTCTTCAAGGACAACTCGTTACCCAGAGAAAAACACGAATTTGAACTCGTTAATATGAAGAAAACATGAATTCGAACTCGTTACCAAAGATAAAACACAAATTTCTACTCGTTATAAAGGGAAAACACAAATTTCCGGCGATGTCAACTCGTTATCAGAGAAAAAACCTTTTTTTCTCCAAAGACAACTCGTTACCAGAGAAAAACACGAATTTGAACTCGTTAATATGAAGAAAACAAGAATTCGAACTCGTTACCAAAGATAAAACACGAATTTCTACTCGTTATAAATGGAAAACACAAATTTCCGGCGATGTCCACTCGTTATCAGAGAAAAAACCATTTTTTAAGCAAGGACAACTCGTTACTAGAGAAAAACACAAATCTGAACTCGTTAATATGAAGAAAACATGAATTCGAACTCGTTACCAAAGAAAAAACACAAATTTCTACTCGTTATAAAGGGAAAACACAAATTTCCGGCGATGTCAACTCGTTATCAGAGAAAAAACCATTTTTTCAGCAAAGACAACTCGTTACCAGAGAAAAACACGAATTTGAACTCGTTAATATGAAGAAAACATGAATTCGAACTCGTTAACAAAGATAAAACACAAATTTCTACTCGTTATAAAGGGAAAACAAAAATTTCCGGCGATGTCCACTCGTTATCAGAGAAAAAACCTTTTTTTCTCCAAGGACAACTCGTTACCAGAGAAAAACACGAATTTGAACTCGTTAATATGAAGAAAACATGAATTCGAACTCGTTACCAAAGATAAAACACAAATTTCTACTCGTTATAAAGGGAAAACACAAATTTCCGGCGATGTCAACTCGTTATCAGAGAAAAAACCTTTTTTTCTTCAAGGACAACTCGTTAACAGAGAAAAACACGAATTTGAACTCGTTAATATGAAGAAAACAAGAATTCGAACTCGTTACCAAAGATAAAACACGAATTTCTACTCGTTATAAAGGGAAAACACAAATTTCTGGCGATGTCCACTCGTTATCGAGAAAAAACCTTTTTTTCTTCAAGGACAACTCGTTACCGAGAGAAAAACACGAATTTGAACTCGTTAATATGAAGAAAACATGAATTCGAACTCGTTACCAAAGAAAAAACACAAATTTCTACTCGTTATAAAGGGAAAACACAAATTTCCGGCGATGTCCACTCGTTATCGAAAAAAAACCTTTTTTTCTTCAAGGACAACTCGTTACCAGAGAAAAACACGAATTTGAACTCGTTAATATGAAGAAAACATGAATTCGAACTCGTTGCCAAAGATAAAACACAAATTTCTACTCGTTATAAATGGAAAACACAAATTTCCGGCGATGCCCACTCGTCATCAGAGAAAAAACCATATTTTAAGCAAGGACAACTCGTTACCAGAGAAAAACACAAATCTGAACTCGTTAATATGAAGAAAACATGAATTCGAACTCGTTACCAAAGAAAAAACACAAATTTCTACTCGTTATAAAGGGAAAACACAAATTTCCGGCGATGTCAACTCGTTATCAGAGAAAAAACCATTTTTTCAGCAAGGACAACTCGTTACCAGAGAAAAACACAAATCTGAACTCGTTAATATGAAGAAAACATGAATTCGAACTCGTTACCAAAGATAAAACACAAATTTCTACTCGTTATAAAGGGAAAACACAAATTTCCGGCGATGTCAACTCGTTATCGGGGAAAAAACCTTTTTCTCTTCAAGGACAACTCGTTACAAGTGAAAAACACGAATTTGAACTCGTTAATATGAAGAAAACATGAATTCGAACTCGTTACCAAAGATAAAACACAAATTTCTACACGTTATAAAGGGAAAACACAAATTTCCGGCGATGTTCACTCGTTATCAGAGAAAAAACCTTTTTTTCTTCAAGGACAACTTGTTACCAGAGAAAAACACGAATCTGAACTCGTTAATATGAAGAAAACATGAATTCGAACTCGTTACCAAAGATAAAACACAAATTTCTACTCGTTATAAAGGGAAAACATAAATTTCCGCCGATGTCCACTCGTTATCAGAGAAAAAACCTTTTTTTCTTCAAAGACAACTCGTTACCAGAGAAAAACACGAATTTGAACTCGTTAATATGAAGAAAACATGAATTCGGACTCGTTATAAAGGGAAAACACAAATTTCCGGCGATGTCTACTCGTTATCAGAGAAAAAACCTTTTTTTCTTCAAGGACAACTCGTTACCGAGAGAAAAATACGAATTAGAACTCGTTAATATGAAGAAAACATGAATCTGAACTCGTTAATATGAAGAAAACATGAATTCGAACTCGTTACCAAAGAAAAAACACAAATTTCTACTCGTTATAAAGTGAAAACACAAATTTCCGGCGATGTCAACTCGTTATCAGAGAAAAAACCATTTTTTCAGCAAGGACAACTCGTTACCAGAGAAAAACACAAATCTGAAGTCGTTAATATGAAGAAAACATGAATTCGAACTTGTTACCAAAGATAAAACACAAATTTCCACTCGTTATAAAGGGAAAACACAAATTTCCGGCGATGTCAACTCGTTATCTGGGAAAAAACCTTTTTTTCTTCAAGGATGTTTGTCCCTTGAAAAGGCTTTGGTTAAGTTTAGATGGGGGTGGGGTGAATAAACTTAACACTTAAAACTTTGGAGTTAACAAATTCTACAACTTCGGCGATAGTCGCGATACTTCGATAGTCCGTCGATACCTCGGTAGCTTGGCCACCGATAAACGTAGTCTACTGACAGTTGAGTTTGCTCAATTTGTGCAGCGGAATAATATTAAAATTAAGCCTTAATACTTGTTGTTAAATATGATACTAAGTATTAGATACTCAGTAGTGCAAGTGTGTGATTTCAGTTGCTAGATTCAGTAGGTTGATGTGTAAAATAAACTAAGTGCAGAATGTAAATGCTGAAAGTAAGTAGGCAGATTTTATAGTGGTTCCAGAATCCTGTCAGTCCACTCTTCTCCTGTGATGTTGGAGGAAATCCACTAGAGATCTTTGATGTAGTTGTTACAAAGATTCCTAAGATGCTTGTCCTTCACCAATAACTATGGCTTCACAAATTGGCGGGAACGGGTAGGATTGTTGCTCCCGAGTCTTCCCTGGTCCTTGAAGGGTAGGATTGCCTCTTCACCAGCTCCACCACAAACAACAGTCTTTCACACAACTGTGCTTCACTGTCTTCAGCAGGTTATTTATAAAATAAAGATTGAATCAAATAAATGATTCAGTTGCAGCAGCTTGATTAGGATGAAATAATCAGCAGCTTGCGGTCTTCAAGTGTGTATGCTTGATATAGCTTGAATGTAGAATACACTTGAAGAATTTCTCTGGATCAGTAGCTTTAAGTTCAGTAGGTTCAGCAGGGTGTTTTTCAGCTCAGTAAAATATCTCTTCAAGTTTATCAAATTTCATCATCTTGTTTCTGAGTTGAAAGTTCATCGGCCTTTTCTAAGTGTCCAATCTCACCGGCAGTGTACCGGGTCAACTGTAGCCTAGAATTGGTGAGTCAAGGTCGTATCCCACAGGGAATCTGGTCGAGTACCAAAGTCGGTCTCGTTCCTAGTTCGAGTCAACACAAATATTGAACGTGGTGATTTGTCGATCACCGGTTCTACAAACTAAATATACACAAAACAAAGATTTAAAACTATATAAAAGAGATAGCCGAGTTACGATCCAATCGACTACTATCGAGCCTTAACTCGTATCCGGAAATGATTTCAATCTACTATAATGTTCTCGGTATCGTTAAAGGGTGTCGTCTCCTAAATCCGAAACTAAAGCACCAATTTCAACAACCTAGCTTCCTATGTCGAATTCAACGGTCCGCCGACCGGATTTAACCGACCCGACACGGTCTACGCTCTACATGAGACGCTCGTTAACAACGATATAAACCTCACACACGAAACCGAATCTTAACAACTCAGTCGGTTTTACACGGTGATCCTAGAACCCCTTTTCCCGTACCATCTCGCAAAATACATTTATAAAGACGATACGTGTGACACGATTATTGAGTGATCAGTTCAACAAAAGTCATTAATAATAAGTTCTAGAACGTTAACAACACCGAGAATCTAACAATCAATACATCAAAATCATTCCAAACAACAAGGTAAAGGTTCGATTTCGAAGGCTATCACATATCTCGGCTATAAACGGATTAGCTACTCATCATAACAAGAAAAACAACAAGAAATCAACAATCAAAGCTAACAAAAGCAAGATTAAAATCAAGAACAAAAGATGAAAATGAAATACCGAAAATATTATGCCGTAGAAAATCGATCCACCGAACGAAATCCCATCAATAACGCGTCAATCTATCACCGAGATCCAACGGATTACAACGATCTACGACTATTCTAAGCTAATATACTTCTAAACTAAGCTAATCTAAGTAAAAGTGCAGAAAAAGCTGTGAAATTCGATCTAAAAGAGAAAGGGGCTCTTGATATAGATCAAATGAGGGGGTATTTAAAGTGTTTTTTCAGATCTGGGCTGCTAGGAGGGCGCCTGTAGTGACAGGCGCCCGCCTGTCAAAAAATTCCATGAAGAAAATGGTTCAGCAAGTTTCTAAGCCAAAAACCGCATCTTAGGCGCGCGCCTATGGTGACAGGCGGCCGCCTATGGTGACATACCTTCAGAAAAACGGTCATAACTTTGTGTCTAGACCTCCAAATCTAGTGATTCAAAATCCGTTGGAAAGCTAATGAAATTGTCTACAACCTTCATGAAGATTTCCTGCCCAGAAAATGCCTCTAAGGTGGATCAAAATGCAGATCAATGGAAGGTGTGGTTGTAGTACCAACACGTTTTGATCCGTTTGAATGTTTAAGCTTCGGGCACACGTTCCAATCCTCGTAACTCACATTCCGGCCTTCTCGAACACCTAATACCTGTACTTAATCAAAAAAAATACCACACGTAATCCCGACAGGACACTAGGGTGACCGAGAGTATAGTAAATTACACCGAAAAATACCGAGAATCCCGGACTTTACGTCCTAGGTCCCGAAATGATAACCAAGGTGTAAATACATCAAAATACAACCAAATGTCCCCGGAAACATATAAAATGAGGTATAAACGGGGTATAATCACATAGTAAATGATAATCAATTTGACTCCCATCAACTACCCCCTACTTAGCGTTTGCTCGCCCTCGAGCAAAAATAAGCGATCCAAAAATAAAGATGGAGTCAACATTGCTATCATACATTAAGTCTATAAGAATTGAAATGATAAAACACAAGTAATTGATATAAATGTATAAAACTCGAGCTCTACCTTGTATCGAGAAAAGAATGTGTGTGTGTGTGTGTGTATAGCTTCTTCACCATTAATCAACTAAGACCTGTTTAGATTATAGATGTGTACATACCAGGATTACACCATAGGCTTATACGTCATAAACATCTCCACTAATCGAGGTCAATCAAAGTCTTGTACGGTCGAGCAGGACTTGAAGGGTTGTAATGTTAAGCTAGGGTCGGGGCTAACGAAAGGGATATTTACGATAAAAATAGAAAGAAGAAAGTGCAAGAGAGCTTTAACCAAGTCAAAAATAAACACGAAACTCGGTATCAACGTCGCCTTCAATCTTCCGACTATATATATATATATAAAAAAATGAAATCCAAACCCTAACTTTAACTTCACATTCCTTCACTAAACAACACTCTAGTCCTTTTTTGGACTTATAACACACTATAAAAACAAACACTTTTTTTCTTTTCTTTTCTTTTTTTTTTTTTTTTTGAATCAAAGCATGAAAAATATATATATTATACATCAAAAATTTTGATCAAAAGCCACAACCGGCACATTGTTACATTTCTCTTTCCAAACAACTCGTAAATCACGACTCCATACCATTACTTACGTCTCAACAATACCTCGCAGCATCGTAAAAATGTGCGGAACGAACAAGCTCAATTGCAAGGTAGTCAAAGATACGTAGACTGAAATAAAGTTAGGGACATCGATTTTCACGGGCTAGTAACACGAAAGGCTAGTTTGGGTGGCAGTCTAACCACCCTACAAAAGGCTTAGAGGGGTAACAATGGATTAATCGGTTAGGTTGGCCTTTGGCTCTGATCGGGTCAAAATAAATGCCAAAACCGTCATCCCGTACCTAACCAAGACCGACCTTTCTATTTCGCCTCGAAGTTACTAATATAAGTTCTAGGTAACCGGGTCATTAATAGCTACCATAATCGTTCACTAGTCAAGGTGATTCGTGAAAATGAAGCTAACGTGATAGAACTATTCCATTCTCAATACAAGATCCCAACTCAAATGAAATGCATTCGTATAATCACTATATGTTTTATCAAAGCAAAACTATAGGCTCAATGTATCAAAACCAATGTCAAAGGCATCAAAATTTCTAAATACCGACTCATTTACACTAAAGGAAGAACAATCACTAAGTATAACTCGTTCAATATGAATACGGGACATTTAAGCTAAACTAACCACCCCCTACTTTAAAACGAAACACGAAGGATAAGGGTAGAAAAGTTAGCTTACAACCGGAAAATGGTGCGAGTACGATCATGTGGCATCCGTAGAAAGTCCTCCCAGGGTACCTGTGCTAATATCAACAGAAACAACAACTATACGAGACACACAGGTATGGAGATAACGAAATGAAACTAGACGGATCACCAAAGCTTATCAAAACCAAAAACACCAAAAACTAGCCCCCCCAAAACACACTTCTTCGGGTTATATTACATCAAAACTTACCCGAAGTATCATAGTACAAACTAAAGAAACACAGTGAAACACGAGGGGAAAGAAAAGCATTAAAAACACATTCTGAGTTTAAAGTCCTCAGCTCGACTTTCTACCCCGATATATATCAAGGATAGCTATACCAAAGGAGAGCAAACCGTTGCTTCTCCCTAACAAAATCGTGGGAATTGAGCACCCCCGGAAAACAAAATACTAGAAACACGGGGCTCAATCCCCACCACCACGACTGGTTCGATGAATTCGTTGCACAGAACAACGAACTCACTTTCCCCGAACTAAAACATATACCAACCAACAACGACTCTAGCTCCAAGTAACAACAAATAGGCTCAACATCAACAACAAACTCAATAGGGTGCACCCCCGAAGATATAACAATAGGGCTAAATGAAGACGGAACAGGTGACTCAATAGATAAAAGAGTCATACCATCCTCGTAGTGTTCTTCCGGGGCGACTTCAATCATACTTTCTTGCTCTCTCCTCTCAGCCTCCTTCCTCTCGATCAGTTGATCTAGTAGAATTTCTATTCTCCGTAAAGAAGCTAGAATTTCCGTAGTGCTATTACGGATCTCTCTAGTATCATCTTGGATCATTTCCTCTGTGTGAGTCTCTGATACTTGAGGCGGAGGTGGAAAAGTATCGAGTTGTTGATCATAGTAACTTGGGGCATTATCCCACGCATTCCCGTATGATGTGGCGTATGGGTTGAACTGATAAAATGGTTGTGTTTGGTAACCCATAGCACCGTAATTGTAATATCCGAATGGATAAGGATAGAAGCCGTAATTGTAGTATGGATTCATTATCTGCAAACAGGGAAACAACACGAACACAATCACGGTATCTAATCACTACCACTACCGGAGTACGTGGTGTGATCACAACAAAAAAAATCCAATAAAACAAACTATACATAAGAAAACAAATAAGAAAAACGACCTAATCCTAAAAACTCAACTAACATACAAGATATCAACCCGATTCCCCGGCAACGGCGCCAGAAAACTTGATCGGCCTTTTCTAAGTGTCCAATCTCACCGGCAGTGTACCGGGTCAACTGTAGCCTAGAATTGGTGAGTCAAGGTCGTATCCCACGGGGAATACGGTCGAGTACCAAAGTCGGTCTCGTTCCTAGTTCAGGTCAACACAAATATTGAACGTGGTGATTTGTCAGATCACCGGTTCTACAAACTAAATATACACAAAACAAAGATTTAAAACTATATAAAAGAGATAGCCGAGTTACGATCCAATCGACTACTATCGAGCCTTAACTCGTATCTGGAAATGATTTCAATCTACTATAATGTTCTCGGTATCGTTAAAGGGTGTCGTCTCCTAAATCTGAAACTAAACGCCAATTTCAACAACCTAGCTTCCTATGTCGAATTCAACAGTCCGCTGACCGGATTTAACTGACCCGACACGGTCTACGCTCTATGAGACGCTCGTTAACAACGATATAAACCTCACACACGAAACCGAATATGAACAACTCAGTCGGTTTTACACGGTGATCCTAGAACCCCTTTTCCCGTACCATCTCGCAAAATACATTTATAAAGACGATACGTGTGACACGATTATTGAGTGATCAGTTCAACAAAAGTCATTAATAATAAGTTCTAGAACGTTAACAACACCGAGAATCTAACAATCAATACATCAAAATCATTCCAAACAACAAGGTAAAGGTTCGATTTCGAAGGCTATCACATATCTCGGCTATAAACGGATTAGCTACTCATCATAACAAGAAAAACAACAAGAAATCAACAATCAAAGCTAACAAAAGCAAGATTAAAAGCAAGAACAAAAGATGAAAATGAAATACCGAAAATATTATGCCGTAGAAAATCGATCCACCGAACGAAATCCCGTCAATAACGCGTCAAGCTATCACCGAGATCCAACGGATTACAACGATCTACGACTATTCTAAGCTAATATACTTCTAAACTAAGCTAATCTAAGTAAAAGTGCAGAAAAAGCTGTGAAATTCGATCTAAAAGAGAAAGGGGCTCTTGATATAGATCAAATGAGGGGGTATTTAAAGTGTTTTTTCAGATCTGGGCTGCTAGGCGGGCGCCTGTAGTGACAGGCGCCCGCCTGTCAAAACATTCCATGAAGAAAATGGTTCAGCAAGTTTCTAAGCCAAAAACCGCATCTTAGGCGCGCGCCTATGGTGACAGGCGGCCGCCTATGGTGACACACCTTCAGAAAAACGGTCATAACTTTGTGTGTAGACCTCCAAATCGAGTGATTCAAAATCCGTTGGAAAGATAATGAAATTGTCTACAACCTTCATGAAGATGTCCTGCCCAGAAAATGACTCTAAGGTGGATCAAAATGCAGATCAGTGGAAGGCGTGGTTGTAGTACCAACACGTTTTGATCCGTTTGAATGTTTAAGCTTCGGGCACACGTTCCAATCCTCGTAACTCGCATTCCGGCCTTCTTGAACACCTAATACCTGTACTTAATCACAAAAAATACCACACGTAATCCCTACAGGACACTAGGGTGACCGAGAGTATAGTAAATTACACCGAAAAATACCGAGAATCCCGGACTTTACGTCCTAGGTCCCGAAATGATAACCAAAGTGTAAATACATCAAAATACAACCAAATGTCCCCGGAAACATATAAAATGAGGTATAAACGGGGTATAATCACATAGTAAATGATAATCAATTTGACTCCCATCAAAAGTCTTCTATTTATAGGTAAGAATGCATATGACTTGTATTTGAAATTCAAATGTAACCGTTCCTTGTTTTTGTCCCATCTGATTTGCATTCTATCACTATTCATAGGACTGACACTGTCAGAATTCCTTTTTGACAGTGCAGTCTGTCCACCCTTTGACTTATAACCATTGGATAAAGATCTGAATCATCCCAACGTTCTTTTAATCTCAGCCTTTGGTTTGTTTGATAAGTCAGAGGTAGGTGGTTGTCCTTATCCATGTAATCTTCCAATATAATCTTGAATTAACCGAGGTATATTATCGGCGGGTTCATCGATCTGTCGAGATACCTATCGATCTATTTGAACCGCAATTTCTTGTGTATAAAATACAATGCAGCTGACTTCTTTTATCTAACTTTTATTTGTGAAGTTAGATTACACCTTTTTAATTATAACCAAGTTCCAAACATCATCCAACTTATGGAACTTAGACCTTCTTCACAAGGTATATGTAATCAGTTTAGGTCATCACAGACTTGCCTAAATTTTGATTCCATATCCTTGACTTAAATTACTAAGTTTGATCCCTTAGCCTTCTGTAACTGAGTTTGAGCCCTCGGCTTTCTTCGTCTTCGGCGGGTTCCGACTAGTCTACCGACCTATCTACCCCTCGATATGGACCGGTCTGGCGATATAAATCGGTGACCATTACGGTGCTTGTTTGATCAAACCTATTCATAAATCAAACTCTAATAAACCTATACATTTGATCTAGACATCTTTTTGCCTTTGCACTATAACGGACTAGTCGGCCCTCATCATCAAAACATAGAAATAAGTCCAACAATTTCCCCCTTTTTGGTGATGATGCCACTACCCTCACCTAACAGCAAAGCAAAAAGATAAAAACAAAAACAGAACAAATATAGTCATCTTTCATTATAATCATTTGTCCAAAGATATTACAGTCTAGAATCAGCAAAAACATAATGCAGTTAAAGTATGCTGATCTACTGTCTTCTTTCTCTTTCTTGTCTGCCTTCTCCACTTGTTCTTGATAGGCCCTGATTTCTGCTATCATATCCCTCATCCATTCATTTTCAATCAGTGTAAAATCAATGTAGGGATTGACTTCTTTCCACCAATTAACCGAGGTATATTATCTGATTCACTTTGAATCCAAATTTCATATACAGTTCCTTGAACTCTTCAAGTGAATCCTTTGCTTTTGTGATAGGCAAGTTCCTATCACCTCTGCCACTTCTTCCACCTCTTCCACTTCCGCCACCTCTGTTGGTTGCCCTTAAGGCTCTAATCCTTGCCTCCCAAAATTTCAATCCCAAGAAAGAGTTGAGTACTTCATGAAACCCCTTGTCTTGATAAGGTTTCCTCCTGTTGTAGTACTCTTTCTTGTACTGCCTAAAGAGATCATCAAAATTTGGACTCGCCGCAGTGCACGTTACTGAAAGCATTGGTTTCATCTAACCATCTCTTTTGTGCAAAAAGTCTTGCGGCCCTCTTTTCTTCTTCTTTGTTTGGCCCTCTTCCCCCTTAGTGACATCATCAACAAACCGGGACATTAGGCCATGAACACTCTCCTGTGAGATAACCAGATTATTCAGTTGCCCTTCCATAATCTCAGTTCTTGTGTCAACTGCAGTAATCCTGGATTGCAAAGTTTATTCCAGTAGATTGATCCTCTCAGTAACTTTAGGATCCAATCCAGCAGGTTGAGATGTTCCAGCAGCCTCAGCAGGCTTAGGTGTTTCAGCAAGCTTGTCAAGTTTATGATGAATGGATATAAATTGGTCTTTCAGAAACTTCTCTTTTGTTGTGTTTCCAACCTTGATTCCCCTCACATCTAGTATCAAATTATTCACAGCATTTTGAGTAGATGTGAAGTTTGAAGCAACTGTATCAGTAGATTGTCTATTTTCATTCACCAGTTTCATCAGTTGTTCAAATCTCTCTTCCTGTCTATCCAGTTGAGTTCTTAACTGTTGCATATCATGCCTCACGGTCCTTAACTCATGCAAAACTTCTACTGGTATCTCACCAGTCATTCTTCCACCAGTAGCCTCATCAGCAGGCTCCTCAACATTGTATTGTGGCCTCTGATTGCTCACAACCAATGCCCAACTCCTATCTAATCCAGCAGGATTAGGTCCTTGATATTCTTCCAAGATAAGATCAAGGGCTGGTTCTTCAAAAATAGGAACAAATGCCTGTGGGGATCAACATCAACATTTTCTTCTTCAGGCATTTGGAACTCCTCATCACTAAAGTCATAGTCAAGCAGCTGCTCATCCATATTAACAGCAGTCTACTGACCATCTTTCCCTTCAGTGGTCTTATCTCCAGTAGGCTCCACTACAGCAGCCTCTTCAGCAACAGGGGTTTCCTCCATACCCAAAATAGGTTCCAACCTTTGTCCAGGTGCTGTTTGAGACTCAGCAGCCTGTACCTCCTGTTCCAACCTTTGTGTAGGTGCTATTTGTAACCCAGCAACCTGTACCTCCTCTTCAACTCTTTGTGGATTGAATATAGCCTCATTATCCACTTGGAATCTGTTCACGGATTTATCTAATGCAAAATAAACAAGTAATAATATTTATAAATCCGATATACCTCAAGTGCAAGGATCGTAGTAAAGAGGTTGATACCGGGTCGATCTTACGGGAAACTAACGATTGGTAATCCTAGTCTTTGTTTAACTAATTATGTCACGAAAACTAACCTAAACAGCAAATAAACTAAACAGGGAATAACTAAAATGAAAGATAACAATAAGTGAAACTGGACAGAAGAATAAATCTAAAGCCAGTGAAGATACGGGTTGCGAACAATTTAAACTACAACTAAACCTAAGATGCAATAAAAAGATTTACTAAACTAAACAATTCTAGTTCAAGGGATTTGATCAAGTTATAACGGACAAACGAGCAATTGATCCACCTATCCTATCAACATTCAATTCCAATTCAGATTATTTCGTGATTACTAACCAAGTTGTGATTCACCTCATCTAAACTATGAACCCTAATTTCTTAGGTAGTCCATCTATTAATCTCTATCTTTCGATCTAAGATTAACGCTTTTTCTAACCAAAGGCGTGAACTTTAACGTTTCTAATCTAGAAATCTAACCTATTAACTCTCGTTATAAAGATCAAATAACTATTCCTTTATCATGGTGATCTAACGTTTAGATGATTCTCATCAAATAAAACAATCAACAAGGCAACGATCTTTCGATATGAAATTGCATAGACAATAATAAACATGATAAAGAAACAACTTGTATTAAAACTCACAAAATAATCACGAACAGAACTGAATTGTTGAATCGGACGGCTTCACAACGCTCGTTCAGAAGGCTTTAGCCTCTAAGCATCCTCTTGAACTTGGAATTGATGAATTAAAGTGCATGAAAACTATCTAAACTAGCCTAGAATTTAGAGTGCATAAACTGAAGAAAAACAGAGTAAAAACGCAGCCTAAGCCGCCCCTAGGATTAGGGTTTTGAGTATTGAGTAATTGGTATCTTCAATGTGGAAAAACGCAGCTGTATTTATAGAAACGACCAGAACGATAAATAAGGAATGCCGGCTCAAACAGCATGCAAAACGGAGGCCAGAATGGCCTTGTACAAGGTATCAAAAATCACACCGTTAAGTACTCTATGTGTACAAAAAAGAGTACAAAAAAAAACGTTTGTAATTCTCTTGGAAGTACTGATGTGATATCGACCAGAACGATAAATAAGGCACGCCGGCGCAAACGGCAAGCAAAACGGAGGCCAGAATGGCCATGTACAAGGAATCAAAAATCACACAGTTAAGTACTCTATGGGTACGAAAAAAAACGTTTGTAATTCTCTTTGAATTACTGATCTGATATCGACCAAAACGATAAATAAGGCACGCCGGCGGAAACGACAAGCAAAACGGAGGACAGAATGGCCTTGTACAAGGAATCAAAAATCACACAGTTAAGTACTCTATGGTTACGAAAAAAACGTTTGTAATTCTCTTTGAAGTACTGATGTGATATCGACCAGAACGATAAATAAGGCACGCCGGCGCAAACGGCAAGCAAAATGGAGGCCAGAATGGCCTTGTACAAGGAATCAAAAATCACACCGTTAAGTACTCTATGGGTACAAAAAAGTGTACGAAAAAAAACGTTTGTAATTCTCTTTGAAGTACTGATGTGATATCGACCAGAACGATAAATAAGGCACGCCGGCGCAAATGGAAAACAAAACGGAGACCAGAATGGCCTTGTACAAGGAATCAAAAATCACACAGTTAAGTACTCTATGGGTACGAAAAAAAAACATTTGTAATTCTCTTTGAAGTAATGATGTGATCTCGACCAGAACGATAAATAAGGCACGCCGGCGCAAACGGCATGCAAAACGGAGGCCAGAATGGCCTAGTACAAGGAATCAAAAATCACACAGTTAAGTACTCTATGGGTACGAAAAAAAGTATGAAAAAAAAACGTTTGTAATTCTCTTCGAAGTACTGATGTGATATCGACCAGAACGATAAATAAGGCACGCCTGCGCAAACGGCAAGCAAAACGGAGGCCAGAATCACACGTTAAGTACTCTATGGGTACAAAAATAAGTACAAAAAAAACATTTGTAATTCTCTTTGAAGTACTGATGTGATATCGACCAGAACGATAAATAAGGCACGCCGGCGCAAACGGCAAGCAAAACGGAGGCCCGAACCCAACTAATTCCTCGAATTAATTTCTACATGTATGCATATGGAGTGGAATTCATGATATGATGCTTGTCATGGCAATTTTCCGGTTCTGCACATACAATCGAAACATGTATACTAGTGCGGAAAATAAACACAGAGATGGACCGTTGGCACCCCCGTATCTAACCTATTAGAAAATAAATAATCAAACCCTAACTAGGGTTTACAACTTTCTAACATAATCTGCAGCTGTAAAAATTCTTCGATGATCGGGAAACCAAACTAACTTGGATCGCGACGAAACTTTCCAGATCAGTTATTTACTCCTTGGGCTTCAATATGAACGGTTGGATCGGAGTTTTAAAATGTCAATTTTCTCCAGTGAGCCGCCTAACTTGCTGCTAAAATCTGTCTCTTACAGCAGCACATCAGTGACTTCCCGAGGCTGATCGGGAATTGAGATGAAACCCGATCCACCTGAAATTTTTATGCCACGTCAATGACTCCATTTTTATTAATCTGACCGGTCGGATTTGAGTTTCAACGGTCTAAACTCTTCCAGAAATTCAAGGAAGTCACAGCTAGGGTTTCTGTGAATCCTGCTTTTTTCTGTTATAGCAGCCACTTTATTGCAACTAACGGATATTGAGACGGACTCCGAACGACCCCAAATTTTGATGGATTTTTCTTCAAATTTTAATCTTGATTCTGACTGGAGAGAGCGTCGTTTCAACGGCTCGATCAACGGGAAAAATGAAAAAACTAAACAGCTACTAAACAGATCTACTTTCTGGAAATTAAAATTGCAATAACAAATAAATTACATAATTTCCTATACTCATATGAACGAATTTTCATCGTTTATATGAGTTTACAATAGATCTAACGGGTAAACAGTGCCAACCCCCAATCCATCTCTTCAACCACAACAACTAATCATTATCAATGCATAAAACAATAAATAAAATTTATCTACAAGCAATTCCACTCCTTTAAATCGTTTAATTATGATTATGACTATATAAATCATGGAACCTTGCTCTGATACCACATGAAGGATGTAAGAGCTCAGATCTAAACGAATTAGATCTACGCGCAACGGATGGATCACGATTTATATATTACAATACATAAATAAATGATTTAACTACTACAAGGGGGTTAAGGTCATATTACCAATAGTGGGAAGAAAAGCCTTGATCTTCCAATGTGTTCTCCAAACGGTGGTTGGTGGACACCCTTCTTGATATAAGCACCTCCTTAATATGCAACACCAAGAAAAACTTGGAGTTTTTCTTCTTCTAAAAGCCCAAGACAAGAAAACTAATTTTTTTCTCTATTTTATTAGTGGTGGTCGAAATTTTCAATGCCAATTACACTTGGAATAACTCTCCTTTTATAGGAGAGTAAATCCTTGGTCTCCAAGTATTAATTAATTAAATAAATAATTAATTAAACAAAATAAAAGGATATTTTCCTTAATGACTAATTGTGACATGTATTGACCAATGGGAAATCAAATAACAAGTCATCCAACCAATCATATAACAAGAATATCTTTTATTTTCCATAACACAAGAAAATTAATTCTTGTGCTAAAAAGAAACCAAATAGGCGCCACCTTTAGGGTTAAAAAACCCACATAAAATGTCTTTTATGTGTATTATATTATTTAGCTCAACTAAATAATATCCATGCATATCAATTAATTAGCTCAGCCAATTAATTATCACTGAGGCCCAAATAACAAGAGTATCAGCCCGAATTATAGAAGTCACATTGGGGACCATGGACCTATAACCAGTGGCTTCAATAATTAATTATTCATCGAACAGAATAAGTACATTAATTATTAATTCCGGGATTACGCCACCATAAACCCGAAACTGAACTCTACCGATTATAGATGTATACTTATACTCAACCCATAGAGTGAATAAGCGTCCATTGATATAATCACTACATACGGATTAACCCCTCCAGATCGTCCATTACGAGTAGGAAGTCTCCGTGAACCCGACTCAGAATATTTTATCCTTATTTACCATTAACCCCCTGATGATCAATTAGTTCAGATATCTGACTAGTGATCAATTAGTCTAATATGAACTCGGCCGACCGATCACTTTCTTAGGGATAACAAACAAGGGGACTGTCTATCTACTTCCCGTAGGAAAGAATGGATTCCATGTCTGTGAAAATCAGAACTATTCACTCATCAGGAGATAGTGCCAATGAGAAGTGGCTTGGAACACATATTTAAGTGAACCGTAAATAACACATCAAACACTACCCCGAGACAAGCAGCACCCTGTGATCACCTCAAGATTAAGGTTGATCCATATATGATCATCTAATGATTTAATAAGATTCCTCGATTACGGAATTATATCGAGAAATTCAGATTAAATCGGTCCAGTCCTATATGAATGCCATCATATATAAATGCCCCACGTAGGTACCCTCTACCGATAGTCCAGATAAGACTATCACACCCTAAGGTGTTCTGGGCGCATTATTGGTGTTTTAATCAAGAGACCCTAAACTCTGATTAAGTTCACCACGGACTAACAGTTTAAGTATATCACCACTAACTCAATTCTCACGTGCATGCCATACACTAGTTAAGCGGTTACATATTGATATACTTAGGGTTTGCAGCAGTGTATTACTTACAAGCACAAAGCAAGTAATAAGGTGAGATAAATTCTATCACCAAAAACAATTACACAAATTGTCTTTCGGGCCACCTAACAGCATCTTCCGTTTTGGTCTTTAAATATCGTGTTGACCGCCCTTTGGTAGGTTGCACCAGCATTTTTTAATCCTAAAGGCATGGTTTTGTAGAAATATGTGCCGATCTCTGTAATGAACGAAGTTTTTTCTGCGTCTTGGTGGTCCAAGGCTATTTGATGGTATCCCTCCTTATAGGCATCCAGGAACGCAAATACCTCAAAACCTATGGTTGAATCTACCATACGGTCTATCGTGGGTAGCGCGTAACAATATTTAGGGCAAGCTTTGTTGAGGTCGGTGAAGTCCACACACATCCTCCAGCTGCCATCAGGTTTTCTAACTAGAACTGGGTTTGCTAACCAGTTAGGGTACTCCAGTTCCCGATAGATGTTATCCTGGAGCAACTTGACTACTTCCTTCTCGATGGCCTCGATACGTTCTTTGGAAAAATGTCTCTTCTTTTTCCGGACGGACCGCCGGCTCGGATCAACATTCAACTTATATAAAGCCAAGCTGGAGACAGGCCGGGCATATCTTGTGTTTTCCAGGCGAATACGTCTTCGAAATCCTTTAGTAAGTTTACGAGATGTTGCTTATGTTCTTGACTGTCAAATCTGCTTGACATTCCCACAAGCATACGTCCTCCATCTTATCGTCTGAGGACCATGTTTCTTCATCTTCTGGGAGCAGCTCCTCTACGAAGATCTTTGAGGACGTTGTCCCGTCATTTATGGTAGACGCATAGCAATTCCTGGCCACCTCTACGTCACTCATGATCTCCACAGAGCCTTCAATTGTAAGAAACTTCAAACTGCCATGGGCGGGCGAGATCACCGCTCGCAAACCGATCAGGGCGGGTCTTCCTATATTGATGTTATAGGCGGACAGAGCCTTAAGCACTACATATTCCACAGGGAGAGTCTGAGACTTGGGTGGTCGGCCAAAAGTAGTGGTGAGAACAATCGTTCCTTCCTGATGTATAGGGGGTCCGGCAAAACCGAACAACGGAGTTAGTGCCGGTATCAATTCAGAATCATCTAGCCGCATGGATTTGAACGCAGGATAATACAACACGCTCACTGCGCTTCCTGTGTCTATGCAAATTCTTTTTACCAAATTTTTGTTCACTACTATCGTGCTTACAAGGCCATCGTTATTAATTACTATGGGAAGGGGATTCTTAGCACCGTAGGTCACTTCTCCGGAAAAGCGTTGCCTTTTATAGGGTATTGGGGAATTAGCAAACGTACCTTCCTATTTTTTGAAGATCTGATTGTTGGCCCTCCAGAGATAGTATTAACGCTCCTTGTCTGATTGCCGGCATTTGGAACCAGACCCATGGCTATCGTGGCGGCGCCGCTAATCGTTAACCAAATTGCCAGAAAAAAGAGGCCCTCCTTCTAGCGCCAACTGACGATGCTGGAAATCGTCAGATTGTAAATCTGAGGACTTAACCTTCTAATTGACAACTTGTTTAGGGCGGAACCCTAAAAAAGACGTGAAACGGGGGGGGGTTGGTGGTGGTTTAGACTGCACTTGAGAAACTGTATCTCAAGCTGCCTACGTATCCAATATGCGTATTGGAATCAAGTCGCCATAATTCCTTAGGGATGGTTTATATAGAGGGGCTTGTGCCCTAGCGTTTGTGTGTAGCGTGTCCATGGTGGACTCTAATTTCGTGCTCCCTAAGGAATGGATAATGATGATTTGATCTCCTTCATTTTAGGAGATAACTATGGACATATTTGAATGTCAGGATTAGAGTAGTTACGACTAAGGATTCTTTCCCTATTTATCTAATTTTATAAGTGCGTAAGGAGTTTGATACGAGAACTTAAGCCGACCTGTCGGGTCGGTCATGAATTGGCTGACCTTGTGCGCCAGCCGACCTGCAGAAGTCGGGGGAGAACGATCGAGCTCTCAAAGCTCGGACCTTAAGAATTCTGACCCTTAAGGTGGCCGTTTCTCTGTCTTCATTTATGGTTGGATTATTATGGGGATGACAAGTGGTGAGGTGCTGATCCGACCTCCGTCATCCTGTTTGATCACTCTTCTTTAATCAAAGAACTACTTAGATTTGATCTCTCAATGCGAATGTTCGTCGACAACCCTCAAAGAATCATCCAGCCCCTTTCACGAGTTCATACACTGATAAGTTCCTAAAAAGTCGAATAATTCTAGATGTTTTGGACTCAATTTGGTGCCATATGTTGTTATTTTGCAATATTTTTATCCTTTTTGGGCTAGATTACCGCGGATGATTGAATTATTGCAGGATGATTCGAGATTAGAAGAAAAAAGCCCAAAAACAGAGCTAAAATGGAAGAACTCAAAAATCAGCCTCTGTCACACCCAGGGTGTGACAGTTTCCATAAATCTGATCCTGGCCAACGTAATGTTCTGATTGGTGGAAACTTTCACCAACGTGTTTTCTTTGATAATGGCGTGTTTTTCAATGCAAAAGAGGAGTCCACATACTACAAGAGTCCAAGATTGATAGATATTTGATTTTAGAGATTTTCTTGATTAAATTAACCCTTTTTATTCTTTTTTAAGTGGTACAATTGATATACACGCCTCCCCCATCAGATTTTAGTCGACATTTTCCCCTCTTCATCATCATCATCTCCCATCCCCAAGAACAAGGATTTTTAGGTTCAAGAAATTCAAGAACGAGGCTTTTTCGAGGTTTGATTATTTATGCAATACTTTGACGGTTTCTTTCTATCTCCTTTCTCCTTTATTCTATTTATTTATTTTTCTTGTCAAAGTATGAATTATATGGTTGAATCTTGGAATCTTGATATGTTACGAGAGTAAATATTGGTTTCTTGGATTAGGAAAAGCCCGGCGATGATTATATAGTTTTAAAGATACAATCTTTTCATTGATAGGATTTTTGTCATGTTTATGAATTTGATCTTGTATTCTTATTCATGTAATTTTCCGGAAATAATATCTTGAAGGAGTGAATGACTGCAGGATTGCATGAGAAACTCCATTCGATTAATTGATGACAGAAAAAGTATTAATTAATCGATAACCTAGAAACCAAGATCGAATCTTTAGGGATTTCTTGAATGAAAATTAGGTTAAACCTAAAGTGGCCCTTTAATTATGGTAATTCAATGGATCTAATTTTATTCATCATTGTAGGAAACTGAATGTTGGATAAAACTAGTACAATCACGATAATAGTTCGAAAGAATGTTTACGTGTAATATTTGATAATTGGTCTTCATAAATGGAAGATTCATATTGATAGATAGATTGTTGAAATTCTGTGTAGACAACGCCGTGGTGGATCCGAAATCCAAGAAATGCCTTTAAACCTTGAATTATATTACCTAAATCTTGAAGTTCTTGGCTCGTAGTTATATTATCTTTATTTTATTTAATTTTAGGATTCGTAGATAAAAACCTCCAAGAATTTGATTCGTCTAGCTACTAAAAATCAGGAATTGTTTGGTGATTGACTACAAGTCCCTGTGGGATCGACATCCTAAGTACTACTCGATAAGCCGTGCGCTTGCGGTAGCATTTAGTGATTATATTGAAAATCACACATCAAGTTTTCTGGCGCCGTTGCCGGGGACTTCGGTGTCAACATCGAACGTGTTTTTGATTTTGTTAGACTAGACGAGACCTTTTTGCTTTTGATTTTTTTTTCTTTTCTTGTGCAGAAATTTGAAGTGCCAAGCTTTCATGGATTCATTTTACTCTAGATTCAGCGCTCAAGTGACACCAACTGATGAGAGGATGTATGGATATGGACTTAACCAATTTAAAGTGAGATGTTCATATTGTGGTGGAAACCATTGTGAAGCTCAGTGCAATGGAGGTTATTCATCCCACCAATGGAATACTTATGACAATTATGGTGCAAGTTATGAGAATCAATTCCAATATAGCCACAACTATGCACCAACATACAATGGTGGGAGGAGTAACTATCCTTATTCTCCGTGTGGTCAAGATCAAAACAATTGGCAACAACAAGTGTTCCCTCACTCAGAACCCAAGTCTAACATTGAAATTTTGTTAGAGAAATCTATAGAGAGCAGAGAGAAATTTTCTAGAGAAATGGCACACCTATTGTGTCCTGCTCCAGAAAAAAGGGAACTGACTTTAGGAGAATTAGTTGCACATAATCGCCATGTTCTTGAAGATGAAAGGGAAACGGAGATGATGGTGATTCAAGAGCAGGAGGCCAACCTTGAAAGTTGTGGGGATGAAAACTATGATCCTTATGAAATCCCACAATGTCTTGATATGAATGTTTTCGGTGACTCTTTCTCAAAGATTGCTGGTGTTTGGGCCTTCGTATTAACAAGAGTGGAGCCACATGGAAATTCGAACCATCTTCACAAGATAATGGTGCAATAATTCCGGATTCAACATTGACGAGCCAAGAAGAAAATGAAAAGGGAGGTAACATTACCGTGCTTGACTCTAATTCATTTAATAATGTTAGTTATCCTTCTTTGACAACGATGTTGAATTTATGCATGTTGAGCATGTAGAGTATATAGATGTTGCACCTCTAATTGTCCATAATTCTCTTAGATTTGTCATGAGCATTGATAAAGAGATTAATAAATTGTTAGGAGGCGCTTCATTCGTTAGAGCTAAACTGATTAATCACTTTTTAAGAAGACATGATTATAGGCTCCCAATGCTATATCTGAAAATACTTGTTAATATCTTTGATATGTGGAGAAAGATGCAGAGGGATGCCCAGTCCTCCTTGATAATGATGTTTAAAGATAGTCCAACTGAAGACTATAAATTCAGAATGTGTTTTTTATTTTTTATTTTTTATTTTTACTTGTTTGATGAATAAATAAAGGAAGATAGTTGTCTTCTCGGTCCTTTGGTCTTGGTTTGTTTTGTTTGTGTGTCTGTTTTGTAGAGAGAAAGATGTGCACGAGTGGTATTTAAAGGTCATCGCATGCGGAGGAAAAAAGAAAAAAAGTCTTGAAGGATGGAAATAACACCTATGATGCGGTTAAGGACAATGAGTGTGAGATTGGAGAAATAAAATAGAAAAAACAGCCCTTGTCACAACCATGGTGTGATGGAGACTGTTTTTCTATAAAATAAAAATAAAATAAAAAGGGAAAATCCCGGTGACTTTGCCGCCAAGGAGAGGACCACCACACAATTCTGGTGACTTCGTCGGCGGTCCGATTAAGGGCTAAAAGACGATTCTTCCGGACTACGATATTCAAAGCGTTATATATGCACACAAGGAGCCCGCCCGTTGCATCTTGTGAGTTTTCTTTTTCCCTCCACTGTTTTAATTTAATTACATTGAGGACAATGCAACCTTTAAGTGTGGGGGAGCGACGTTTGTTCAAGTCTTTCTTTCATGCAGTGTAGAGTCTTAGTCATTGTCAGTCGAGTCAGTTGTGCCATTTTATTTTGATGGTTTTGGTGATCACACATAGCTACTTTAGATGAGATTTGCAATGCATGAAAATTGATATAGTTTGTTCTGACAAGAGAAATGCATGACATGGAGTGAAAAATCCTTTTTAGAATATCATGTTTAGAAGTACCATTATTTTCTTTTGGAAACAATAGAGTCCGAGTGAATAGACAAATAACCCGGTGAGGTATTTTTCCGGCCATATGACTGACCACTTCAGTCTCACCCTAAATTTGTGCGTATTTTCTCTTCCTTGGATTTGTTCCTTTAGAACTTGTGTTGAGTCTTGTTGATGTTACTTTGGTATGTGCAAACACATGGAAATGATTGAGGCATTCGTTTCTACCTTCCACCACATTATATACTTTATACCTTTCTAACCTTGATCTTTATTACACCTTTTTCCCACTTTACCTTACTTCACTACACCATACATTGAACAACCCGAAAAAGAGTAGCCCAATTCCTTTCACTCAACCTTAGGACTAACTGGGGCACGTGGCTATCAAATTTCTTATACTTAGTATGTAATGATCAAGCTTGGGGGAAATCCATATTGTTACCATTTGTCTGTTTCTTAGTTTGAAAAAAAAAAAATGATGAAAAAAAAAAGAAAAGAAAAGAAAAATATATGAAAAAAAAGAGAAAAAATAATCAATAAAGGAGGCAATCAAAAGAAAAAAAAAAAAAACCTCCTAAATATTATTTGTTCTATTTGTTTGTAATAAAGAGGGAATTGTATCATTATCCTCCCAAAAGTAGAGAAATTATCCTTTGTATTTTCTTTTGTTTGGAAATAAAGTGTTTGACCCATTGCACTTGTGTGATGTTGAAGTTTAATAGTCATGTGTCTCGCTAGCTCTAATGGTTTTGCTGTCTTTTATACCTCTTCCTACACCTTTCACTTCTTTTTCTTACTTGGGCTGTCCTCACCTACCATTTTTTCCCAAAGACCTTATGATTTATGTGTTGCACAATGCCTTGGTGATTGATATGAGACGATATACAAGCATATAGTAGGGCATTTTCAATGGAATGAGGTTGAGAGTTTGGTCACCTCATAAATAATGAGCGTTGAGTGATATATCCCGTGAGAGTCTATTTGCTTGGTCTATGTTGTTTCCCATTGACAATTTTTGTTCACTTTTGCTCCTGATATGATAAGAAGGATTCGTTAGTCTATGTCTTGTGTTTTGAATGCCGGAATGAATTTTATTAATGCTCATGTGTTGTGCATCTTTGTCTAAGGCTATGTCATGTGTGATCTTCTTAGTCCGTCTCATATTGAGTCTTTTTGTTTGCTTGGGGACAAGCAAAGTCTTAAGCTTGGGGGAGTGATAAGTTCCTAAAAAGTCGAATAATTCTAGATGTTTTGGACTCAATTTGGTGCCATATGTTGTTATTTTGCAATATTTTTATCCTTTTTGGGCTAGATTACCGCGGATGATTGAATTATTGCAGGATGATTCGAGATTAGAAGAAAAATGCCCAAAAACAGAGCTAAAATGGAAGAACTCAAAAACCAGCCTCTGTCACACCTAGGGTGTGACAGTTTCCAGAAATCTAATCCTGGCCAACGTAATGTTCTGATTGGTGGAAACTTTCACCAACGTGTTTTCTTTGATAATGGCTTGTTTTTCAATGCAAAAGAGGAGTCCACATACTACAAGAGTCCAAGATTGATAGATATTTGATTTTAGAGATTTTCTTGATTAAATTAATTATGGAAACTTATTATATGATGTAATTATCCCCTTTTTATTCTTTTTTAAGTGGTACAATTGATATACACGCCTCCCCCATCAGATTTTAGTCGACATTTTCCCCTCTTCATCATCATCATCTCCCATCCCCAAGAACAAGGATTTTTAGGTTCAAGAAATTCAAGAACGAGGTTTTTTCGAGGTTTGATTATTTATGCAATACTTTGACGGTTTCTTTCTATCTCCGTTCTCCTTTATTCTATTTATTTATTTTTCTTGTCAAAGTATGAATTATATGGTTGAATCTTGGAATCTTGATATGTTACGAGAGTAAATATTGGTTTCTTGGATTAGGAAAAGCCCGGCGATGATTATATAGTTTTAAAGATACAATCTTTTCATTGATAGGATTTTTGTCATGTTTATGAATTTGATCTTGTATGCTTATTCATGTAATTTTCCGGAAATAATATCTTGAAGGAGTGAATGACTCGTAGGATTGCATGAGAAACTCCATTCGATTAATTGATGACGAGAAAAAGTATTAATTAATCGATAACCTAGAAACCAAGATCGAATCTTTAGGGATTTCTTGAATGAAAATTAGGTTAAACCTAAAGTGGCCCTTTAATTATGGTAATTCAATGGATCTAATTTTATTCATCATTGTAGGAAACTGAATGTTGGATAAAACTAGGTACAATCACGATAATAGTTCGAAAGAATGTTTACGTGTAATATTTGATAATTGGTCTTCATAAATGGAAGATTCATATTGATACATAGATTGTTGAAATTCTGTGTAGACAACGCCGTGGTGGATCCGAAATCCAAGAAATGCCTTTAAACCTTGAATTCTATTACCTAAATCTTGAAGTTCTTGGCTCGTAGTTATATTATCTTTATTTTATTTAATTTTATGATTCGTAGATAAAAACCTCCAAGAATTTGATTCGTCTAGCTAATAAAAATCAGGAATTGTTTGGTGATTGACTACAAGTCCCTGTGAGATCGACATCCTAAGTACTACTCGATAAGCCGTGCGCTTGCGGTAGCATTTAGTGATTATATTGAAAATCACACATCATACACCCGTGTTCTTCATATCATCTTGTCTAATCTTGTGTTATTTTTGTGTTGTTCTTGTGTTGACGTGATATGGATTCAGAATACCTTCATATGTTATATCGGAGCAGCATCATGCACCGAGAAGAGAATAAAACATCCAACAACCCAAACGAAAAATCTAGATTATGCTCGGAAAAGCAATGAAGTTTCGTATTATTCATGCGGGAAGTCACATGTTGTCATATACATTCGAATTTCACACAATCGATTCTAGTGTACTACTGCACATACAAGATGATGTACGATTGATTAGCCGTGGTACTGATGAAGAATATTTTTTTGAACTTGTATTTTACATATAGTATATATAATGTCCATTTTAAAATATTGGATCGGTTCATAAAACTAAACATAAACCAAAAAAAAAAAATGAACCAACTATCCTCTTTGTCGCTGGTAATGCCATTAGCCCGGCGACACCAGCATGCGGCTCCTTGCAAATAACTCCTCCCTCCAACCTCAACCATCCTCCCTGCCTGCTTGCATTTCTCCACGTTATCATCAATCTTGATCATGCATCGAGCAACAATTAATCTTAAATAATTTCCCTTAAAGCGCCTGCAAGATCGAGATTTTGATTTTTTTTTTCCCTTTCGAAATGATTTCGAATATCAAAGAATGTAATTCTATGCATGTTATATGATCGGATGTATTGTCATTGTTTGATCGCAATAAACATATATATATAAGCACACTTTTATGATTAGGATGTTGAATTGGGTTTAAACTCAGCTTCATATCCGTATCCGAATCCGAATTACAACCTTTCTATGGAGTCGCCGGCGCCGTCGCCGTCTCCGTCGCCTCGAGCGCCAATGTTAGTGATGTCAAGCTCCAGCAAGTGTCTGACGGCATCAAACTCCGGCAAGACGTTATTGGTCTCGAATTCGAGCAAGGCATTATTAGGATCCAATTCCTGGAAAAGATCGGATATTTCAGGAAGGAAAAAGTACGTGAAACAGGTGACAGGACGGTACAACGATACGGAGTTGCATTTGGCAGCTCAACGGGGAGACGTGGAAGGGGTGAGGATAATATTGGGAGATATTAATGGGCAGATGTTGAGGACATTAAGCGGGGCCGATTTTGATACTGAGGTGGCGGAGATTAGGTCCGCCGTGGTGAATGAGGTCAATGAAATTGGGGAAACGGCTCTGTTCACGGCGGCGGAGAGAGGTCATATTCAGGTGGTGAAGGAGCTTCTTCCTTATACCACCAAAGAGGGAATACGAACCAAGAATCGCTCTGGTTTTGATCCTTTGCACATTGCTGCCAATCAAGGCCACCATGGTACTTTTTTTTTTTTTTTTGTCCTTTTAATTCAATCTGATAAAAGTTTGGCCTGAATATGAAATATTGTTTGTTGTTTAAGTTTAAGCATGCTAAGTTGCAAGACATCCTATTGCTTGTTGCCTTGTTTATAATATCAACATTTGTTTAAATTGCTGATGAAGTGATTATTGTTGCTTGATTCTTCTTCAATCAAATTGCTTTTAGGAGATGAACCTGATATGAACAGATGTAAAAATGATGTCTTTTCGATTCAAGCTGTTAACATTGAATTTGTGTATGTTTAACACTTTCACATTACGGTTTTCTTTTACAACTCGAATGATCCGGAGAGTTGGCTCTTTAAATGGAAAAGATGAGAACTGTTTTCATGTTTGGCCTTTACTTCCATGCTTTTGACAGTGATTGATTGTTCATTGATTATTTGTGGAAGGTATAATCTTAAGGGACTTTCTTTGAGGAAATATGTAATCGTGCTTGTTTACTGGTAGAAAAAGGGTAAAAAGTTAACATGAAGTTTTTTTTTTTGTTTAGAAAGTTCGTTTGTTGGATATGAACGAGTCTAGTGACTTAATTATCGTGTCTGTTCAGCTATCGTACATATGCTACTAGAGCATGATCCTGGGCTGTGCAAAACAGTAGGGCAATCAAATACAACCCCGCTTATATCTGCAGCTACACGAGGTCATACAGCTGTTGTAAAAGAGTTGCTTTCAAGGGACTCTAGCTTGCTAGAGATGTCAAAATCCAATGGAAAAAATGCATTACATTTTGCTGCCCGCCAAGGACATGTCGAGATTGTAAAAGCATTGCTTGACAAGGATCGTCAACTGGCAAGAAGAACTGATAAGAAAGGGCAGACTGCACTGCATATGGCTGTCAAGGGACTTAGCTGTCAAGTGGTTAAGTTGCTTATGAATGCTGATCCTGCCATTGTTATGCTCCCAGACAAATTCGGTAACTCCGCATTACATATAGCGACAAGAAAAAAACGATCAGAAGTAAGCAAATCCATCACCTAAACCTCCTAAATTCTTTCTTTTTTTCCTGGATCGTTATTAATACTGTTAATTTTGATTGCATATATATGGTAGAACTAGTGTTGATATATAGGAGAAATATGCCAATTATTTTTGTCCAAGTTCTGATATTTTAGTTTGTGATGTGAAGATTTGAACTTCTGAATCTTGTAATCATAGGTTGTCTGATTTGCAGATAGTGAATGAACTGTTAATGCATAGAGAAACAAATATCAATGGATTGACAAGGGATCAAAAGACTGCTCTTGACATTGCAGAAGGGCTTCCTCTATCAGAAGAAAGTGCAGAGATTAAGGATTGTTTGACTCGTTACGGTGCTTTAAGAGCCAACGAGCTAAACGAGCCACGTGGTGATGAACTACGTAAAACCGTCACAGAAATCAAGAAAGATGTTCATACTCAGCTCGAACAAGCTAGGAGAACCTACATGCACATGAACGACATTGCACTCGAACTAAGAAAAGTCCACAGAGAAGGAATCAATAACGCCACGAATTCAGTTACTGTCGTAGCTTCTCTCTTTGCAACATTAGCTTTTGCTAGTATCTTCACAATTGCTGGCGGTGAAAACAACGACGGAACGGCTGTAATGGTTAGCACCCTATCCTTCAAGATCTTCTTCCTCTCGAATGCAATGGCTCTCTTCACATCATTGGCTGTGGTATTAGTACAGATTACGATGATTAGGGGCGCAATAAAATCAGAGACAAAGGTTGTTAGAGTGATAAACAAGTTGATGTGGTTGGCCTCTGTTTGTACTACCCTTGCATTTGTTTCCACCTCGTACATCGTTCTTGGAAAACGTAATAAATGGGCCGCGATTCTTGCAACCGTTATAGGAGGAGTTGTCATGGCAGGGATCATAGGTTTGATGACATATTACATAGTAAAGTCAAGAAAGATGAAGAAAAGGAAAAGAGAGAAGTCGTTAAGACGCGGAATCAGTGCAGGGACTAATATTTCGGATTTGTCGGATACTGCGATTAACTCAATATATGCAATCTGATGATCAAGGTTTAAGGAAGATGATGATGGTCCATTAACATGGGGTAAATTTTGGGAGTGGTGAGTAGTCCATGTTGGTGTAATACTTGTAATGGATGTGTGTGTATATATATATATATTGTCACAAAGAAACAAAAAAGTGTACAAGTTGTTCAAACTATACAAGCAAAACAACGTAGGAAAAAACGAATGAATTACTGTGAGATTACACCTAAGTTTCTAGTTCACTTAATCATCTATAAAACAAAGTCATGAACCGGAGGATGAGAGATTCAATCTTTGTACAAAAGACTGCCATAGCTAGATTTCATATGCAGTCTCTATGCAAAGATTAACACAAATCTTCCGTAACATGGGGTCGTCAGTCTGAGCAAAAACTAAGTTGAACCCAATCACGTGGGGTATTCTTCCGTATTCGCATTGGCGTCAACCCCAGATCGGGTTTCGCATGTCGGATTACTCCAACAACATTAGATTGCCACGACCTTCTGCAACGGTGAACCCCCCCCCCCCCTGCCCCCCCATATGTTGTCTCGGATGATGATGCCAATCTAGAAGCATCAACATTAACAATATAGGTGCCAGATGGAGTTCCCGACATTAGCTTCAGCAATGTGAGGTTCTAGCCAGTCACCTGCTTGGATTTGTCGCGCTTACGCTGGTTATGTTCTTCAGCTCGTCCACGTGCCTGCTCTTGTGGGACTGAAATAGGAACAACAACTTCCTCAGTGACCATTTGCTCGTACTCGACGTATGTGAGGTTGAAGACAGATGATGGTACGTGTTCTGCTGTTGAATCCCATTTCATTTGGGCGAGAGGGAGGATGTGAGTCACCTGGGCTACAGGCCAAGTTGACCGGTGCAGTCATGTTGTTGCCTGAAGTATAGGTTTGCTTCAGACACATCATTAAATAATAAATAGTATTAAGAAAATCTCATGTCTCTATCTTTTCCCGGTTGTTTGACATAATAGCGAACCTATGACTCTGAGCCACGATGTTACTTGATTAACATCTTCACTTGTCCCTGGGACATGGGGAGTGGGGACACATGTGGTTAGGGTTTAACATTTTTTTTATTTAAAGAAAAGCTCATGTCAAGTCCGGAATCCATGACAAAAAATATGGATTGAACGAAGGATTTAGACCGAATAGTCCGCCATTAGCTCCGCATGGCGGTCTTACCGGTTCCGATTGATATACGTCATCATGACCGGAGCATCTACAAATTCCATATTTCATATAAGAGGTGTCGGTGGGTAAAGCATCATATTTGAATCATCCTTCGTCTCCATTCTCTGTCTCTGCTATCTTTCACGTTCTTTCCGCTCTTTGTGTCTATTGGTTCAGGCGCTCACTATATAGGTTCAGTTGCCTAGACAATCCATGATGGTACATCGATAACTTTTTGTAGAACAAGAAAGGTTAAAATTGAGGAGGAGAGATGCGTTGGGCAATTTCATATGTTTCATCACAATGTATTTATAGAAAGTTTCATACATGAAATATGATATGTAATCTAATTGACATACTATGATGTGCCACGTGTAATGTGATAAGTAATATGATCTTGAAAAGATAAATTATCTGCAATCTTTTTGTTAAATCAATGAATGCCATGTGTCAGATCGATAAGATTTTAAAAAATTTATCATATCCTTAAAATATCACCATCTACTTTTTTTTTTAGGGGGAGTTGCCTAAAAGGACATAAAAAGTAAAATAATAGGCAATTAGGACACTATTAAATTTTAATTGATAAAAATGACAAAAACTTTGAAACCTTACCAAATTACCCCAACATTGGCGTGAATTGGGCATGCAGTTATTCTCAAATTGAATTCAAATAGATATTCAACTCCACAGTGGTTTTATGGTGGTCCAGGATCACCATGTCACACTTGTCCACTAATGAAAATCCTTATAAGAAGGATAAAAATGTAAATTAATGACATTTATATTTTACACGGTGGACCCTTTGTGTTTTGTTGCTTTCCTATAGGTCCTGGATCACCAAGTTATATTTGGTCCATGACCATAATAAAATTTCTGTCAACTAAATTAGTCTATTAAAAACTAATTAGTTCTTATTGCCAAATAATTTGTTAGTCCGTCCTTAACGCCCTATTAAGTTGATAAGTAGTTCTTATCAACAAAAATCCTTTTTTTTTATTTGAGTGGATCACCGTCTATTTATAAAAGTTTTGTAATCGTAGTTTATGGTTGAGAATATAATCACATATAATTTTATGAATGAAATTTATGGTTCCATGCTACTTATACCACCTTACTTTTATGGCTCGTTTAGATTGATGGAATGGAATGAATCTATTGGAATGGAATGATATCATTCCATTACTGCGTTTGGTGGTAGACCGTGGAATGAAATTGTTTCTTATTACATGATTTATTTTTTTCATTCCATTCCGGCCATTCCATTGGATTTTGGATGGAATGAAAATCATCCATTTTCATTCCGTTGTAATGAAAACATATTCCATTTTTCCGTTGCCAAACACGCCAAATTAATGGAATGGAATGAAAAAAACATTCCATTCCATTCCATTACCGCAATCCAAACGTGCCATTAGGAAATTAACGGACTTACTACAAATTTCATCACATTATATTTAATGATTTGTTTTTCAAACAATGTTTTTTTGAGAGAATGTTTTTTAACAAAATTAAAATAGTATTATCGATCACTTCTACTTCGTATTATTGCATTACTAAAGGAAATTATACGACTTTAAGGGTTTTTATTTATTTATTTGTAACTTGAAATTATAGAATACTTTGTAAATGCAATTTATAGTATGTAACTATTTTTATCACCCAACTACTTAAAGTATTTAATTATGTTTGTTAATTAATTTCCTCTATTTAAATAATTCTTCTCTTACTTTTGAATTAAATTCCTCTACTTAAATAATTCTTCTCTTACTTTTGATAATTAATTTCCTCTATTTAAATAATTCTTCTCTTATGACACATTTTTACACTGCTTTTTACTACCCAACCACTTAACTTGAAACTATTATCTTATTAAAAAATAATAAACTCCATCTAGTCTTTTAACAAGGCCACTAAGCTATATTTTCAGTAATCGTTCAACCCTATCTACAAAATCTCTTGGTATTGATCGATATGCTGAATCGGATTTTGATGACATTTTCTAGGCTATACCACTATGCATGCTCTAAGCCTCAAGACATGTTGGTCTTAGGTTTAAGTCCCACAAAGTACTTGTCATGAGTTTTAGTTCCACCATATACTTTTATAAATTTTAGTTCCACCAAGTATATGAATAAGTTGCTGGGAATTGGACTTGGTTTCATCCCCTTCCAAAAAAACACTAAAAATAAATAATAATAAAAAATGGGATAAGGGTTATAAAAGACATAATATGAAAGATGTCAGACAAAAAAAACTAGACTTCAAGAAAATATTTTCGTCAAAAATGACATTTTATCAGTGAAAATAAATTTGAAAATGGATTACGTTGGTTTTCAGCACAAAACCAACATAATTCACTTTTCATTTTCACTTTTATTGATGAAATGTTTTTTTAACAAAAATCTTTTCTTATAACTTTAAAATCTTTTTTTTTTTTTAAAAACCGAACTTTTATTATTCAAGATCCGCCAAACAAGCGGTCAAAACGTCACCCGGGGTGAAGATCCCCAAAGTGTACGAGAAGAAACCATCAATCCATGTCGAGCTAAAAGATGCGCCGGGACATCCCCCGCACGCCGAATAAAAGAAAATGAAACATGCGAAAAGCTAGGTAAACATGTCAAACAGTCCTGAACTAGACAACCGTAAGCAGTAAGATCCTCCCCTGGTCGTTGAAGACGCGCAACACATGCCAAACAATCACTTTCCACCTCTAACCTCTGGATCCGTAAATGTAATGCCTCCTCTAGAGCCAAAGAGATGACCTTAAGCTCCAAATATTCCACAGAATTACCCGGATCAAAATGATACGCAAAGGAGTGCAAAACTGAACCCTGTGAGTCACGAAAGATCACCCCAATACCTGCACCCGTCTCTCGTGACGGACGCATATCAAAAACTTGACATATTTCTAAATGTCTTATAATTGATAATTAAAATAATATATGTATAAGTTTGTAACCTGTATTTTGTATTAAAAAAAAACCTGTTTTGATTATTTTTGTTCCGGGCATCTTATACGGCCCATGTAATGATTTTTTTTGGATGCGCAATTTCTCCATATTTTAGGCCTTCCAGGCCTGCTTAGTTTGTAGCTACAAGTACACCCGACAGCCGTGAACGGCCGTATAAATTTCTCTAAAACACTATTTTTCTTTCCCTCTGATTTCCGTCACTACTCACAAGCAATTTAGGGCATTTTCTGCAATCTTGAAGTTGGGAATTTCTTGGTAAGGTACCACTCTTATACCTAACTTCGTATATAGAGATAAGTTGCTGAATTGTGTAGCTCGTTTCATTCAACTGTCGTTGGTTTTCGGCAATTGTTTTGATTTTAAAATTACCGGAAGATGTGGTTTATTGATTCATGATTCTTAGCTGTTAGTCATGAAAAAAAAATCTTAGCGGTTTCTGTTGAAATAAAGCTCAAATCTTTGACGCTTTTGCTGATCATTTCGAGATCTGGCCTATGTTTTCCCAAGAAGTCCGTTGGAGAAAGATGATTCTCTATCGGGACATCATCGTCTGAAGCGATATATCAAGTGGCTTTATGTGTATGTTCCTTGATTGATTGCCTACCATCTCCCTATTAAATCTTGGTAAAAGTTTGTTTTTGCAATTTGACCTATTTTAATATGAAAGATTGTTAGTCTGGTTAGGGTTTATGGTGCTATCTTAATCTTATTAATTCTGTTTTACCTTTTTATCTTGTCACCTAAAAGCATCACATTGATGGCGGGAGGGTGTGAGAATTTCTTGTTTGAGGCAAAACCGCAATGATGTGTGCACAAACCTCACGATCTTGCCCATATTCCAATGGTGTGTATTTTTGGCACTGTGTCTGATGGATTCCTGGGTGTTCCGGGAGCACCAAAATCAAGAGGGTGTTTTAGACTTCTTGAGGACGGAATGGTCATTGGTCAACCATTTTCTCCTCAGGTGGAGGAGACCTCATCTATTGTCTGTTTGTCACCTCTCCCTAACAACTACTTAAGCGAGATAGGCTTTGAGCAAAAGATAAGGTCTGTTCTTTTGCATACTAAATTTGTATCTGATTCCTTTTTCTTGCCCTTGGGTCTGGCTGTGATTGTTTGTATACACATTAACTTAGATACTAGTGACAGCTTCAAAATGTAAAGCCATATCTTGCCAATAAAGCCTGCGAAAGCAGTAGAGCTGAGGCCCCTAGACCAAGAGGTCGTGGATTCAAGCCCCCCACAAACGCGTGTGGGTTAAATTGCCACTTTGTGGTAGTTTCATTCCCGCTAAAGAAAAGAACCATATCATTACATTTTCTATATTCTTACTGCTGCTTTTATGAGTAAAATATTTCATGAACAGTTGATAAATCTTGGGAGGTTAATTGTCTGAGAAGAAATGCGAGATCATGAAGCAGGTGAAACAGTTGCTTTTTGCGACTGCCTGCTTTTATTTCACGTTGTTCTCTGATTAATTTTTCAATGATTCTGGTTGTTGAGTGTAAGTTCTTTGGCCATTATTTGTCTATTCCATTGCTTATATTATTTGATATGGTCAGAATGTAAATTTATCACGTAGTGTGCCTTGATCTTCAGAACTTGAATATTTCAAGTATGGATTAGATGTGCAGTTCAAAATGCCACATTACGACTCTGATACTCAGTACCTTGAGTGATATGACACAATGCTTTGATGTGCAGTTCAAGATGCGTCGTTATGATGATCGCTACGGGAGCACCACTCGTCTTTACGTCGGACACTTGTCTTCCAGAACCCGTTCACGTGATTTGGAACATATCTTCAGTAGATATGGAAGGTACTTTAATATTTATTGTCGAGGCAGTATTTTTATTTTTATTATTTTCATTTTCTCTGTTGTGCTAACTGCTGACATATTCTGAATGATGAAATCCGTCTTTCTATTCTTTTTGACTGTTTGTCAAAGAATTTTGCAGGAAAATTTTCTTTTGTTTCTTGTTGTGTTGGATTCTTGACGTTTTTATTTTTGGATTTTTTAGAGCTTTAGATGGAAAGAGATCACCACTCAACCTGTTGTCATATATTTCGTCAATTGACTTCATTTGTAGGACACCGGCTCGGTTCTAAGTCCTTGTGTTAAGTTAGCATTGGGATCTAGTTACCACATGTTAAAGGTTTTCTTCATAAACATGACTTCACTGAAATTATCGACTCCTGGAGTGATTTTTTTAGAAATTTTATGAGAATTCTCGACAGTTAATGTCAACTTTTTTGCTTTGCTTTTGCCTATAACTTAAGAGTATCAATAGGTTACTGTTGTATGTTTTTGCTTTATTTACTATTAGAAGGGAGGTGACGATGACAAATTGTGTCACCTTGAATAATCCGGGCCCTAATTGAATCTAGTGATGAACACACAAAGAACCCTAATGCCTAAAGTACGAGATGGTAGATTTTAGTATTTGCGGCTGAGTCTAAGACTGAATCTTAGATTGCCTACGTATCCTGTTAGGTTCCAGGAATCAAGCCTTACGTAGTTCCTGGATTGGGGTACTTATAATGACAACACTTGCCCTAACCCTAATAATAAGTCGGCTTATGTTATTGTCATCTTTACCCTTTAATGGGCCTTAACCCTTGCCCAAGTTAACACTGTTAATGGGCTTGGATAGCTGGTGTGGACTCCGTCCTCGATGTCGAGATTGCCGACATGCGGTACTCGACTCTGGGACTTGTTGTCCCACACTGCTAGCTGGTGCGGACTCTGTCCTTACGGACTCGTCGTCCCACACTGCTCGAATGTCGATGGTCGTAGCCTCGAGTATGGGCGTCGATATGAGTGCCTGGGAGTTAATTCATAATGTGATGACCAACCGATAGACGACACGTGGAGGGAGTGAAACCCTGTATCGTCAGGAGGCAAGAGTGGACGCATTTACAGTTTTACACAGAATTACTATCCACACATGCATCATTTCAGATAGTGAAGAGCTAAGTCAGCTTACAAGTTGAGTTTTTAAATTCTTAACTTGGACTAGTAATTGAGCTTGAACTTGCCTATTTCAAAATGAGACGGAGAAATGTGAAACTTAAGATAGACATGGGGAGATGGGTTAAGAGTTAAATTTTAACGCTGGAGCAGCGAAGACATTCTTATCATGTTGATAAATAAAAAGGAGAATCCAAATCATAGCTACATTTTGCCTCTTGCGCCTCTTTCTTTTGGACAACTCCACCTTTTGATAAAAGGGAATCCATTGTTGACGTCAATTTTATCCCGGGGGGTCTTCACTTTACATCTTTGCCAAATATAGCAAGCTTGAATTATCTGGCTTCTAGTTTTGAATGTTGCCCTAAAATACTTGTCAATAAGTTATTAGTAAATTCGGTTTTTATAGGTATATTTTCTTTTATACTTGAAGTTATTTTGATTTTTGATCATTCTGACTTCTTGGATAACTCAAGCCGTCATGTAAATCTATGTACGAAGAGATCTTGCCCGAAATGCCTTTGAAATTAACTTGGTGGTATTATTGAAGGATACTGGCTTTTGCCGTACCTGACTTCCAAATGGTGAGAGGGTGGCCTTGATGAAATTGATGGAAAATCTTGCCGGGTTTAGGAGACTTTGGAGATTCTTTTGATTGTGCCTTAGCGTGCTTTTTAGAAAACATTGCAACAATTCAAATGGTGTTAGTTCATCTTGAAGGGCAAGTTACATGCAAACCCAATACTTATAATGATGGCCTTATTGTTTGGCAACCTTTTCTGCAGAGTGCGTGATGTGGATATGAAGCAAGACTTTGCTTTTGTGGTATGCAAGTACTTTTGACTCTTTTATTCAGTTGTCGGTAGTTTGCCTCATTTCATTTTCTAAAACATGCGCCTTTGTTCATGTCTTTGTTTGCGTACTCTTTAACTCTTTGAAACAGGACTTTAGTGATCCACGGGATGCCGATGATGCAATATATAGCTTAAATGGCAGAGAAGTGGATGGACGCCGCATCATTGTGGAGCTCGCCAGAGGAGTAAGTGAAATCCGATTATTCTGTTGGTACTTTTATGTTCAACTTTTTTCCATACGCAAATGAAAGTGCATTTTTTACTTTGTGCTTTTCTTGGTTATGTGCCCTTTACATTTGTTGTACAAATCATCAAGTGCATTGCCAACAAGTCAAAATTCAGTCTAGTATTTTACTCTGGTTATAGAAATTCTGATGTCATGCTCTGAACGTCTTCCATCATCGGTGACGTATTTTACAACTGTTTGACCAGTATTAATAATTTAATATCCCCCCCCCCTGCTCACCAGTTCTTTTAGGGGTAGGTTATGGAGGAACAGAAGTGTTGGGTGTGTCAGTACCTTGGTTAAGAAGATTCTGTGATCTCTGTGTATTATGCCTCTATTTCTTATCTCATCTATTTTTTTCAAGGATCGGGGATTGGGGATTGGGGATGTTCATGGTCGTCATTTCTCTGTCTGTATATTTTTTCATATTGAAGATTAGTCATTACCCCTGCAATGTCTAAATTGTTTTGGGTTGTTTCTTCCCTACACGCTTTTGTTTGGGTTCACTAGGTGGTCCCATGTGCTTTGACTACTTGGATGTTATTCAGTGCTATTTGTGTTTCAATCGTTGTTCGTATTGTTGGGTCTTCAGTTTAAGGCTAAACAGTATATATCTTTTTAATTCTCACTTAATAACGATGATCATACTGCTAACAGATGCCTCGTGGACCTGGTGGTGTACGTGAACATATTAGTAGAGGTCCTGCCCCTGGTTCAGGGCGCTGCTTCAATTGTGGCATTGATGGTCACTGGGCCAGAGACTGTAAGGCAGGAGACTGGAAGAACAAGTGCTATCGCTGTGGGGAAAGGGGTCATATTGAGAAGGACTGCAGAAATAGTCCAAAGAAGCTCAGGTACTCCTCTGTGGCTTTACCAGAACCAAGTATTTCACCATTTTTGTCAAAGAACTTGAATCTGAAAGCAGTTTGTTTCTCTACCGCCCAGGTCTGACCACACACACGCACACATATATATATACATGTATATATGTGTATGTATATATTTCATCAGCCATGTGGTTCTTTGCCTTCGTTTTATTAGTTATGGATATTTATATACACATATATCATTTGTCTTTGGGTTCGTTATGTTATAATGTCTCAGGCGAGGTCGAAGTTATTCTCGGTCACCAGTGAGATCTCGATCTCCCCGACGTGGTAGAGGCTACAGTCGCAGTTATACCCCAAGTCGCAGCTACAGGTTAGTCATGGGCTTTCTGTCTTCATGTTATTTGTGCCTTGTGTGTTTCCCCTGGTTTTGGTTTTTCTTTACTACCAAAATATGATATCATGCAATTTCTGTGTGTTGGTTGAGCGTATTATTTTGCTGTTCTGTTTTTTTTTGTCTTCTGAAAATTATCTATTTATGGTGACTTTTCCCCGCTTTTCATACGACTGCATTTCCTATTCGTGTACAATAGTTGTTTGACATAAGATGCTGATTCGGGTGAGAGTTAAAGTTGTTCAGAAACTCTGCTTGCCAGTTATGCATAAAATGAGATTCCCTGTTGACCCTCTTAGAGTTTGGATCGATTTTTAATTGTTTCTAAGCAAGACTTGATTCATTAGGGGGGTGGGGTGATGGAATTTTTTATATTGAGTTTCTATCGCATCACACCACTGGATTAGTGACGTAAATATGTAAAAAGGCAAGAAAAAAAAAAATATTAGAAAGACATATTCTGCCTTTTTGTATACATGTCACCCATCTGATGGTCCGATGCAATAAAAGCTTTATCCAAGAATCTCCCACACCAGGGTTGTTGTGGGGTTAGAGGAGGGCTAATTGCTGGTGATTGCAAATTCAAAAGCTTTTCAGTTTTATAGTCTCTGTCTGCATGTCGTTCCTTAATTTGGATTACAACTTGTTGTGCAGCCGCTCACGATCGCCTCCTGCCTCGAGGAGGGAACGTGAACGGGAGCGTGAACGTGAGGTGAAGAGGCGAAGGAGCCCAAGCTATGAAAAGAGTAGAAGTCCAGAGGAGGAGGAGGCTGAGCAGCAGAGAGGTGGTGGTGGTTCTAAAACTAGGAACCGCAGCATAACACCTGATGATGATGAAATGAATGGGAGGAGGAGAGAAATTAGCCCTTCTCCTCAGAGAGAGAGAATTGTAAAAGAAGAGCAAGATGAAGAAAGTCCTGTCCGCCGGAGGAGCCAAAGCCCTACACCAATGGAGGATGAAAGGAGGAGTGACGATGATGACGGTGGTGGCTTTGAGGCGGCAAATGGGAATAGTAATGGGAGGAGTCCAAGAGATGATGATGATGACGACGACAGGAGGAGGAGGAGCCCTGCTGCTGCTGATGCTGATGATGATGAGGGAGCTGGCGGCAGCAGCCCGAGAGGTGGCGGCGGTGGATCACCATAACATTACTCACTCTGTTTTCTGCAGCAGAGTATCGTATTATCTAATATATATATATATGTTTTAACGGCGAGTGAATGATGTTATTGTTGGATTGAGTTCTCTCTATATTTCTCATGATGTTATCTTGTTGGGATTTGATTCTCTGTATTTCTGTTTGAATCGACATTGTACTAATTAATGGCAACGAATAATGATCATTGTGCTGCTGGCCTTATGGCTTGAACAAATTAAGCTCTATATGATTTACTGTTGTTTGCTTATGTTTAGTATAGCCAACATAGAGTTTTTGTTTATGTTTAGTATAACCCAACATAAATAGCCTGATTTATGTTTAGTATATCCCAACATATAGAGCCTGATTCATGTTTAGTATAGCAAACATGAAGAGCCTCCCTATGTTTAGGTTCTTATGAACTCTTTATTCATTCATTTTTAGTATCCATATAAACCATAAACATCAAGACACTACATTACATGCTTTCTAGATATATATAGATCAACTAGCACGTAATTACATAAGTCCACTCCACTTAAAACATGCTTCCTAACATCAGATTACATATTTTTTATTTGTATAAAAGTATATGTGCATTATGTAGTCCTAAAACATGGTTTCTAATCATGTGGCATAACAATAATATATCAACTTGCAAATTACATCCTCTTAATTCATTTAACATGTTTATTTCCAACCTATTAAGGTTTCCAAGAGGTTTAACATCCATGCTTCTTTATACAATCACTATATAGAATCAAACCTGTGAACATGCTTACTAATTCATAGATCACAATCACAGAGCCACATAAACATAAAACCCTAATTCCCTAAACATGATTATTATGATCACCAATTCAGCCATGACAATGTTTTCTTTTCTTTATCATTCCAACAAATGTCATAGATCCATATTCATATTGTTTATCAAGTACCATGCTCATGAACAAGGAGAAACCCTATAGGCATGATACCTATAACATGTAACATATCTGAATTCTCTTTAAATCATTGAACAAATCACGAACAACATCATATACCATTAGAACCCTAAAAAATGATTTATAACAAATCTGGAAGTTTGCACAAAATACACATACACGTTCATAATCATGTTATTTTAGTTCCAGGATATATAAAGCTACTGCAGAAACGTTTTCCAGAAATAAAGCCGTCGAGGGTTCGGTAACCTATTCTTGTCGAGGGTTTGGTGGCCCGAAACCAGAAATTTCTAAAAAAGAGTTCTTATCCTATAACATGCTTGTGTAATGCACATAGCATAGGAAACACCAAAACACATATTGCATATAAAGTGATAAAAGGCTTTGATGCATGAGTCCTTACGTGATACTTTATAAGAAAATCCAGCCAAGCCATCTTTTTTTTCACCAAGCAACACTTATCTTCTTATTGGATCAACACCACCAATCTAAGCCATACTGAAAACCTAACTGAAAGCTTATGAGAACCATACTTTGAACTTAAGGAAAGCTATACTAACTTACAATCATTACAAGGGCTGCAAGCTTAGATATTTTGTTAGCTTAGAATGCAACATAGTTTATTTGTAGCTTGAGAAGAAAGGTAGGAAATCAAGGTAGAAAGCTAGACTTTATATAGGCTTGCAGTTGGAGGTTTAACATAATGGTCGCAGTTGTTTTGGGCGAATACAAGGAGAATGGTTTGCTCATAATGGTGATATTAACACCGGAAGTCGTAGAACAAAAGTGATATATATATATATAAATCAAAAGAAAGAATCGTTTCCATGATATACGACATCAACATCGTACACTGTTTAAAATGGCGCGTCGATCACTTTATAGGAATCCCGTCCAGGGTTGTACAACAGTTTTTCTTTCTAAGGTCTACTTGACATAAATCAAAAGTTTCCATGATATAAAAACTGATATATATATATATATATATATATATATATATATATATATATATATATATATTGAGATACATTATTTTATGATGTCGCTAAGATTCAAAAGTGACGTAAACGTTAAATTGGATTTGGAATATCACAACATATCTCAACAAGTAGCAATAGAAGACGAATCATACATAACTAACAGATTCGCCAAGACATTTCACGAACGGTTAAAAAAAAACAGTAAAGTAGAACTACGTGAAATGTTATTTTAAAATTTTATATTTAGAATGTCAATAATGTTAACAGAAAAAAAAGAAAAAGGAAAAAAATTAAGGTTTAACAGTGGATAGAGAGACAGAAGTAGTCGTGTCATCATTCGAGTCATCATTCATCATCAAACAATGGCCCAAACCGCGACGGCCACCCTCCTGCGTCTCCGGTGCTTCACCGTCCATATGGGCAGCAAAAAGCCTCGGCAAAATCTCAACTATAAAACTGAACAAACTATAAACCGAGGCCGAAATTCATCTATCTACACAGTTGCTGATACTGATACTACTACTAGTGGAACAACAGCCACCGTTGGATTTGGCAAGAAAAAGAAAGAACCTCAATGGCAATGTGTGCAGAACTGCGGTGCCTGCTGCAAGCTTGATAAGGGACCCGATTTCCCCTCCCCTGAGGAAATTTTCGATGACCCTTCCGACATACAGGTCCCTTTTTTTCTTTTTATTTCAATTTTTTAATTTCTGTTTGTGGTATATGAAAAATGACTTGTACAACGGAAAACGGGTTGTTTCAGAAATTCAAGAGCTTGATAGGTGCTGATGGATGGTGCATACATTTTGATAAAGCTGCAAGGAATTGTTCCATTTATGCTGGTAATTCATTTATACATTTGTATTCTGATAAAATTAATTATGCATTATCTTGTTTTTTTCTTGGTCTGAGAACTTGAAATAGGTGTGTATGAATTATAAATACAGTAAATTTACATATATGATGCTCTCTTTTTCCTTAGACCGTCCGTACTTTTGTCGAGTGGAGCCAGATGTTTTTCTTGAATTGTATGGGATTGAGAAGAAGAAGTTCAATAGGGAGGCTTGCAGGTTCTTTTCTAACACAATCTTGTAGATCATTGATGAACGAGTTAGACTCGACTCGTATAAATCAATGATCTTTAAATGTGTAGTGACAGTGATAATTTTCGTTCTTCTTAAACCATGTATTTATGAACATCTTTGAATTTGAATTCAACCTATTTCTGAGCTGAAGTTGGTTATATTCTCTGTCTTCATTGCAGTTGTTGCATTGATACAATAAAAGCTGTCTATGGTTCTCAGTCTAAAGAGTTGGACAAATTCAGTCATGCAATCTGGAATTCGAATGCTAAGTTATCAGTCGAATAAGGTTATCCTTTAGAATTTAGATGCCCGTCTTGTTACAAAATTTTGAATTATTTGTCTGTAATGTTGATGCATCTGACAGGACAATAAAAAAAAGTGGATTTAATGTTCTTAAACTGGTTTTAGCTAGTTCAACTGGTGTTTAGTAAATCCTTGATCTTTTCTAAATTTTGATGTAAAAGCCATTGTTAATAGCTTATTACAAACCGTTATTTGGAAGCCATTATTCTGTTTTGCTTTTGACAAGATTTTGCTTTACAACTTTATCAATGCTTTCATGAATACATACACACAAGCAAGACACACCTGTGCTTTGTGCTGCATAAATCGTTAGAGTCGATTTTTTTTTTAGGCCACCGATACACCACACTTCATTTCCTTTGCACCACATCAAACGCAACCTTCAAAAAGTCCGTCCTTGACTGAAGAATCGACTTTCTGAAGGTTGCTTCTGTATTTCCGGTGTAGTGCACCGGTAAAAAATCGATATTTGACTGAAGAATCAATTTTCTGAAGGCTGATCCTGTGTTTTTGGTGAGTGAAGTGCACCGGTAGGTGTAGTGCAATGATAGAATTGGTAGGTTGCAAATACTATCTCCTTGTTTTTCCGGTTCTTGTTTTTGATACATACATACATACATACATAGAACAATTGAAGTAAAATCTTTGAATTATGATAAATTTGTACTTTACGAATAGTGTTTCAAGTTCCTATCAATAGGGGCATATGCTCTAATCATTTAGTAAACTCAAGATTCTATCTAACTACAAGTAATCAATCAATGTCATCTACCCAAAATTGAAACATGTACAACAACAATGACTATGTAATGCAATAAACAAACAAAAAAAAGAAGAAGAAATGTTGTCCTAGATGGTGTGGCTAAGAGGACCAATGCCTAGTTCATCTTCAATATCATCACTATCTTCGAATAATCGAAGGAATCGAGCTTGTTCTTGTTGTCTCTTCCGCTTTTGCCAATACTTGTATCCAATTACTGCTCCAACAATAAATACTAATGTAATTACCGCTGTAATCAGCACAATCAACATCAAGTGCATCCGGTTTTTTATCCAATGTGGGCTAAAAGATGAACGTTTTGAACCTGCTGATAAAAGCAGGGACACATAAGTTATATTCATAGCTGAATTTCTGGCACAACCTAGGAATCACGAAACTTAAAAAAAAGACGGTTTCATTGCATTTAGAAGGAATTTACCATCTGCTGGTGCTAAGGAAACACAGTCTGGACACAAAAACGTCGCATCAAATTCCTTTTCTTCAAAACGCGAATATTTACCATCTGAAGTCGTGAAGTCTGAAGCACAAAACTCCCACTCGCCTAATACATCATCGGATTTTATGGTGTCATGTTCGTATAACCCACATCTCTTACATTTTTTACCTGTAAGATTAGTTAGAGGCTGAAAAACCATTTAAAAAGAAAAAAGAAGGTTAGCCAAATGAACTAAGCCAAAAGATCAAATGCTCACAATTAAGATTAAAATCATAGAAATTTGTTTACAAACCTGCCAAGATTCTTCGCCCTTGAAGGTGTACAAAACATTCTTCTTCTTAACATCCGGCAACACAGTTTTATTCTCCCCATTGCACTTGAAGTAAATAGTAGGTTTGAAATTCAGCCATTCATGGGTTTTGTATATTTTGATTGAATCAAGTGTCACTACCCCTGCTGATATCAACACTGCAAACATATATATAATGAAGCAAAGTACCAAGAATTTTAGCGGGCCTATTGACCACCAACAAAACATTGAAAATGGTGACCATGGAATTTGCACCTTATTGAAGATATTTAACCCAAAAAAAAAAAATAAAAAATATAGCACAAGCATAAATAACCAGAGTCATCAAAAGGCTACTACAGAACAAACTGAACAACGATTTGATTATCATTCGAAATTGATCACGCAATGGTTAATTGCTTAAGGATGAATCTTTAAGCCTACATTACAGTTCAATAAATGGATTTTCTGTTCAGCTCAGCTGAAAGTTTTTACTGCTATTTCGAAACAATAATAAGATTCAGCTGGATCAAACAGCGAAAAATGTTTGGTCTATAATACACCGAACCCAAAAAGAAAGTATGCTAAATTATTACCAACCTGGAAAAGAAATGGCCAGAACAGAGCACAATAAGACCACAAATCGAACCCTGGAAAGTTTCAAAAGAAGAAACATTCTTGATACGAAATTGATGAATATATGGATATATGTATTGATGATTTTATGATGAACAGAGGGAGAGAATTAGTTTAAGATCGATAAATTAAGGATTCATAGATCAAGATATGACCGACCGGGTCGTCGGGAATAAGAGGAAACATCAGGTCAATGAACCGGACAGTGGTTTTCTAGATCGTTGTGAAGTGCAGGGGAAGAAAATTAAAAGTAAAAAAAAAAATTAAAAAATTTGATAAATAATATTTTATATACTTCAACATTTTACTTTCTATATTCATAAAGTTGCCGTCTATTAAGTTTTGAGAAAAGAAAGTATACTTATACCTGATAATATCGGGATTATCATAAACGGATTAGGTTGATTTTAACGATGGATATATGGCGGAGTGTGTGATTTTTCCGGTGAGACCCGGTGGTGAGTATGAACAATCATTATCATTATCATTATCATTACTATTATAAAAAATAGGTGTGTTTAAAAATCAAGTGTTTCCTCCCTTGAAATTTGTTATAAATTTAATTTAGTATTCCATATATACATCTAATCAATCATAAGCATTAATTAAATTCCATATATATCTATCCAATCAATTATAAACTTAACCCTAACCATAAAAGGAATGATTATTTTTTAATGGAAAAAAGGTGATAAAGGAATGATTATTTTTTTTGCATTAATTAATTTAAATTAATTAATGATTATTAAGAACTACCATCGTAATAGTTGTAGTCATTAATTAAAAGCAAATCATGATTAGGTGTAACGTGTCAAGGTCTTCTATTCAAAACAAAACCAAAAAAAAGAAGAAGAGAGAAATGTGTCAAGGACTTCAATTTTTAACAATTTTTCTTTTTTATTAAATAGTGATTCCTTTTATGGTTAGGTTTATGATTGAATGAATGGATAATATATGAAATTATCTTGAAAATGGGGTAGCAAAGAGTAGTGGTTTGAATATCCCTCAAAGAAATTTAGAGGGTAAGAATTCAAAAATGACATTATGGGATTGACAAAGCTAAGAGATAGATAAAAAATTACGAGACATGCTAGAAACACTACGAACATTGAAATGAGTGAGATCGGTCACCCTACATGTGGTAATCCTCAGACTCACATAGAGTGATAAAGTTCATGTTAACATTGGGCCGACATGGGCTCAACTCGATATCGGGCCTCACCCAGCAAGGACCATCTTTAGTACATCGCATGCCGCCCTTATATCTTCAACCGATATGATGCATGTCGTCCTCTGTCCGACATGGTGCATGTCGCCTTCTGTCCCTCATAACCCGTAAGATACAAGACGCATACATTCTCTTATTGCCGACGTTGTGTAGGTCACCTAGGTCATTTATGCTAAATACAATACATGTCATCCTTGACCTCAAGCAACGGTTACATCATTTTCAATGATCGTTCCGGATTTCACACATACATTACTCCATGATAGTAACTGCTATAGTGTTGACTCTAAAATATACAGTAGACTCTCTATAAAGTAATAACGTTGGGCCAGCTAAAAAATATTATATTATCGAAATATTATTTAATCGATAAAGTAATAATTTATTATTTTATATGTATAATAATAAATATAATTTTATTGAATTTTGTTGAATTTCAAAATTCAAATTCTATATACGTACAAAGTATAATCAATTGTAAACTTCGTTCGGTAGAAAATGTTGGTTCACAGCCTTTAGAAGAAGAAGGCATTAGGGAATTAAGGTCAACAATAAAGGAGTTACACTATCGTAACGCAATGAATGTGGATCAACTCTTGGATTATCCGGGTGAAAACGACACGACCGAGATTCTAACTGATGAAGAAATCATTGAGGGTCTTAGAGAAAACAATCAAGATGAAGAAAATAAGGATGATAGTCGTGTTTTGGAGCCTGTTTCTCGCAAGGAAGCAATTAAGGCAGCAATGAAACTTAGTGATTTTCTCCTACAATATGATAGAAACACTCCACAACTTCATAAAGCTTTACAAAATGTGAGGGATGAGATTCAAATGGATAAAAAATTTCATACAAAGCAGACAACGGTGGACTCATATTTCACTAAGGCACTCTGAATTATTAAAAAAATAGGATATTATTACTTTATATATCAGTTGGGACCTATATGCGCTAAAATTTTATATTACTTAATGCTTTTATCGAAATTATTACTTTAGCTATTCGGCCCAAGTCGGGACTGTAAGAATTTATTACTTTATCGATGTTATAATTTTATCGAGTATTATTTTATCGAGAGTCTACTGTACGTTCCATTATAGCTTGAGCCATAATTGCTCCAAAACATGCTCCAGTACATCAATATGTTGTAAACTCCTTTTACCACAACTTCAATGCATCATAATCTACTCCCTCACAAGCTTAGGGAGAGGTATATAAATGATCATCATCCTCAATTACAAGGTACTCTCATAACACGCTTGATATACATTCTCGCTTACCGTCTTAACATAAATTCCTCTATTCAAATATTGCCTTGAGCGTGATACTCTCATAACACGCTTGATATACATTCTCGCTTACCGTCTTAACATAAATTCCTCTATTCAAATATTGCCTTGAGCGTGAGAGTGTCCCCCCGGAGAAAGCTCCAGCACCCATCACGCATTTTTGCATTTTACAGGACCACCCAAAAATCCACTCAAACAAATTATTTAGATCATCACTCAAAAGTCTATTTACAAGTACATCAACTCAATTGTAACCCGGACGATTTCAGACCCCGTCAAGCATCATTCAATGTAACATATTTCGAAGGAGAAGAGAAAACAAAACCTATGAGTGTGATGGCAAGATTATTTCCATCACAAGCCATGATGTCTTCATTGCCAGAATAAGGCGTGTGTAATGCCAAATTATGGAGCATCTAAAGGTGCTTAAGAGGATGCAATGTTGAAGGGATGGACCGAGTGAGAAAAAGTTGTAAGAGATTGAACATGGTAAGTATTGCACCATTTCTCTGAATGTCCTTGCAATTTTCACATTGAAAATACCCAAGTAAGATTTTTTAGGGCAAAATAATCGGGCCTACCGCATGCGAGAAAGGATTTTGTGTTTGTTTTCAAGAATTAGGAATAGTAAGATATGAAAATAAACAAGCACTCTGAGAGGGATGTCATACGGTTGAATGAGTTGTAACAAGACTAGCAAAAGTGATTGGATGCAATTTTACGGATGAGTCTCATAATTAAGTAGTTTTTCATGAAGCTCTTCAAAATCAATTGGGGTGTCACTTTCTTGAACCACCCTAGCCAACTCTTTATAGTCATATCTCAAAATGTCTGAAATAAGTTATACAATATCATCTGGATCCGTAGACTAATTCATCAGCTTTAGTTTTCACAACATGAAGGTAATTATAGACTGTTTAAGTTCATTTTTGCATAGATTTGAGATACTGTTTAATTTATTTGATTCTTCCATGGGAGGCTTTGCATATGCCTCATATAAAGTAGTCCATGCCTCACGAAGAATTCTTTGTCTGAGTGATAAACCAGATGATATTTTGAGAAGGATAAGAAATAAGATAAGTTGATCATGTCTAATCCAAAGATGGTATGACAAATAAGATTGAAGATAGAGTAATTCCAGGCTGCATAATCCATCCGTCAAATATGAACACATTCATTATGCACGGAGACATGTGGTGGTATGCATTGTTTGGCAATTTAATCTGTTAAATAGGAACACTAAAAATATAAATGATATTCGTTATGTTTTTTTTCTCCAGCATTATTGTGATTGAAGCTGGCATTTATTATTTAACGATAAGGTAACAGATTGAAGTATTCAGGACATGAGTTATGTTTTTTTAACTCCAGATCCGTTGTTTTATCAATAAAACAACATTTTGTTAACGTCTCATTTGGTATTTTTCTCCAATGCTTATTCTCGAACATTATGTTTTTTCTTTCCTTGAAGATCATTCAATAATTGTCCATTCCATATATCGGTATAGAGACATAGTATGGCTATAGTTCTTCCGAAATTTCATCACCAAACGGAGAAAATAACACATTTACATAATTGTCTCATTCACTTTTCTACTTGCTTTTATGTATGGACTCATGTCAATTGTCTTCATGTTTCTTTACTGCTGTATATTATTCGTTACTCTTACACTAAATATAATGACCTTAAACATACGCAATGTAGATGGTTTTTCACTATGACTTCTGAGTTCTAATAAAACATTTATGCTAAAGTATGTATTCATTTTTTTCCTTAAAAAAATTTAATCATCATCATTTAACTCATTTTTCAATTTTACTTTCCTACTAGTTAGATTATATTAGGGAAAAATAACCTAGCTTATTCCCTTAAATACTTGACATATTCATTTTCCTTATTTATTTTTCTATTATTCGGTGGGCTCCACAAAGGAGTGATCCACCCGACACTTATTATTAACGTGGACCGTTGACATTTAATTATTAACTAGTGGGGGCCACCGTGCGATGCACGGTGTGCCCTCACTTTTTTTATGCACCGATTATAGTTTTTATGTCTGCAATAAATTTACTTTAGCAAAAATAAATAAGATATCAACCTACTTCAATGCTTAGAAAAACATTTAAACCATCCTCTAGAGGTGACAATATGCCTGCGTGTTGCAGCAAGAAAGGTTACATGTGGGGAAAAAATCCTGAAGATCAAAATGCACATTCGTGCAAAAAAGTCAAACCAGAGTTTCTGTGAACCAATAAAAACTACATAATAACAAAATTAAAATTTCCCAAACTCGAATAAATGAATTGTTAGTCGTAGAATATTATTCATGTCAGACTTAACCCTAACTAATACTAATAAAAAAAAAAAAAAAAGAAAAGGTTCGGAAGATTTTCATTTTCTTATCTTTTATCGAAGTAAATTAACCGAAGGATAAGTAAGATAAATGAGAGTTGGATCTCATTTTTTATTTTTATGTATCTTTTATGTATCATAGATCGAATGAAAATTCTCATTCCTTATCTAATTTTTACAATATTTTATTTTCTAGTAGTTTTTGTGGCACCGTACCAAATCATACGACTTTGTTTTACTTAACCAAAAAATTCTGAAGATCGAAATGCACCTTCGTGCAGAAAAAGTCAAACCAGAGTTTCAGTGTACTAATAGAAACTACATAATAACACAATTAAAATTTCCGAAACTCGAATCAGAGAATTGAATGCTTCAAATAAAAACCCTAGTGATAAACACGTCGATGTGATAACACCGTACCAAATCATACGACTTCGTTTTACCTAACCAAAAAAAAAAAAAAGGGGAAAAGACAAAAATTATAGTATAGCGACGACCAAAACGTCGCTAAAGACGGACGACCAAAGCGTCGCAAAAAGCCGGACGACCAAACATGCAAATTTAATATAGTATACTAACATATGAAAAATTCTGAAGATCGAAATGCACCTTCGTGCACAAAAAGTCAAACCAGAGTTTTAGTGTATCAATAGAAACTACATAATAACACAATTAAAATTTCCGAAACTCGAATCAGAGAATTGAATGCTTCAAATAAAAACCCTAATGATAAACACGTCGATGTGATAACACCGTACCAAATAATACGACTTCGTTTTACCTAACCAAAAAAAAAGGGGAAAAAACAAAAATTATAATATAGCGACGACCAAAACGTCGCTAAAGCCGGACGACCAAAGCGTCGCAAAAAGCCGGACGACCAAACATGCAAATTTAATATAGTAATATACTAACATATGAAAAATTTTGAAGATCGAAATGCACCTTCGTGCACAAAAAGTCAAACCAGAGTTTCAGTGTACCAATAGAAACTACATAATTAATAACACAATTAAAATTTCTGAAACTCGAATCAGAGAATTGAATGCTTCAAATAAAAACCCTAGTGATAAACACGTTGATGTGATAACACCGTACCAAATCATACGACTTCGTTTTACCTAACCCAAAAAAAAAAGGGGAAAAGACAAAAATTATAGTATAGCGACGACCAAAACGTCGCTAAAGCCGGACCAAAGCGTCGCAAAAAGCCGGACGACCATGCAAATTTAATATAGTATACTAACATATATGAAGACGGCCAATTCAGGACAAATAAGCATCTATTGTATTTTTTTTTGAGCAGCATCTATTGTAAGACTTTGACAAGTATCTATTGTTGTTATTTTATTTATGTTTACCAGAGATTCTATGATGAACCTGAACGAAGTAATTAGACCATACATCATGTTATCAATTTGAAACAACATGATTGGTGATTGATTTTTAAACATAGGAGCCACCGCAAATCTCTTAAATCCTATTGGTTTTGCACATCAACTAGGATTTGGTCCAAGTCCTATAAGCATACCTCCGTCCCGAAATATAATTAGTATTTTTTTTAATCCCGTTATATAAGTTTTTTAAAATACCAATTTAACATTTATTACGTTTATCTATTTTTTATCTTTATTAATTTATTATCAATTCATCAATGTTTCAGTGGTTTATAATTATTATATTAATTAATGATTGTCAAAAGATAAATTAAAATTTTTCCTCAAAATTTATGACATTCTTCAATTTTTGGAAGTGAGTATATATATAGTCCACCCGTCCTAAAATATAAATCATTTTAGAAATTTTTACACAGATTAAGAAAATTGTTGAATACCATAACTTTTAAGGTCAAATATCTAAGATACATACCATCAACTTTCAATAATGCAATAATTATTAAATAATAAAAAATAGTTGGATTGATAATAAATCTGAATAAGATAAAAAAAAATTTAAATACTTCATTTTTAACGTAATATAACTTATATTTGAGAAAAATCAAAAGATTTACGGTGACTTATATTTTGCGAAGGGGCGAGTATTTTTGTTTGGCGGGTGACCTATATCTCAAAGCAGTAATTCACTCATAAAATAATGAGAATTTCGCTGGAATTTTTTATTTTATTTTTCATGTCAAAAAAAAAAAAAAAAAAAAAAAAAAAAAAAAAAAACACACACCCCTTGCCACTCCTCGAAGAGACGACTTTCTTGGAATAAATAATGAAAAAAACAACTAAAAACTATTCTTCTTGAGATCTAATCGCATTTTGTATGTATAAACAAAGCAACGTACGTGTAGAGGAGTTGACATAGTGTGTATAAACAAAGCAACGTACGTGTAGAGGAGTTGACATAATGTGTGGGAAAAATTATTAAAGATAACAACAAATGTGTGACAACCAGTGACAAAATGACATGTCATTAGGTTTCATTGTCAGATAATGAATGGTATCGACTGATTGATTAATTAAAATTGACAGTGATAGTAGCATTATTCAATACAATATCGAACTACGCTACATCGACCGATGCGTGTGCTATACGTGCATTAAATATTATGTACATAAGTACTATAACTAGTAGCACAAAGAAATCATAACTTGAATTGTGTGAAAAATGGAAGCAACATTGCCTCTTTTCTTTAGCTTTTTCATACTTATTATAAACATCACTTATTTTTTTTCTTTGCTTCTAAACATCAATTTTCTTAATGGGGTTTTATCTACACAAGCTACTATTCATAATGTATCAAAACCCTTGCGACGTAGCAGTTTCCCTCCAAATTTTATTTTTGGTGCCAGCTCTGCATCTTATCAGGTCATTATTATTTATTTCTTCTCATTATTGTTAGGTTTTTTTTTTTTTTTTTTTTTTTTTTTTTTTCTTCCCAAAGTTTTAGGGTTCTTTTACGGATTATGCGCAGTAGCAGATGCAATGTATATCCACCGGAGGCACGTACGTCATTTCGGTGTAATTTTGAGAAATTTATTTATATTTATATGATATAGTTACGGTGTATATATATATATATATATATACACCGTAACTATATCATATAAATATAAATAAATTTCTCAAAAATCAATTGAAAACAAGTCTCTCTGGTGGACATACAATTCAATATTAATTAATTTCTACTCTCTTTCGCATAATTGGGTGGGTATCGTGAAAGAGAGTAGAAATTTACGGTTATAATTAATGCATGTTATTTGTTATAATAATGTTACAACCATTGTGTATATAAAACTTAATTATGTTCATATATACCACTGTGGATCTTCAAATATTTATTTTTATACTTTTTGTGTATCGTATTTCTGGATCTGCTACTGAATATAGCCGGCGTTATTTTCTTCGATTTTTTTTTTTTTGAATTTGAAGTATGAAGGAGCTGTAAAAGAAGATGGTAGAGGCCCAAGCATTTGGGATACATATACTCATTTGATTCCAAGTATGTATCACTACTACCTTCTCCGTATGTTTAATGCAAATAAATTACAGTAAATTGACATCATTTTAATATAGGAATATAGGTCCGCCACAAATTATAATTTTGTTACTATATATACGTTACATTCGGTATTCGATATATATTAGGTATGTATTTGGGAGAGATGATATGATACAGTATCATCAGAGCATCTGGTCATGTGTTCAAACATCTCTATCAATGTTGTCTACGTAGTTATATTGTTTATAAGTGCGTCTCATTTGCAGGTAAAATAGCAGATCACAGCAATGGAGATGTTGCGGATGATTTCTATCACCATTACAAGGTACACACAAAATATATGTCAACTAATTGTAGTATCCCATATTGAAAAAATAGGAGAAATATCACCGAGATATAAGGATGAGATGAGACATAATGAATTTAATAACTTTGGTTAACCATTTTAGGTTTTTACGCCTGAGTTTTTGAGTGTTCTAACTTCTAAGTGGTACCAGAGCCGATGTAACTACATGTCATAAGCACCGTGAGAGGCGGTGTGAGCTAGAGTCACCTCTAGATTAGGGTTTTCTAGGGTGTCACGGATTTTATCAACACAAAATAAACAAGTAATAATCCGGTTAACCTCAAGTATAAGGATCGTAGTAATAGCGGTTAATGCCGGGTCGATCTTACGGGGAACTAAACGATTGTGATTTCTAGTTTTTATCTAACTAACCTATGTCACGATTACTAAGCTAAATAGCGGATAAAACTAAACGAATACTGAAAATTAAACTTAACTAAAACGTAAAACCGGATGAGAAGAGATGATCTAAAGCCAGGAAGGATACGGGCCGCGAACCAATTTAAACTAACTAATCTAAGATGCGAGATAAAAGTAAACTAACTAGACAAATTCAAGCTTTTAAGGATTTAAATCAAATTTATAACGAGCAAACGAGGATTGATCCACCTATCCAACAAGCATTGATTTCCTATCTCGATTATATTGCGAGTTTTTATCTAGGTTGTGATTCACCTCACCTAAACATGAACCCTAATTCCTTAGAAAGTTCATCTATTAATCTATTATCTTCCGATGTAAGATTAACGCGTTTTCTAACCAAAGGTGCAAACTTTGTGTTTATAATCTAGTAATCAAACCTATTAACTTCCGTTATGATAGATTCGAATTACTATTCTTATTCATGGTGATCTAGGGTTTATTAAGACTTCCATCAACAATAAACAATCAACACATGCACATCTTCCGATATAAGAGCAATTTAAACATGAATAAGCATGAATAAGAAACAACCTTTATTAAAAACTCACAGTATAATCGAAGAAAACGAAATCAACAATTGTTGGACGGCTTCACAATACTCGTTTGATGAAGCTTTTAGCCTCTGAACATCCTCAGCAACTCAAATTTGCGAAACGAGTGCATAAAAAGTAACTAGTTTTTAATCTAAACTAAGAGCATGAAAAGCGGAATAAAAAGATGAAAAACGCAGCCTAAAGCCGCCCCTAGGTTTAGGGTTTTAAATAATGAGTGTATAGGGTTTGAGAAATCGCGCCTATTTATAGATTTTTAGGTCGGTTTAGGCTAAGGCGGTGCTTGGACGCCCGTCCACTATCTTGGACGCTCGTCCAGCAGCTTCTGGACGGAGGTGAACGCTCGTCTATGCGGCGTTTGAAGGCTCGAATGTAAATCGCACCTCCGAACGCTCGTTCGGTTGAGCAAACGCCCGTCCACCATGGACGGACCGTGGACGCTCGTCCATCGATCCGGAACTTGATCTCTTGAGCATTATCTCTTCCTTCTTCCATCTTTATCCTTCTTTTCTCATCTCTATCTCGATTTAGCTCGAATTATATCAACATTTGATCATCAATTTAGCCTCCAACATGTATCTACATCACATTAAGACATCGCAAAACGTAACACAATCCAAATACTCATAAAACCATAATCAAAACACGTACACAACCTCATTTTGCGAATAAACTAATTAAAATCTCACTTGCTTAATAAATCATTTAAAACCACATTTCCTATGCAAATCATATGAATTATGGGGGAGAACATCATAAAATACAACGTTATAAAACGTATAAATTCACTCTTAACAACTCCCCCACACTTAAACTTTGCTCGTCCCGAGCAAAACAAAACAAGATAAAGGCTCGGAAAGAATATAGACACCTCAACACATATACCACATAGTCAATAAATTAGAAGTTCACCATCGTGTGTGTGCATAGCCATAGAGAACTTCCACTAAATCCAAACTTGAAAAACTCAAAGCAAAACTAGCTAATACCCCCTTCAAACCGGTAATAAAAGATACTTATAAGATGCACCCTACAAAACGGAACATATCCCGGAAAAGATGATAGAACACATTTAAGACCTTTCCGACATACTTAGAGGATAATCCTACAACATATCCATCGGTTTATACCGGGGATAAGATTAACGATAACTAAGTCTCATTTCATTCTTTTCATACCAATTCCTAAGTTGATTCAATTGATTTCACATTTAAACACACATCGAATAAGCTATTGCTCATCATAGCAGAATAGGACATACGTGGTATACCCTACCTTACTCAAATCATAAAGCAGCTTCTTCTGACTGTTGTGAGCTTTTGGTCATCATAGTGGAATAAAACATTTCGAGATAATGCCTTACCGCACTCAAATCATCGACCAGCTTCCGACACACACTATTGATTTCATTATTAACTCAACTTTTTCAAAGGACATTAGCTACGTATTACTTATCACATTCAAACTTCTAGATATTCACAGTACATCGTACTTGGAACTAAATACAAACTATCATAAGTCTCACGATATGTACGTAGCACTAAGCACATGACTTATAAGACAATCAGAAATCACTCGTCCAAGAGGGGTATAACTTTATAAATTAGCTCATCATTCACTATGGCACGTGAAAAATAAATCTTGGTGAAACATCTAACCTATGGAACATATGGCATAAGGCATCGATGAATATAACAAACCGAACAAAAACATGCATTGCTTACTCGAGACAAATCAAAAATTTTGAAAATTTGGCTCATTTAGCTTAGCATAGAAATAATATCATGTAAGCAAATGTGTAGATACATATAGCTTATTCCCCTCCCCCACACTTAAATGACAACATGTCCTCATGTTGTGCAGAATTAAAAAAGAAAGAAAGTACTTAGCTGATTGTAGTTCGAAAGTGGCAAGTCTGGAAGTGGCCATGGTCCAGATCCAGAAATGCTTGAGGAAGTCAGTAGACTGTGGACCATCCACCGGAAAACTGAAATCGTCTAAAGCTCACAATCGCTATCGAAAATATCCTGCACACTTGAAAAACAAAGAAATACCTCGGGGGATACAAGGAATTATATCATATCGCGCAAAAGTGATAGAGATAAAGATAAGAGGAAATCGTAAGCAAAACAACACTTCGACCCTTTATAAGCCTAGGACGGGCCGACCGACAAAAACAACACAATCCGAATAAGATTAAAACAACTAGAACAAGGAAAAATAACTAAAGAAAGAAACTAATATAATAAGGGATATCTAGGATGCCTCCTAGTAGCGCTAGTAGTTATTGTCGTTAGCTCGACACATTGTAAGCTCAGCCTGGATCAGGCCATTTAACCTTTCTGCCAGCCACTACCTCGTTTAAGCTCCGGTCCGTAGTGTGGTGCGCAGAAAGCGACATCTAACGCATGGGGTTAAATCTTTGAACGCTCTCCATACCTTTTTAAGTTTCCCCATGGTTGTGTTCTTTCTCCTCCGACTCCTCTGATGACGTTTAAGTTGTCGCTCCCTCTCAACCTCTTCCATATCAGCACTACCTGCTAGAACTTCTTCAGACGGATCACTACCGTCATCCTCGGAGAACAAGTCGGGTGATAACTCGTCAAATTCTTCGACTTGAGTAGCACCACATCCGAGAATATCGAGAAATCGAACAGTCAAAGGCTTTACCTTGGGTTCACCAATGTAATGCTTGCATCTCTGACCATTCACTCGGAACGGTTGATCGCCGTAACCGCGCAGCTCTAGAACGCCTCCAGGAATGATTTGGAGAATCTCGAAAGGACCGGACCAACGTGTTCTCAACTTCCCAGGAAACAAATGTAACCTAGAATTGTATAAGAGAACTTGCTCGCCGACCTGTAATTCTCTCTTCTTTATCCTGGCGTCATGGAGTAGTTTCATCTTCTCTTTACTAATCCTGGCGCTTTCATAAGCCTGGAGTCTAAATTCATCCAGCTCATGCAACTGCTGCAATCGATGTTTCCCACAGGATTGGGAATCGAAGTTCAAAAACTTCGTAGCCCAATACGCCCCGTGCTCTAACTCGGCGGCGGATGGCATGGTTTACCGTAAACCATTTGATATGGCGATGTACCCATGGGGTCTTATAGGCGATCCTATATGCCCAAAGTACATCGTCCAACTTCGACTCCGGTCTTTTCTATGACTATTCACCGTCTTCTCCAGGATTTTCTTAAGACTCGGTTGCTTCGCTCAACTCGACCACTAGTCATCGGATGATATGGTGTGCCAATTTTATGGCGAACACCATACTTCTCGAGGACTTTTTCCAAAGGTCGGTTGCGAAGTGTGTCCCTTCATCACCGATCAAGGCACGTGGACACCAAACCTCACAAAGATGTTTTTCTTCGAAATTTCATGACCGTTTTATGATCATTGTGAGGAGTGGCAATTGCCTCCACCCATTTCGAAACATAGTCAACGCGAGACTAAGATGTATTTGTTACCGCAAGATGATAGGAATGGTCCCATAAAATCGATACCCCATACATCAAAGACTTCGCATTCGAGGATGGGTTTCAAAGGCATGTCAAACCGCCTTGTCAGAGCACCGGTTCTTTGGCATCTATCACAAGCTTTACAGAAAGCTTCTGTGTCCTTAAAAATTGTAGGCCAATAGAAACCGGACTCGAAAGATCTTAGCAACGGTTTTCCAAGGACCAAAGTGACCTCCGGTGGGTCCACCGTGGCATTGCTCAATAATATCACGTTGCTCGATTCGGGAACACATCTCCTAAGCAAACCATCTTTACGGATCTTAAAAAGATAAGGTTCATCCCAAACGAAATATTTCATATCGAGAAGAACTTCTTCTTCTCTTGATAAGACATTTCGGGATCAAGATAACGGGCATGAAGGTAGTTCACAATGGAAGAATACCATGGAACAACAGGAGGACAACCGTCTATCAACATAATGTTTTCTAGAGGAAAGTAAAGATCTATATCATCAGGATCACCCTTCTCCTCACTTAACATTCTAGAAACGTGATCCGCCACTACATTTTCACTGCCCTTTTTGTCCTTAATTTGAACGTCAAACTCTTGTAGGGTCAGTATCCAACGCAGTAGGCGCGGTTTAGCACCCTTTTTAGTCATCAGATACCGCAAAGCAGCGTGATCGGTCCACACGATCACTTGAGCACCTAGCAAGTAACTACGGAACTTGTCCATAGCAAACACTACGGCCAATAATTCCTTTTCGGTAGTCGTATAGTTAACTTGCGAAGGATTCAACGTGTGGTCGGCGTAATAGATAGGTGGAACTTTCCTTCGATTCGTCGTCCTAAGACCGCACCAACAAGACATAGTTGGATGCATCGCACATAAGCTCAAAAGGCAAGTTCCAGTCTGGCGATATAAGAATTGGAGCGGATATTAACCGATTCTTGAGCTCCTCAAACGCTTGCTTGCAGTTTTCATCGAAATTGAACTCAACGTCTTCCTTGAGTAGAGTAGATAGGGGCTTGGCTACTTTGGAAAAATCTTGGATGAATCTCCTATAGAAACCGACATGTCCGAGGAAACCTCTGACTTCGCGTACATTCTTAGGATAACTCATCTTCTCAATGGCTTCTACCTTGGCCCTATCTACTTCTATACCTTTGGCGGACACTTTGTGGCCAAGGACTATGCCTTCATCTACCATGAAATGGCATTTTTCCCAATTAAGCACTAAGTCCTTTTCCACACATCTAGACAACACCTGATCAAGATTATTGAGGCAGTCATCGAAGGATTGACCAAAGACCGAGAAATCATCCATAAAAATCTCCATGCACTTTTCAACTAGCCCGTCAAAGATTGCCATCATACACCTTTGAAAGGTGGCTGGGGCATTACAGAGACCAAACGGCATCCGCCTGTAGGCGAATGTACCATAAGGGCAAGTGAAAGTGGTCTTCTCTTGGTCAACAGGATCGATGGGTATCTGGAAGTATCCTGAATATCCATCCAGGAAGCAGTAGAATGCGTGCCTGCTAGACGCTCAAGCATTTGATCAATGAATGGAAGGGGAAATGATCTTTCATTGTGACCTCATTGAGTTTTACGTAGTCAATACGGACTCTATAGCCCGTAACTAGCCTCAATGCTATCTCCTCTCCCTTCTCGTTCTTCTCAATAGTAATTCCCCTTTTTTGGGGACTACCGAGTCGGGGACACCCACTCACTATCGCAATGGCGTATATGATACCCATATCTAGAAGCTTAATGATTTCCTTCTTGACTACTTCTTGCATGTGAGGGTTGAGCCTTCTCCGAGGTCGTCTAACTCGTTTTGCACCCTCCTCGCCTTGATCTTGTGCATACAGATGTCGGGAGATATCCCTCGGATATCTCCCACCCGCCATCCAAAGGCTTTTTCATTTTTGCGCAAGACGTTTAACAATTTAAGCTCCTCTATACGAGATAGCTTGGCAGAGATGATCAAAGGAAGCTTGTCACCTTCTCTTAAAAACACATACTTAAGATGTTTAGGCAACGGCTTCAGTACCAAATCTACGGGAGGATCCTCTAGACTTGATTTAAGATCACCACTCTTCAACTCAACATCACTGAGCTTACTTAGTGGTCCTACTGCCAAGGCTTCTTCTCTTAGCTCATCCTCAAAATCAGCTGCTAACTGGTCTAGATTGACCACACCATGATTATTCGGATTATCAATCGTCGCTCATATTCACCTCTACGACCATGACTTGCTTATCCATAAAGTCATTGAAATCATCGAAGTCTCATCAACGGAAAAGCCGGTTGGAGATCCAGAAGGTACATTGATAGATTTTGAAACACTATAGCTCACCTCCGGTCACCAACTCGAATGGTCACATGCCCACCATCACAATCGATGAGGGCTCTAGGCGTAGATAGAAAAGGTCTTCCAAGAATCAAAGGGACATTTGCACTTTTCTCAATATCTAAGACGTACCGATCAACCGGAAAGGTAAACCTATCTATTTGAACTAATACGTCTCTCGGATTCCTCTCGCTTTCTTAGAAGATCTATCCGCGAACCGCAAGTTCATGGTAGTGGGTTCTAGAAGACTTTGTAACCCAAGCTGATTGCAAACAGACAATGGCATCAAGTTGATGGATGCACCCAGGTCACATAAGGAATTTGGGAATACTAGGCCTCCCATCTGCAATGTGAGCACAAATTTGCCTGGGTCGCCCCTCTTGGTTGGTAAGTCTTGATAATTGACCATCGCGCAGTCTTTACCAACTGCTTGATCCATTTCTGATAATTTCTTTTTGGAAGATACAACATCCTTGATGAACTTTGTATACTTAGGCATCTCGACCAAGACCTCGGATAATGGCAGATTTACCTGAGTATTTTTCAAAAGGTTAAGCACCTTTTCATATTTCTTATCCTCACTCAGAGGGATGTTGCTCTTCCTCGGTGGAAATGGAAGCTTCTTCAACTCACTCTCAGAAAATACTTTCTTTGAGGAAGCACTAACAGCTTTGTCTTCCATGTCCTTCCACCTTACAACTTTTTCAGACTTTTTATTAGTCAGGGGACCAGCCACCTGACTATCATTTAACTCATCACTCCTCAGGGGATCAGCCACCTGAGGATCCTCAAATATTTCACTTCTCAGGGGAACGGCCACCTGAGGACTTCCAATTGATTCTTTATTCCTCAAGGGATCAACCACTTGAGGAATCTCAACTCTTTCTTCTATCAGGGGATCAGCCACCGATTTTCCTTCGCAGCCAAGGGGATGATGGGTGCTCAACTTCCCCTCCCCGCCTTACCAATGGCGGGGAGGGGCTAGTGGTTTCCCCGGAAGCCGGGGGACCACCAACTTGAGAACCACTTCTCAAATTCATTGCACCGGCCTCTTCTCTACCGTATGGAGGTGAAGGTACCAGTCGGTGCATTGATTCGTCGCTTAAATCGGCGTGAGCGACTTGACCGCCTTTTGGGTTTTTCTCGCAAAACGGGCGGATGCCCCGGGGGTCTTGACGCTAGCATTTGCTCGGCCCAATTGCCCTATTTGTCTCTCAAGACTTTTTATTGTCCTGCTTTGCTCCTCCAACTTGGTTTCGAAATTGTTGGATTGGGAGGATCCTTGAGAGTTCTGATGATTTTGAGGGAGTGGCTGATTGGACTGATTTGGAAATGTAGAATTAGAATTGGCGGGCCAATTCTGATTGAACCTTTGCTGTGGATTGGAAGAATTATAGCTTGGGTTCTGATTATAACCAGGGTTTCTATTGAAGTTCGAATTAGGATTAAATCCCGAAGATTGATTAAACCCTTGGTTTTGGAAATTGTTCTGGCCAGAGAATTGGTTATTGAATCTCTGATTTGTCTGGCCAGAGAAAGCATTGACTTCCGCATTCTGCCCAATCATGGGACGAAGCGAGCAAAGATGTGCCCCATGCTATCACATACTTGGCATGTGATTGGATTATGCCGTCCATAGTCATGAACATCATTGACTTGCCGAGCGAGAGGGGAAGAAAATTGACATTGGCCGGTCATATGGCCGGTCCGACAAAGATGCTTCACAATACGTAACTTGAGAGTTCTCGTGAAAGTGAAGGAGCCCGATAACTCGGGTAGGGGCCGGTGTGAGAGGTGTCGGTTGAGAAGGTGCCATCTCGCTTTTGCGTATGGCAACAAGACTTTGCATAGTCATCTCTTCGACCTTGGGAGGGGGAGGAGGTGCTTGGATGGCTTGATAAGAGGGGGCGTAGTTATATTTGGCAATGTCCTCGAACAACGCCCACCCCTCATCGGTGTTTTCTTGAGAAATGCCCCACCGGAGGAACTATTGACCATGCCCTTGGTGAGCTCGGTCAATCCGTCGAAGAAAGTATGGACTTGCCTTTGCTTTGGCAAGCCATGATGGGGACACTTTCGCGGGAGAGACTTAAACCTTTTCCACGCCTCAAAGAATGACTCATTTTCCACCGACGGAATGTGAAGATTTCGTGCGGTGAAGTTTCGTTTTTGAAGGAGGAAAGTATTGACTTAGAAATTCCTTCTCGAGCTCCGCCCACGTAGTGATGGATTCAGAGGGGAGAGAGTGATACCACTCGAGTGCCTCCCCCCGTAAGGAAAATGGAAATAGTTCAAGCTTGATGGCGTCCTCACTTACACCTTGGATACGGGTAGTACCGCATATTTGCAAGAATGTGTGTAAGTGAGTGTGGGGGTTTTCGGATGGGAAACCATGGAAAATTGATGCATGCCGCATCATCTCGAATAAGTCCGGGTTTAAGCTCGAAGTTTGGAGCGATAATGGTAGGCATGACGATAGCCGGGTTGATGGTGACCGTGCCGGGCATGGCATAGTCGGCCAACGTCCGTCTATCTTCTCGTCGCCATTATTACTATTCTTTCGATTTCTCCCGAAAGATATTGCTCAAATTCTTGATCTAGAGCGTTTCCTTCGTCGAAACGAAGTCTCCGCCTATTGGGTCGGACTATGGTCCGCTCGGGGTGAGGGGAATAGATTAGTGGTCCCTTATGACTACGAGTTTGCATAAACCGAACACCAACTCAAGGTGTTGAGCAAGAAAGGATAGAAGGTGACGAAAGGACAGATCAGACAGAGGGAGAGGATAACTAAACCTAGAGGAATCAAAAACTACGAAACTTAACTACGAAAAATTTAAAAACAGAAAAACAGGAAATACTAAAAAGACAAGAAAAAAAAACGTGTTGAAATCTTCTGAGCCCAAAATGGAAGGGAAAACAGTGGATTTTGACCTCGAAAACGGTGTCGGACGGCCTTTGGCCGTCTGCCACGTCGTCGGCGTCGGAACGAGCTTTCCGAATTGGGGTCCTGCGCGCCAAACGGACACTCGAGCCGAAAGTTATGGCCAAAATACTATCAAGTGCTAAAATAGACCCTTTTATCCTAAAATTTGATCGTGAAAGGTGTGGAGTCAGATGATTCAACCTAAGAAGCCTACCTACGACACTTACCTACGAAAAAACAGAAAACCTAATCGAAATAAAAATAAAAACTAATGGCAGACAGGACAGACGGGCGTCCAATTAACTGGACGGGCGTCCTCCTGGAGGAAGAACTGGACGGACGTCTGTATGACCAGACGCTCGTCCAACTGGAACAGATTCGAACAGAGAGCAGAAAAAGAAACGATAACGTAAAAAACGAGACTAAAACTCAAAAACAAAAGTCTATGCTACAACTAACAAGAACAAATATTAATTAACAGAAAAAACAAATAAGTAAAACAACTAAATCACCAACGAAAAACAGAAATAAAAACAAAAACCTAACCTAAATTACTAATGAAAAACAAAAACTAGACAACCGTCCGGTTCCCCGGCAACGGCGCCAAAAACTTGTCACGGATTTTATCAACACAAAATAAACAAGTAATAATCCGGTTAACCTCAAGTATAAGGATCGTAGTAATAGCGGTTAATGCCGGGTCGATCTTACGGGGAACTAAACGATTGTGATTTCTAGTTTTTATCTAACTAACCTATGTCACGATTACTAAGCTAAATAGCGGATAAAACTAAACGAATACCGAAAATTAAACTTAACTAAAACGTAAAACTCGGACGAAGAGATGATCTAAAGCCGGGAAGGATACGGGCTGCGAACCAATTTAAACTAACTAATCTAAGATGCAGATAAAAGTAAACTAACTAGACAAATTCAAGCTTTTAAGGATTTAAATCAAATTTATAACGAGCAAACGAGGATTGATCCACCTATCCAACAAGCATTGATTTCCTATCTCGATTATATTGCAGTTTTTATCTAGGTTGTGATTCACCTCACCTAAACATGAACCCTAATTCCTTAGAAAGTTCATCTATTAATCTATTATCTTCCGATGTAAGATTAACGCGTTTTCTAACCAAAGGTGCAAACTTTTTGTTTATAATCTAGTAATCAAACCTATTAACTTCCGTTATGATAGATTCGAATTACTATTCTTATTCATGGTGATCTAGGGTTTATTAAGACTTCCATCAACAATAAACAATCAACACATGCACATCTTCCGATATAAGAGCAATTTAAACATGAATAAGCATGAATAAGAAACAACCTTTATTAAAAACTCACAGTATAATCGAAGAAAACGAAATCAACAATTGTTGGACGGCTTCACAATACTCGTTTGATGAAGCTTTTAGCCTCTGAACATCCTCAGCAACTCAAATTTGCAGAAACAGTGCATAAAAAGTAACTAGTTTTTAATCTAAACTAAGAGCATGAAAACTGGAATAAAAAGATGAAAAACGCAGCCTAAAGCCGCCCCTAGGTTTAGGGTTTTAAATAATGAGTGTATAGGGTTTGAGAAATCGCGCCTATTTATAGATTTTTAGGTCGGTTTAGGCTAAGGCGGTGCTTGGACGCCCGTCCACTATCTTGGACGCTCGTCCACTATCTTGGACGCTCGTCCAGCAGCTTCTGGATGGAGGTGAACGCTCGTCTATGCAGCGTTTGAAGGCTCTGAATGTAAATCGTACCTCTGAACGCTCGTTCGGTTGAGCAAACGCCCGTCCACCATGGACGGACCGTGGACGCTCGTCCATCGATGCTGGAACTCGATCTCTTGAGCATTATCTCTTCCTTCTTCCATCTTTATCCTTCTTTTCTCATCTCTATCTCGATTTAGCTCGAATTATATCAACATTTGATCATCAATTTAGCCTCCAACATGTATCTACATCACATTAAGACATCGCAAAACGTAACACAATCCAAATACTCATAAAACCATAATCAAAACACGTACACAACCTCATTTTGCGAATAAACTAATTAAAATCTCACTTGCTTAATAAATCATTTAAAACCACATTTCCTATGCAAATCATATGAATTATGGGGGAGAACATCATAAAATACAACGTTATAAAACGTATAAATTCACCCTTAACATAGGGATTTACAGGAGATATCATAGCCGACTACCAAATGAAACTAAGTGTCACACGGTGAGAGGCAGTGGGGGTCTAGAATCATTTGGTAAGGTTTTTAGGGGCGTTACAGGGGTACTAGAGCCGACTACCATATGAAAATAAGTGTCATACTATAAGAGGAGGTGGGGGCCATATTTACAATCAGATGCTAGGATTTTTTGGGCGTTACATATGATTTCAGAGCAGATTACCAGATAGAATTGAATATCACACCGTGAGAGGCGATGTGGGGGTCGCCTCTAGAATCATCTATCAGAGTTATGGCGAGAATGCTAGATCAGTAGACTTGATAACTTGCCTTAACCATTTTAGGTTAATCGAAGAGGTCGATGAGCCTAAGTAATTATGGAATTCATAATGGTTCAAATAATGTCGTTAGGCTCGAATTCTAAAGTGTTACTATAATCAAAATCTATATTGCATATAAATAGTTTATGCATTTCATTTTACCAAATCTCATTAATTTTATATCGTATGTATTCACACAATATTGTGCCTGATTTGAAATGCAGGAGGATGTTAATTTGATGAAATTCATTGGCCTAACTAGCTTCAGATTTTCTATCTCCTGGTCAAGAGTTTTACCACGTATGTATGGATGTAACACTTGAATTTTATTCCTATACAATTAACTCAGTTGATATTATTAATTCAATAGAATAATGTTTAAGGGCCCTCCATGAACCCCATATGCATAATCTAGATCTATCACTATTAATCAGGGGCCGGCCTTTTAAGGGCACCTCACTGAATCCACACAATTTAGTGGGGGTAACTCCCTAGTTAAAAGACCCCTTAATCATTTTTGATATATATATATATATATATATATATATATATATATATATATATATATATATATATATATATATATATATATAGATAGATAGATAGATAGATAGATAGATAGATAGATAGATAGAGATACGATTGTATGTATATTAATTATTTTAATATATTTACCTTAGATGGAAAGCTGAGCAAAGGAGTAAACAAAGCCGGCATCGCCTTCTACAATAACCTCATTAATAGTCTCTTGGCCAAAGGTTAGATCTCTGCCCCTTTAATATAAACAACAAGATACATTGCGAGTCTTTTTTAGTTTTTATTATTGGTACTAGTAAAATTGGACGCCGCACAACGCGTTGCACGGCGTGTCCATGCTAAATGTTTTAACTTGTTCAGTGTATAAGAATTATGGGAAATTAGGGATAATGACACAATCTGGAATGTTTTTAAGTAACATGACAGCTTTATAGGGAGAAGGACAACTGCATAATTTTTATAGAGACAAGGACAAACAGTGAATCCCGAAAATCAGTGAATCTCCCCAGTGAATCCCGAAATCAGTGAATTTTGACAGTGAATCCTAAAAATCAGTGAATTTCGACAATGAATTTTGAAAATTGGTGAATTTTGACAGTGAATTTCGGCAGTGAATTTAAACAGTGAATTTCGAACACAAGTGAATTTCGAACACAAGTGAATTTCGACAGTGAATAAATAGTTTTGTCCTTTATTCAAAAGTTTCAAAAGACTGTCCTTCTACTCAATTGATGAAATATTTATGTCCTTCTGTCTCATTCCCCCTAAGAATTAAATACAAAGTTAGTAAAATATGAATCCACAAATCATAATCAGAATGTTATATTTTTATGTTTTAACTTGTTAAGTGTATAACAACTTATGAAGTTAAATACCGAGTAACTAAAATATCAATCCATAAATCATAAGCACCACGCATAATTTGCTATCACCCTTCTCTGGTTGATTTCAGTGTTTCGAGATCCATTAAAAGCCTTCACATAATTGTTGTCAACCAACGGTTTTTATCTTCTGATTCAAAGCCTCAACCCTTCTCTATAGAGGTCACAACCGTCATTGTTGATAGTCGTCATCAAGGTTCATCGTGTTTGTATTTTTTTGTGCTTGGACGCAGGCTCAAATCTGTGAAAATTCACAACAATGTTGATGAAATTAAAGCAAAGAAAAAACCATAACAAACATTAGAAATTCTAACAAAGAGAAAATGGTGCAATCTTTAATTTTTTTTTTGGAGAAACTTATACCATTGGGAAAGAAAAGAAACCCATAAAACACATAATTTGCAAAATATCTACCTTAAGGTAATTTTAGCTTGTAATAATCCTCAAATCACCGACACCGTAGAATCTCCGGCCTTAAGATCCAACTACTCTTAAAAGAGATCGATATCAAACTTAATCATTAATTAAAAAAAAATACATCTGAATCAAAAAAAAAAAAAAAAAAACATCTGAAACAAAACAACAGCTTTACCTTGAAACAAATACTTGATATATTGATGGAAATAATTCTTCCACAGGCAACAACAAAACACAAAAGTAAGGGTTTCTTCACCTGAAAAAAAGATCACAAACATCAGCAATTTTGGCTAACTTGAAAGAGTAACCAAAGATGAAATATTGAAAAATTCAAACGCAAAAACTAAGAATGAATACAAAACTAAAACTCAGATCTCAAAAATTAGAATGGTTAACATGTGACCTTGAGAATTAATAGAAATCGAAGGTAAGAAATGTTTACAGAAGAACATAATCAAATATTTTTCCCAAATCGAATCGTGTGTGGAACCAATTAACAACCGTATGAAGATAAAGGGAATAAGCAGATTTTTTTATTATTTTTTCCCTCTTCTTTACCTGATGAATAATCGTGTTAATCATTCATTCACATAAGTCTCACTTGTTGATCAAGAGCGACACTCAAATTTGGATTTTCCGTTTGGAATGCTAGAGACACTGCAACTTTGTTTCAAACTCGATCGTTGTTCCTCATTTTCTCACCTTAAGAAGAGCTGCTTCGAAGATAACTGTTCAATTTCGATAAGTACACAAATACCTTATCAAAATCATTGCCAGCTTCCTCATAATATATTAGTTGTAAAAGGCTCAACATTAAGAATGATCATATTTTTAGGATGGAAGTGAAACACTTACACAGAACTTTGGCATGTAAAGCGGCAAGAATCTTCATTGAAGGAGTGAAAGCTAGGAGGAGAAGACAATGTCTTTCATTGCTTATTCCAAAACCGAATGAATCAGTTTTTACAGCAAGATCTATTACATAATTTAACAAGGTGGCACATGTCACAAATATAAAGACACACATGTCACACTCACATTAATTTCTAATACCCTCCTTAATTACATTAATTTTATCTCCCCTCTCAAACTAATGACAACTGGATCTAGCAACCACTTGTTGTTTCTTAGAGCTCCATGTGATAAGAGAATTGCCCAAATACACACAGTAACCTCTTGTGGATTTTCTGTCACTGGGATCAGCAGCCCAGTTGGCATCAGTGAAGCCATGAAGAGACAAATTGTCACGGATTTTATTAATACAAAATAAACAAGTAATAAAACCGGTTAACCTCAAGTGCAAGGATCGTAGTACAGAGGCTATGCCGGGTCGATCTTACGGGGAACTAGACGAATGTTAACCCTAGCTTTTGTTTTAACTAACTATTGTCACGATTACTAACCTAACGAATAACTAACTAAACAAATACGCGAGAAAATAACTAGACAGAGGAGATTAATCCAATGCTAGGAAAGATTGAAAGCGATAAAAATAAACTAAAAGTGCGGGAAAATAAATTAACTAATCTAAACTAAGCTATGAGGATTGTAAATCAAGTTTATAAAAGACAAACGAGGATTGATCCACCTATCAACATGCATTGATCTATTATCTCGATTTTACGTGGTATTTACTTAGGTTGGGATTCACCTTACCTAAACATGAATTCCTAATTCCTTAGGCAATCCATCTATTAACCTAGTATCTTCCAACACTAAATTAACACGTTAAAAAGATCAAAGGTGTCAACTTTTACGTTAACGATCTAGTTTTTAGACTTACTAACTTCCGTTAATATAAATCTAATGAACTATTCTTATCTATGGTGATCTATGCTATTCAAGACTTCCATCGACAATAACATATCAAGCATACAACATATCTCCCAATATAATTGCATTAAAACAAGAATATGCATAGATAAGAAACAACCGTAGTAAATACTCACAGTAAAAGTCGAAATAAATAGATCAATTCAATGCGATGGCTTCACAATTCTCGTTTGAAGGAGGTTCTAGCCTCCGAGCATCCTCAGCAACCCAGAAAAGCAGAAAAATAACATACTACTAGCCTACTTTGATCGAATTTAAAGTTGCATAAAACTGGAAATAAAAAGTGTAAAATCGCAGCCAAAGCTGCCCCTCGAAATTTAGGGTTCGAATTGTGTGTCTAGGGTTTGAGAAATCGCGCCTATTTATAGATTTTTAGGTCGGTTTAGGCTAAGGCGGTGCTTGGACGCCCGTCCACTATCTTGGACGCTCGTCCAGCAGCTTCTGGACGGAGGTGAACGCTCGTTCAGAACGCGTCTGAACTCTCTGAATGTAAAATATGATTCTGGACGCTCGTTCGGTTGAGCAAACGCCCGTCCACCATGGACGGACCGTGGACGCTCGTCCATCGATCCGGAACTCGATCTCTTGAGCATTATCTCTTCCTTCTTCCATCTTTATCCTTCTTTTCTCATCTCTATCTCGATTTAGCTCGAATTATATCAACATTTGATCATCAATTTAGCCTCCAACATGTATCTACATCACATTAAGACATCGCAAAACGTAACACAATCCAAATACTCATAAAACCATAATCAAAACACGTACACAACCTCATTTTGCGAATAAACAAATTAAAATCTCACTTGCTTAATAAATCATTTAAAACCACATTTCCTATGCAAATCATATGAATTACGGGGGAAAACATCATAAAATACAACGTTATAAAACGTATAAATTCACCCTTAACAACTCCCCCACACTTAAACTTTGCTCGTCCCGAGCAAAACAAAACAAGATAAAGGCTCGGAAAGAATATAGACACCTCAACACATATACCACATAGTCAATAAATTAGAAGTTCACCATCGTGTGTGTGCATAGCCATAGAGAACTTCCACTAAATCCAAACTTGAAAAACTCAAAGCAAAACTAGCTAATACCCCCTTCAAACTAGTAATAAAAGATACTTATAAGATGCACCCTACAAACGTGACATATCCCGAGAAGAATGATCGAATATATCTAGGGCCTTTCCGACATACTTAGAGGATAATCCCTACAGCATATCCATCGGTTTATACTGGGGATAAGATTAACGATAACTAAGTCTCATTTCATTCTTTTCATACCAATTCCTAAGTTGATTCAATTGATTTCACATTTAAACACACATCAGAATAAGCTATTGCTCATCATAGCCAGAATAGGACATACGTGGTATACCCTACCTTACTCAAATCATAAAGCGGCTTCGGCGATTGTCGTGAGCTTTTGGTCATCATAGTGGAATAAAACATTTCGAGATAATGCCTTACCGCACTTAAATCATCGACCGACTTCCGACACACACTATTGATTTCATTATTAACTCAACTTTTTCAAAGGACATTAGCTACGTATTACTTATCACATTCAAACTTCTAGATATTCACAGTACATCGTACTTGGAACTAAATACAAACTATCATAAGTCTCACGATATGTACGTAGCACTAAGCACACGACTTATAAGACAATCAGAAATCACTCGTCCAAGAGGGGTATAACTTTATAAATTAGCTCATCATTCACTATGGCACGTGAAAAATAAATCTTGGTGAAACATCTAACCTATGGAACATATGGCATAAGGCATCGATGAATATAACAAACCGAACAAAAACATGCATTGCTTACTCGAGACAAATCAAAAATTTTGAAAATTTGGCTCATTTAGCTTAGCATAGAAATAATATCATGTAAGCAAATGTGTAGATACATATAGCTTATTCCCCTCCCCCACACTTAAATGACAACATGTCCTCATGTTGTGCAGAATGAAAAAAAAGAAAGAAAGTACTTAGCTGATTGTAGTTCGAAAGTGGCAAGTCTGGAAGTGGCCATGGTCCAGAAATGCTTGAGGAAATCAGTAGACCGTGGACCATCCACCGGAAAACTGATATCATCTGAAACTCACAATTGCTATCGCAAGTATCCTGCATACATGAAAAACAACACAAAACGTACCTCGGGGGATAGGGGGAAATTATATCATATGAAACAAAAGTGATAGAGATAAAGATAAGAGGAAATCGTAAGCAAAACAACACTTCGACCCTGTATAAGATTAGGACGGCTGACTGATAAAAACAACACAATCCTAATAAGAGTAAAACAACTAGAACAAGGAAAAATAACTAAAGAAAGAAACTAATATAATAAGGGATATCTAGGATGCCTCCTAGTAGCGCTAATGGTTATTGTCGTTAGCTCGACACATTGTAAGCTCAGCCTGGATCAGGCCATTTAACCTTTCTGCCAGCCACTACCTCGTTAAAGCTCCGGTCCGTAGTGTGGCTGCAGAAACAGCATCTAACACATGGGGTAAAATCTTTGAACGCTCTCCATACCTTTTTAAGTTTCCCCATGGTTGTGTTCTTTCTCCTCCGACTCCTCTGATGACGTTTAAGTTGTCGCTCCCTCTCAAACTCTTCCATATCAGCACTACCTGCTAGAACTTCTTCAGACGGATCACTACCGTCATCCTCGGAGAACAAGTCGGGTGACAACTCGTCAAATTCTTCGACTTGAGTAACACCACATCCGAGAATATCGAGAAATTTAACAATCAAAGGTTTCTCTTTAGGTTCACCGATATAGTGCTTGCACCTTTGTCCATTAACTCGAAACGGTTCGCCGCTATAACCGCGAAGTTCTAGAACGCCTCCGGGAATGATTTGGAGAATCTCAAAAGGACCGGACCAACGAGTCCTCAACTTCCCAGAAACAAATGTAACCTAGAATTGTAAAGAAGAACTTGTTCGCCGACTTGGAATTCTCTCTTCTTAATCTTAGCATCGTGGAGTAGCTTCATCTTATCTTTGCCGATCCCGGCACTTTCATATGCCCGGAGTCCGAACTCGTCCGGCTCGTATGGCTTTGAAGTCGATCTCGTCCACAAGTTTGGGCATCAAAGTTTAAAAACTTTGTGGCCCAATAAGCTCTATGCTCTAGCTCGACAGCGGATGACATGGTTTCCCGTAGACCATTTGATATGGCGATGTACCCATAGGGGTCTTATAGGCGATCCTATATGCCCAAAGTACATCGTCCAACTTCAAACTCCGATCTTTTCTATGACTATTCACCGTCTTCTCCAGGATTTTCTTAAGACTCGGTTGCTTCGCTCAACCCGACCACTAGTCATCGGATGATATGGTGTGCCGGTTTATGGCGAACACCATACTTCTCGAGGACTTTTTCCAAAGGTCGGTTGCGAAGTGTGTCCCTTCATCACCGATCAAGGCACGTGGACATCCAAACCTCACAAAGATGTTCTTCTTCGAAATTTCATGACCGTTTTATGATCATTGTGAGGAGTGGCAATTGCCTCCACCCATTTCGAAACATAGTCAACGCGAGACTAAGATGTATTTGTTGCCACAAGATGATGGGAATGGTCCCATAAAATCGATGCCCCAAACATCAAAGACTTCGCATTCAAGGATGGGTTTCAACGGCATGTCAAACCGCCTTGTCAAAGCTCCGGTTCTTTGGCAACGATCACAAGCTTTTGCGAAAGCACGCGTCCTTAAAGATCGTGGGCCAATAGAAACCGGATTTGGAAGATCTTCGCAACCGTTTTCCAAGGACCAAAGTGACCACCGTGGGTCCACTATGGCATTGCTCGATTATATCGCGTTGCTCGGATTACGGAACACACCTCCTCGGCAAACCATCTTTGCGGATCTTGAAGAGGTAAGGCTCATCCCAAACGAAATATTTCATATCGAGAGAAGAACTTCTTCTTCTCTTGATAAGACATTTCGGGATCAAGGTATTTGGCATGAAGGTAGTTGACAATGGAGGAGTACCAAGGAACATACGGAGAGCGGCCATCGATCAACATGATGTTTTCTAGAGGAAAGTAAAGATCTATATCATCGGGATCACCCTTTTCCTCACTTAACATCCTAGAAACATGATCCGCCACTACGTTCTCACACGCCCTTCTTATCTTTGATTTGAACGTCAAACTCTTGGAGGGTCAGTATCCAACGCAGTAAGTGCGGTTTAGCTTCCTTTTTGGTCATGAGATACCGCAAAGCAGCGTGGTCAGTCCACACAATCACTTGAGCGCCCAGCAAGTAACTACGAAACTTATCCATAGCAAAGACTACGGCTAATAATTCCTTTTCAGTTGTCGTGTAGTTAACTTGAGAAGGATTCAGTGTGTGACTGGCATAATAGACAGGCTGGAACTTTCCATTAAGCTTTTGCCCTAAGACTGCACCAACAACATAGTTGGATGCATCACACATAAGCTCAAAGGGTAGGTTCCAGTCGGCGATATAAGAATTGGAACCAGAGGTCAGTCTACTCTTAAGCTCCTCAAACGCGCGCTTGCAATTCTCATCAAAATCAAAAGTAACGTCTTCTTTGAGTAAAGTAGACGGGGGCTTGGCAATCTTTGAAAAGTCCTGGATGAACCTCCTATAGAAGCCGACATGTCCGAGAAAACCTCGGACCTCCCGAACATTCTTAGGATAACTCATCTTCTCAATAGCTTCAACCTTGGCCTTATCTACTTCTATACCTTTGGCGACACTTTGTGGCCAAGAACTATGCCTTCATCTACCATGAAATGGCATTTTTCCCAATTGAGCACTAAGTCCTTTTCCACACATCTAGACAACACACGATCAAGATTATCGAGGCAATCATCGAAGGATTGACCAAAGACCGAGAAATCATCCATAAAAATTTCCATGCACTTTTCAACTAGCCCGTCAAAGATTGCCATCATACACCTTTGGAAGGTGGCCGGGGCATTACAGAGACCAAATGGCATCCGTCTGTAGGCGAATGTCCTATAAGGGCAAGTGAAAGTAGTCTTCTCTTGGTCAACGGGATCGATGGGTATACGGAAGTATCCGAATATCCATCCAGGAAACGATAGAATACGTGCCCCGCCGACGCTCAAGCATCCGGTCTATGAATGGAAGGGGAAAATGATCTTTCGGTGTGACCTCATTGAGTTTTCTATAGTCAATACGGACTACTATAGCACCGTAACGAGCCTCAATGCTATCTCTTCTCCCTTCTCATTCTTCTCAATAGTAATTCCACCTTTTTTGGGAACTACTTGAGTTGGGGATACCCACTCACCGTCCGCAATGGCGTAAATGATACCCATATCTAGAAGCTTTATAATTTCCTTCTTGACTACTTCTTGCATATGAGGGTTAAGCCTCTCTCGAATTTGTCTAACTCATTTTGCACCCTCCTCGGTCTTGATCTTGTGCATACGGATGTCGGGAGATATCCCTCGGATATCTCCCACCCGCCATCCAAAGGCTTTCTCATTTTTGCGCAAGACGTTTAACGGTTTAAGCTCTTTATACGAGATAGCTTGGCGAGAGATGATCAAAGGAAGCTTGTCGCCTTCTCTTAAAAACACATACTTAAGATGTTTAGGCAACGGCTTCGGTACCAAATCTATAGGAGGATCCTCTAGACTTGATTTAAGATCTCCACTCTTCAACTCAACATCGTTGAGCTTACTTAGTGGCCTACTACGCCAAAGCTTCTTCTCTTAGCTCATCATCGAATTCGGTACGCTCGATCTAGATTAACCACACCATGGCTATTCGGATTATCGATCAATCGCTCATATTCCGCTTCCACAACCTTGACTTGCTCGTCCATCCATGAAGTCATTGAAGTCATGAAATGACTCCTCAATGGAAAAGCCGGTTGGAGAACCGGAGGGTACTTGAATAGATTTAGAAACACTATAGCTCACCTCTTGGTCACCAACTCGGATAGTTACTTGCCCACCATCGCAATCGATGAGGGCTCTAGCAGCGTGGATAGGAATGGTCTCCCAAGAAGAATCGGGGGACTTTTCATCTTTTCCCATATCTAAGACGTACCAATCAACGGGAAAGGTAAATCTATCGATCTGGACTAAAATGTCTTTTAGAATCCCCGAAGCTTTCTTAGAAGATCTATCGGCGCGAAGGTTCATGGAAGTGGGTTCTAGAAGACTTTGTAAACCCAAATTGCTCACACAATAGACAATGGCATCAAGGCGATGGATGCACCCAAGTCACATAAAGAATTTGGAAAGACTAAGCCTCCCATACGCAATGTGAGCACGAATTTTCCGGGGTCACCTCTTTTGATTGGTAAGTCGGATAATTGATCATTGAACAATCCTCACCAATTGCCGATCCATTTCTCGCTAACTTTTTCTTCGAAGACACAACATCCTTGATGAATTTTGTGTACTTAGGCATCTCGACCAAGACCTCGGATAATGGCAGATTTACCTGAGTATTTTTCAAAAGGTTAAGCACCTTTTCATATTTCTTATCCTCACTCAGAGGGATGTTGCTCTTCCTCGGTGGAAATGGAAGCTTCTTCAACTCACTCTCAGAAAATACTTTCTTTGAGGAAGCACTAACAGCTTTGTCTTCCATGTCCTTCCACCTTACAACTTTTTCAGACTTTTTATTAGTCAGGGGATCAGCCACCTGACTATCATTTAACTCATCAGTCCTCAGGGGATCAGCCACCTGAGGATCCTCAATTATTTCACTTCTCAGGGGAACAGCCACCTGAGGATATCCGATCGATTCTTTATTCCTCAAGGGATCAGCCACTTGAGGGATCTCAACTCTTTCTTCTATCAGGGGATCAGCCACCTGATTTGCCTTCTGCAGCCAAGGGGACGATGGGTGCTCAATTTCCCCTCCCGCCTTATCGGCGGCGGGGAGGGGCTAGTGGTTTCCCTGGAAGCCGGGGGACCACCAACTTGAGAACCACTTCTTAAGTTCATCGCACCGGCCTCCTCTTTACCGTATTGCATTATTGGCACGAGGTCGGTGCATTGGGTTGCTTAAATCGGCTTGAGCGACTTGACGATCTCTTGGATTCTTTTCCGTGAAGGCCGGGCAAGCGCACGACGGTCTAGAGGCTAAGCGCTCGCCAATTGCCCGATTTGCCTCTCAAGGCTTTTCATCGTCTGCTTTGCTCCTCCCGAAATGAACTCCATTCGGCTTTTATATCGTCCTGGTGGGAGGTGCCTTGAGAGTTTTGAAAGTTCGGGGAAATGGCGGCTTGGCCGACTTTGGAATGCGAAATTAGAATTGGCGGGCCAATTCGATTGAACCTTTCTTGTGGATTGGAAGAATTATAGCTTGGGTTCGATTAATACCGGGGTTTCTATTGAAGTTCGAATTAGGATTAAATCCCGAAGATTGATTAAACCCTTGGTTTTGGAAAGCTGATACGGCCGAGAGAATTGGTTATTGAATCTACGATTTGTACGGCCGAGAAAGCATTGACTTCCGCATTACGCCCAATCATGGGACGAAGCGAGCGATATGCCCCATGCTATCACATACTTGGCATGCGATTGGATTATGATGTCCATAGTCATGAACAACATTGACTTGCGAGCGAGAGGGGAAGAAAATTGACATTGGCCGGTCATATGGCCGGTCGACGACAAGCTTCACGGTACGAGAACTTGAGAGTTACGTGAAGGTGAAGGAGCCGAGAGAACTCGGATTTGAGAAGCTTTGAGCAAATTTGTCATTTGAGAGGTTGCCATTTGCTTCGCAACATGGCAACGAGATTTTGCATAGTCACCTCTTCGACCTTGGGAGGCGGAGGAGGTGCTTGAATGGCTTGATAAGAGGGGGCATAATTGTACTTGGCAATGTCCTCGAACGGCGCCCACCCCTCATCGGGTGTTTTCTTGAGAAATGCCCCACCGAGAGGAACTATTGACCATGCCCTTGGTGAGCTCGGTCAATCCCTTTGAAGAAAGTATGGACTTGCCTTTGCTTTGGCAAGCCATGATGGGGACACTTGCGCGGGGAGAGACTTAAACCTTTTCCACGCCTCAAAGAATGACTCATTTTCCAGTCGACGGAATGTGAAGATTTCGTTCGGACAATGGGCTGTTTTTGAAGGAGGAAAGTATTGACTTAGAAATTCCTTCTCGAGCTCGGCCCACGTAGTGATGGATTCGAGAGGGGAGGGAGTGATACCACTCGAGTGCTTCCCCCGTAAGGAAAATGGAAATAGTTTGAGCTTGATGGCATCATCACTTACACCTTGGATACGGGTAGTACCGCATATTTGCAAGAATGTGTGTAAGTGAGTGTGGGGGTTTTCGGATTGATAGCCGTGAAAAATCGATGCATGCTTTGCATCATCGAATAAGTCCGGGTTTAAGCTCGAAGTTTGGAGCGACAATGGTAGGCATGACGATAGCCGGGTTTATGGTGATTTGTACCGGGCATGGCATAGTCGGCCAACGTCCGTCTATCTTCCGTTGCCATTATTACTATTCTTTCGATTTCTCTGAAAGATATTGCTCAAATTCTTGATCTAGAGCGTTTCCTTCGTCGAAACGAAGTCTCCGCCTATTGGGTCGGACTATGGTCCGCTCGGGGTCAGGGGAATAGATTAGTGGTCCCTTATGACTACGAGTTTGCATAAACCGAACACCGACTCAAGGTGTTGAGCAAGAAAGGATAGAAAGTGACGAAAGGACAGATCGGACGAGAGGGAAAGGATAACTAAACCTAGAGGATTCAAAAACTACGAAACTTAACTACGAAAAATTTAAAAACGAGAAAAAAACAGGAAACACTAAAAACGTGTTGAAATCTTCTGAGCCCAAAATGGAAGGGAAAACAGTGGATTTTGACCTCGAAAACGGTGTCGGACGGCCTCCGGCCGTCTGCCACGTCGTCGGCGTCGGAACGAGCTTTCCGAATTGGGGTCCTGCGCGCCAATCCGACACTCGAGCCGAAAGTTATGGCCAAAATACTATCAAGTGCTAAAACGGACCCTTTTATCCTAAAATTTGATCGTGAAAGGTGTGGAGTCAGATGATTCAACCTAAGAAACCTACCTACGACACTTACCTACGAAAAACAGAAAACCTAATTGAAATAAAGATAAAAACTGATGGCAGACAGGACAGACGGGCGTCCAATTAACTGGACGTTCGTCTGACTAGTTTTCAGAATGGACGGGCGTTCAAAATATGAACGCTCGTCCGTTTTTTTCAGAACTCCTTTGGACGGGCGTCCAGAGGTATGAACGCTCGTCCGACTAGAGCAAGAACTGGACGGGCGTCTAGTACAACGGACGCTCGTCCAACTGGGCAGAAACGATTAGAAAAACAGAGTACAAACACAGAAAAACAGAGTCTAGACTAGAAGCAAAAAATTTTATATTAATTACTCACAGAAATACAAATAAAACGACAGATAAACGAACAAAATCAACTAAACTACTAACAACAAACAGAGACTGAAAAGATCTAACCTAAAAACAAGAATTTAAAACAAACTAGAAAAAAAAAAAAAAAAAACAAAAAACAAAAACTAGGCAACCGTCCGGTTCCCCGGCAACGGCGCCAAAAACTTGTCACGGATTTTATTAATACAAAATAAACAAGTAATAAAACCGGTTAACCTCAAGTGCAAGGATCGTAGTACAGAGGCTATGCCGGGTCGATCTTACGGGGAACTAGACGAATGTTAACCCTAGCTTTTGTTTTAACTAACTATTGTCACGATTACTAACCTAACGAATAACTAACTAAACAAATACGCGAGAAAATAACTAGACGAGAGGAGATTAATCCAATGCTAGGAAAGATTGAAAGCGATAAAAATAAACTAAAAGTGCGGGAAAATAAATTAACTAATCTAAACTAAGCTATGAGGATTGTAAATCAAGTTTATAAAAGACAAACGAGGATTGATCCACCTATCAACATGCATTGATCTATTATCTCGATTTTACGTGGTATTTACTTAGGTTGGGATTCACCTTACCTAAACATGAATTCCTAATTCCTTAGGCAATCCATCTATTAACCTAGTATCTTCCAACACTAAATTAACACGTTAAAAAGATCAAAGGTGTCAACTTTTACGTTAACGATCTAGTTTTTAGACTTACTAACTTCCGTTAATATAAATCTAATGAACTATTCTTATCTATGGTGATCTATGCTATTCAAGACTTCCATCGGACAATAACATATCAAGCATACAACATATCTCCCAATATAATTGCATTAAAACAAGAATATGCATAGATAAGAAACAACCGTAGTAAATACTCACGGTAAAAGTCGAAATAAATAGATCAATTCAATGCGATGGCTTCACAATTCTCGTTTGAAGGAGGTTCTAGCCTCGAGCATCCTCGGCAACCCGAGAAAAGCGAGAAAAATAACATACTACTAGCCTACTTTGATCGAATTTAAAGTTGCATAAAGCGGAAATAAAAAGTGTAAAATCGCGAGCCAAAGCTGCCCCTCGAAATTTAGGGTTCGAATTGTGTGTCTAGGGTTTGAGAAATCGCGCCTATTTATAGATTTTTAGGTCGGTTTAGGCTAAGGCGGTGCTTGGACGCCCGTCCACTATCTTGGACGCTCGTCCGGCCGCCTTACGGACGGAGGTGAACGCTCGTTCGAACGCGTACGAACTCTCGAATGTAAAATATGATTACGGACGCTCGTTCGGTTGAGCAAACGCCCGTCCACCATGGACGGACCGTGGACGCTCGTCCATCGATCTTTGGAACTCGATCTCTTGAGCATTATCTCTTCCTTCTTCCATCTTTATCCTTCTTTTCTCATCTCTATCTCGATTTAGCTCGAATTATATCAACATTTGATCATCAATTTAGCCTCCAACATGTATCTACATCACATTAAGACATCGCAAAACGTAACACAATCCAAATACTCATAAAACCATAATCAAAACACGTACACAACCTCATTTTGCGAATAAACAAATTAAAATCTCACTTGCTTAATAAATCATTTAAAACCACATTTCCTATGCAAATCATATGAATTACGGGGGAAAACATCATAAAATACAACGTTATAAAACGTATAAATTCACCCTTAACACAAATCTGCACTAAGAATAAAATGAAGCCCCTGCTTCAGTGTCCCCTGAACAAACCTCAGCAACCTCTTCAATGCTTGCCAGTGTTCTGTGCAAGGCTTTTGCATAAACTGACTCAGAGTGTTGACAGTATATGCTATGTCAGGCCTGGTAATTGTCAAGTACTGAAGTGCTCCTATAGCACTTCGTATATCTTTGGGCTTAGATAAGGGCTCACCCTGATTAGGTTCCAGTTGCTTTCCTGCCACCATAGGTGTTGGGAAAGGTTTAAGATGTTCCAGATTTAACCTCTTTAGTAATTGAGAAGCATAGTCGGACTAAGTCAAATATAAACCAGATTCATTTCTGGTAACTTGCATTCCTAAGAAGTGTGAGACAGGCCCTAGATCCTTGAGAGAGAATTTTGTGTCCAGCTGCCTAATGAACTTCTGGATCATGGAGTGTGAGTTTCCTGTAACAAGGATGTCATCCACATACACCAAAACAAACATGACTATATCATTGATATGCAGCAAGAAGAGTGAGTTGTCTGATACAGACTGAGTGAAACCCCAGCTGACCATCTGTGATTTGAAAGCATCAAAACATGCCCTGGGAGCCTGTTTCAGGCCATATAATGCCTTGTGCAACCTGCATACATAATTAGGTCTGGACATATCCACAAATCCTTCTGGTTGTTCCATATAGACTGGTTCCTGCAAAGGACCATTCAAAAAGGCATTATTTATGTCTATTTGATTTACTGACCAATTCATAGACACTGCCAGGGCTAGAATTATTCTGATTGTTGTTGACTTGGCAACTGGACTGAAGGTCTCAGTAAAGTCTATACCATAGTTTTGACTATGCCCTTTAGCAACCAACCTTGCCTTGTGCTTCAAAACTCTACCATCAGGTTTTAATTTCAATTTAAAAATCCACCTGTTTCCAACAGCACTTTTTCCTGATGGAAGTCTAACCAATTCCCAAGTTTTGTTATGCAAAAGTGCCCTGTATTCAGCAGACATAGCATCCTTCCAGTCCTCTGACTGCAATGCTTGTGACACACTAGTTGGTTCAGCAGGATAAGAGTGAGCATTACTAATAACAGCAGAATAGACCTTAGGCTTATAGATGCCACTTTTTGACCCGGTTTGCATATGATGAGATATGACTTGAGTGGTTTGAACATTTACCGGACTTTGGGGTTGAGTGGGCAACTGATCATCTATAGTGACTTGTAGTGAAGGATCAGTCATAGACTCACTTGAGTGTGTGGGACTAGGAGGAACACAAGGACTAGTGCTAGGAACACCAGTACAAGGACTAGAAACAGATGTTGAAGTATTTGAATGACTTACCTGATTTGTAGGACTTCCTGCAATGCCTTCATCAGTAGATCTCCTCAGGATGCCTTGGTGTTCTTGGTGTTCCCCCACTGCCTGAGATGATGAAGGAATAGGAAGACAAGAGAAGGAAGAGTAATCAGACAGGACCTGTGTGGAGGGACCTTGTGTGAAATCTTGGGAAAAAGGAAAGGTGGTTTCATCAAAGATAACATTGTTGGAGATATAGATTCTCTAGTATTCTCTAGACACTTATACCCTTAGTGACAGGAACTGAGGCCAAGGTTGACACACTTCTTGGTGTGAAATTGAAACTTAGTGGTTTGAAATGGCCTGAGATTTGGGTAAACAGCACAACCAAAGACCCTAAAGGTATTATAATTTGGCCTAGCCTGAAGGAGACATTCCACTGGAGATTTATGTTTAAGGATAGGAGTGGGAAGAGTGTTTATAAGTTGGACTGAGGCTTGAAAGATGTGCCACCAGTACCTCAAGGGCATGCTGGCTTGAGCCAGAAGAGTAAGACCAGTCTCCACAATGTATCTGTGTTTTCTTTCTGGCCTGCCATTTTGGGCATGGTCATGAGGACAGGGGTGCCTGAAAGTGATTCCTGCATTGTTAAGATAGTCCTGAAAAGATCTATACTCACCTCCCCAATCAGATTGAAGACATTTGATTTTGACAGAGAACTGTGTTTCTACCATGGCCTTAAATTTTTGGAATGTACTAAAGGTCTCAGATTTGGATTTCAAGGGATATATCCAAGTGTGTCTAGTGTTATCATCAACAAAGTGAACATAATAGTTGTAACCTTCTATAGATTTAATGGGTGCAGGACCCCAAGATCTGTGTGGACCAGTTCAAAAGGTGCAGTGGCATGAGAGTCAGACAAAGGATGAAACAAGTTGTGTGCTTTTCCTAGTTGACAGGATTCACAGAAAGATAAAACACCATCAGTTTTGACATTACAACCATTCAAGATAGTAGTTAAAACATGATTAGAGGGATGGCCAAGTCTCCTATGCCACAAATCAAGACTAGAATAAGAATTATTACAGGAAACTGAGTTTTTGGAGACATAAAAGCAAACTGAACCAAATTTGGGGTGAGAGGAGTTCTGATCAGTGGCTTCAAGCTGATGGATCTTGTAAAGGCCATCCTGAAGTTGACCCCTGAGAAGTATTGTCCCTGTATGTTTGTCCTTAACAAAACAAAACAGATCATCAAATTCCACAGACACAGGGTTGTCAGAGATCAATGGAGAGATACTAAGCAAATTTCTTGTGATTTGAGGAACATGAAGTATATTGTGCAGTTGTAGAGTGCCATGTGGTGTGTGAAGGAATGAGTGACCAATATGTGCTACTGGTAATTGCTCACCATTACCTACAGTCAGTGTGTCATTACCATTGTAGTTGGAGTTGATGCTCATGTTTCCCATGTCGAAATTTGCAACATGATTTGTTGCTCCACTATCCAAGTACCAAGAGTGATCTGAGATTGTGCTTGGTGTAGCAACAAAAGCTGAGTTCTGTTTGTTTCCACTGCTATTGTTGTTGGTTGTAGGCCCCTGAAAATCATGTTCAAACCTATGCCAACAGTCCACAACTGTGTGGCCATTCTTTCCACAAAGTTGACATGTCATTTTTGGCCCAGACCTACCAGCACTTCTTCCACCTCTATAGCTGCCTCTGCCCCTATTATTGCTTTGAGAGGAAATGTAGTTGCTGTTTCGATTTTGAACCCTTCCAGAGCCATAAGCAGCCATATGAGAAGAGGGGTTAGACTGACCACTCACAGCACCACTTGTTAAATTAACTGTTGGATTAAATCTTGCAAGCAGTCTCTCATGTATCAACAACTGGGAGTGGACTTCAGGCCAGGTGAGAGAGCCAATCCTGGAGGTAATGTTAACTATTACTGCCTCATAGTCCTTATCCAAACCTCCTAATGTGGCCAGAATCAATTCGGATTTGGACACATGATATCCAGTTGCAGCCAAGTTGTCACTATAGGACTTCATTTGTGCCAAGTAGTCACTCATGGACTTGTCGCCCTTTTCTCGATTTGGTGAGGGCACTCTTAAACTCCAACATCCTTGCCTCAGATTGACTGTTAAATAGGGTTTCCAATGTTGTCCAGACCTCGTGGGATGTGCTACAACCAATAACTTCAACCAGTGCTTGCTCTGTCATGGAGCCTAGCAACCATCCCATTAGCAATTGATCCACCGTGTCCCATTCATCAGTGGCTGGATTTTGAAGTCCAGTACAGGTTCATGTTTGGTGGCCTAGGCGTGGTACCAAACAAGAACCCATCCAATTTATGACCTCTCACTATAGGCAGAATCGTGTATTTCCACAACAAATAGTTATCTCTGGTAAGTTTCACTGTGCAGGTTTGATTTAGGTGTCCTTGAAAGGGTGATCCAGAGTGACTCAGTGTACTCGGAGATGGTGACCGGAGAAATGAGGGAATAGACGAGATCGTAGGTGGTATTACGGTACCTGACATCTGAGTGAGAGGAGGAGCTCTATGCATGCTCGAAGGGGGAAACATGATGCTTGGGAATGGAATCGATCCAAAAGCCATTTGATACTGAGAAAAAGGACCAAGATCTACAGCGGGGATGACGGAACTGACAGTCACCTGGATCGGTGTGGAACTTGGATTAGTTGGCAGCACAGTGGTGGTTTCCGGTCCTGTGCTTCCAGAGTTTGGTGGTGCCGACGACGGTGGAGTTGAGGTCCCAGTAGACATGACGCAAGTCGATAGCTCCGATACCAAGTTTGAAATTTAACTAAAGCTGAGAAATCTCCATTGAAGGAGTGAAAGCTAGGAGGATAAGACAATGTCTTTCATTGCTTATTCCTGTTAGGAGTTCCATTTGGTCTGTAAGCAACACTTAGTAGTCTTCCACTTGTTTCCTCGCGTATTTGCTTTAGATAATTCCTAAACATCTCTGTATTTATCAGCACGCTGCTATTAAGCGAGAAAACTTCACACGTTCGAATTATTAGTTGGGAGGCATCAAGAGTAGCTTAACATGCTCAGCATACAAATTTTTTATAACATAAAGATGCCACTTACAAAGGAACTGAAGAAATGTAATATAGTGTACGCACATGTAGTCATTGTCTTCTAGTCATTAATCAATCAATGGACGGAAAAAGATAAGGAGTGAGTCGAGTGACTTATAACAAAGCTGCAGATATCTTATAATTTCATCTTAAAAATAGTAAACTAATATCCGAAAATCACTTAGTAAATGCATCATCAAGATTGTACACAGTCTTTTCTAGTTTGGAGAAAAACGATTACTATGAAGAGAGCTAACAATAAAATGCCATCTAAGAGAAAAGAGAGCTCACCTTCTTGTGTGACCCCATTCTCTTGCAAACGCATCCGGTAGAATTTTGTACCGTAGAATAATGAAAGAAAACCAAATGTAATAAACTTTTGTTGCATCATTTGTACCTAAAAATTAAGTAATATTTACCTTGTGAATGAGTTAAAGGAGAAAGCCTTAATAACTCATAAACCAGAATGCCTTACATTTCTATCAATGCATCTGGTATAATATTGTACCTATATAATATTTACATGGTGAAAGAGCTAAAAGTGAAGTCTTGTTGAACTCATAAATCGAAAGATCTTACCTTTCTTTTTGTCTTTATATCTCATCCAGCTACATCGGGTTTGACGGCAATAGCATAGTCGTAGTCATCAGAACAGAAAGAGTACTTCAAAAGTCAACAGAAGATTGAACATCTTGAACATCTTACTCTATATAATAAAAAGACAATGGAAAGAGGGTGAGTGACAAGTGTTTTTTTTTTATTGGTCCCCTTTTTTTTTAACTGTTCATGGCCCAACCCATTTTTATATTTTACTGTTCATGGGCGGCCCAGCCCAGAAAAGTTTTTTTTTTTTTTTTTTTGAGAAGAAGGGTTTGAGTTAAATTGTTCCATTTTTGAAGACTCAATTGTATCACCTTTTAATGTGCGAATATATGTAGCAAAGGTACGACTATTTTCAAAATATAATGGCACGACTTGTTGCCGACACGATCTTTGTATCATGCCAATAAAATTGTGTTGATGTTTACATGAAATATTATAAATTTCTTAAAATAAATTCATTTCATAAAAAAACATATCGTTTGTACACGGCGATACGGCTATTTTCAAGATATAAGGCCACGACATGTTGCCTACACGATCTTTATATCATGCTTAAAATTGTTTATCTACCTATCCGGTTTAACCCCTTCCTTCCATGTGTCCTAAATAAGTGTGGTGACACTTGTTTTTCTACCAACACAATTTTCAGGAAATTCAATCGAGTCCTTTAAATTTTACGTTATTATTGTTCCATGTCATCATCTTACTATATATAATAAAAAGACAATGGAAAGGTGACGTGTTCAATAGGGAGCCAAACTACCGTTTTTTTTTTTTTATTATTTTTTTTTTTACTACTGTTTGGACGAAAAAAATGCTCCTTTTTGGTGGGCTTTTGGCTGTTTTGGGTGGGCTTCTGTTATATAAATTTTATTAAAAGTAGTAAGATAAATAATAGATAATTAATATATAGATAATATAGAAATTTTATTAGTATTACTACTCCTCTTGACATTAAAAGTCAAGAAGAATATCCCAAAAAAATGTATGATGTATTTTTTTTATTGATGTGCCAAATAGATTTTAATTAGTAATGTTAGTTACTAATATTTTTTCTTAAGTGAATGAATTTGCTGTGTAACAATCTTTATTAAAAAAAAAGGTATTGACAGTGTGGAAGAGGTGTGATTGTGAGATAATCATGGTTTTAATAATATGTTATATATTATTATATAACAACATAAGGTAGTAAATGCGTTATGGATGCCTAAAAAAATATGTCATTAATGTTTTAATTTAAAGTTGGTTTCTAAATAGCTGGAACGGATGAATATCAAATTTATTGGAAAGAAATATTTCATTATAATAAAAGGGGTGTGCTTGTACATTAATCATGGGGTTGGTAGTTGCTATGCAATGTAATAAATAATATTTCCTAAAAGTTCTGGGTTCAAGATTTCACGACAAATTAGGACGGGGAGAGTATTTTATGTATTTCATGATACACCCGCCATAGATATAAATACACATAATATATACACACATAATATATAGCTTAATGTTACTAATGTTTAAATTTAAAGTTGTTCGTTAGATGTTTACAACGCATATATATTAAATGGATATAGTTGTAATTTAATCATGCTTTTATTAACTACACAATGTAATAAATGATATTCTCTTAATATACAAGAGTTTCAGAATGTTTCACATTTACATATTCCAACAATGCAATCATTGTAAAGAGCTTAATGTTGATAACTCATAGCAATAATCCCCTGAATGGAAGAGTGTTATAGAGTGGACTTACAGTACCGGAATCCATAATAAAGAGTGTTATGGAGTGAACCCTGATAAAAAATGTTGAATATGTTTTTGGCGATGTATTTTGTTTCTTGGATGTTTGATGTTCCACATTTTCCCTGTATCCTTTACATATTCCAACGACTCTTCATTTATTATAATATATTGTTACATCTGTGGCTTGAAACCAAAAATCCAATTCATCAACAATGCATACATACGTTAAATTGCATTGTATATTTACAATCTGGGACACCAGGAGTGCGGAGCACGGGTGCCTCTTTTCCTAATTTACCTTATATAAGAGAAATGATTCTTCTAACCGGTGGCGTCAATTACCTTCAAAACAAAACATTAACTCAAATTTACCGAAATGATAGTTTACAACACTTCCTAAATTGATCTAAAACCCAAGCATATTAAAAGCAAAAAATGACAAAATATAGTGAAATTTTAAAATACAACCGTTATAGGAATGTTTTACCAAGTGTCATACATTACACCCACTCATTTCTAACCTCTCACACACGATAAAAGTGATGTGAAAGAGAGTTAAAATGAGAGGCTCTAATGTATGCCACTTGGTATAACCTTCCTACAACGTTGTACCATAAAATCTCTCAAGGATCTCGGGTAAGGGAGGACAATAAATTTTTTAAAGACAAATAAAAAATTTAAAAGGGGGCAAACTATATGTATCGTACAAATTTTAGTGTATTTTTTTCGGATTAAGGGGGGACAGTTGCCCCATTGTGTATGTAGGTTCGCCACTGTCTAAGCGTCCTTCACTCTGGAAAGTGTCATCTTACGTTTTGTTTAGGTTAGATAGAAATGAGTGGTCAAGAAATGATCAGTTGAAACTCTTCCACCGTAAGAACTGATCTATGTGAAGAAATGATCACTTCAACCCGGGAAATTCGTAGTTGGAGACTCCAACATGGAGAGTAGCCTATGTGGCACATTCTAGTCCACACAATTTTATTGCGGAATGAAACTGTGGCCCAGAATGTGTCACATGAGTCACTCTCTATACGAGAGTCTCCATTGTAGAAGTTCCCAACCCGGGAACTTCTATACAGAATGTGCCACATGAGACACTCTCTATACGGGAGCCTCCTTCAACCCTCCCTCGCTGTCTAGTCACCTGTAGCATGAAGAAATCCTACCGTCGATCTTACTTCGGCAACAACCCCGGACGGATGATTGAAAGAAATAAAAGAAGTAGGTCTATTCAGCCTCCTACAAAGAGTACTCAACCATCTGAGCCGTGTAAATTTCTCGAGATAAACATTGGGTAATGATTTCGGTAGAGAAAACGCATACCATTTCTTCCTTTTTTTTTCTTTTTTTTTTCTTTCCCGCAAAGCTTACTTCGGAAGCTTTAGTTTACCGAAATATATATTAAAAAATCAGCAGAGGTAGGAAGTGCTGAAAAAATCCCAATCTTGGGCCTTTGGAAAGATGGATCTGACCCGTTTTGGAAATAACCACGTGCCGGCCAATGGGGACTTAGAAAGGAAAAATAGAGCAACAGCTTACGGTGAAGGGAGCATATTTGCTCAAAAATTTTGCGCGATGAACACGTCGACCAAACTCTTTCTTACTTATATTAGAGAAGATAACATCTTTGCCGTTCAAGAAAAATTTGTAAAAGTTTAGATATATCTGAACATTTTAAAGGTTGTGGATATTTGTTAGTGGTTGGTATGAGGAAAAACGCATACGTTATTACATACGCTATTCGTTGCGTCAGTATTTGTTAAGATAATGCCTCTTGATTCAAACTCATCTAAAGACTCAAAATTGGATAAAGCAGAGAAAGAGACGTAGGACGTAGCAGCCATTTTCCAATTTAAAAGTCAAAGTTTCAATTATCTTTCATTTACCAGCTTTCGTTTGCATTTTGTATTTCTATTTTAAATAATTAAATCTTTATCTGTAAAACTCCTATATAACACTGTACACTGGTAGCTTTTAAACTCGGTGAATAAAATTCAGTCTATTTTTTATTTGTTCTTTTATTTCTTTCAGTAGCAACATATAGTAACACATATAGTAACAGACGCGTTTTTGCACCTTTCAACCACTATCTTTTTTTCTTGTTAATTTTTTTTTTTTTTTGTATCTTATTTTATCTTTCTAGCTCGCGACCCCATAAATTAATAGTTAAAGGTTTTAATTTATTTTAAAGGTGATGAAATATAACAAATATGTAAATAACCACTTCTATGTTAAAAAGAATATCTCAAAGCTAAAAGGTTTCCTCTTTTTTTTATTATAAATTTTTATTGATCACCACAGGGATAGAGCCTTTTGTGACAATCTTCCACTGGGATGTACCTCAAGCTTTGGAAGATGAATATCTTGGCTTTCTCAGCCCTCATATTGTGTAAGTATAGTGAGATATATATATATATATATATATATATATATATATATATATATATATATATATATATATATATATATATATTAACATAATTTAAAATGTGTTGTATTTTATTAATTCAATCGAATGGAGAGAGTACAAATATATAGGCCTCGGTAACTTAACCGCCAAGTATATAATATATAAATATAAAATATAAGATAAATATTTAAACTACTTTTAGATTATCCTCGACACGCCTCCGCAATCCCGTGGGTAGTGGCTGAACACGGAGATTGGACTTTAAACTTGCAAAACGAGACTGAGCCAACGATTTGGTGAGGACATCGGCTATCTGATCCTTTGATGAGATAAAAGAGATGCCGAGCTTGCGATCAGCAACTAATTCGCGAACATGGTGAAAGTCGATCTCGATGTGCTTCGTGAGGGCATGAAACACGTGATTGTGAGCAAGGTAGGTGACGCCAATATTATCACACCAAAGAGTTGGCGGGGAAGACAACGGAACCTGCATCTCACGAAGAAGACTGCAAAGCCATTGGAGTTCTGCGGCGGTGTTTGAAAGAGTTTTATACTCGGCTTCAGTGCTACTTTTGGAAATTGTCAAATGTTGCTTACTACGCCAACTAATGAGATTATCACCAAAGAAGACACAGTATGCCCTAATAGAACGGCGATTATCACTGTCAGCGGCCCAATCAGAGTCAGAATAAGCTCGGAGAAAAATAGGGGACCGACGGGAGAAGAAGAAACCATCGGAGATAGTGTGCTTAAGATACAGAAGAATACGTTTAACTGCAACCCGGTGAGCTTTGGTAGACGAATGCAAATACTTACTAACCTTGTGGACTGCGAAGGCAATATCTGGCCTAGTGAAACTGAGATATTGTAGACCTCCAACAATAGTGCGGTAAAGCAACAGATCGGCGCAGGGAGGGCCTTCGTCAAGTGTGAGCCGGGTAGAGGCCGACATAGGTGTCCGACAAGCTTGGCCTTGTCCATGGAGGCACGCTGCAGAAGCTGAAAGATATACTTGCATTGGGTGAGAAATAACCCATCGGAGGTAGGAAGCACCTCAATGCCAAGAAAATATAACAGAGAACCAAGTTCCATAACTGGAAACTGTCGACCAAGATAAGAGATAACCCGCTCAACAAGAGAAGACGACGAGCCAGTAATAATAATATCATCCACATAAATCAGAATATAAACGTGAGCACCGGCATGCGAGTAAGTATATAAGGAGGTGTCAGCTTTGGAGCCAACAAAGCCAAACTAAGTCAAGACATCAGTGAAGCGAGAGAACCAAGCACGTGGAGCCTGACAAAGGCCATAAAGGCTGCGGCGAAGACGGCAAAAATAGTCTGGATAATCAGGGTGAACAAATCCATGTGGTTGTTGCATATAAACGTGTTCAGATAAATGCCCATGAGGAAAGCATTCTGAATGTCCACCCGGCGAAGAGACCAACCTTGCGAAACGGCAAGAGACAGAAAAAGACGGATAGTGGCCGGTTTAACGACCGGACTAAATGTGTCAGTGAAATCAACCCCTGCGGCTTGATGAAAACCCTTGGCCATAAGGCGAGCCTTGTGAAGCTCAAAACGGCCATCTGTATGATGTTTAGTGCGATAAACCCATTTATTTCCAACAATATTCATTCGAGGATACGGAGGCACAAGATCTCAGGTATGGTTGCGCAACAACCCATCAATTTCCTCTCTCATAGCATTACGCCAATTCGGGTGTTTAGAGGCTTCGGTATAGGAAGTAGGGTCCAGGGAGTCGGTAGAGGCAACAAGGGTTTTAAGAAGCGGATAACGGATAAAGTCAGGACGAGAGATAGGCTTGAGAGAATTGGTTTTTGTTCGAGTGACCATGGTATGAGTGGGAGCATGTTGGTCCGGAGATGGGACCGGAGAGGCAGATGCCGAAGTGGACGCAGGAGAGGTGGGTGGGGAAGGATCGGGAGCGGGAGCCGGAGAGGGTGGGGCCGGGTTGGAAGGAGCCGGCATGGATGGCGGATTTTGTGAAGGTGCTGGCAGGAAGACAGGAAGCGGGACAGTGAGATTTTCAAGTGTGGTTTTGGAAGGAAAAAGTGTATAAGGGAAGACAGATTCATCAAAAACAACATGGCGAGCAATATAGATACGGTTAGAGGGAAGGTCCAGACATTTAAAACCGTGATGTGAAGGACTATAGCCGAGAAAGATGCAAGTTTTGGAGCAGAAATCAGTCTTATAGGGGCGGAGATATGGCCAGCATACACATCCAAATACTCGAAAGAATGTATAGTCAGGGGATCGATGGTAGACCATCTCAAAGGGGGACTTATCATGGAGGACTTTGGTAGGAAGACGGTTGATGATATAAGTGGCAATGATAAAGGCATCCTCCCAATAGGGAAGCGGAAGGTTGGATTGAGCAAGAAGAGAAAGGCCAACTTCAACGATTTGACGGTGGCAGCGCCCAATGGCACCAACTTGTTCATGGGTGTGGGGACAGGAAAGGCGATGACAGATACCAAAAGAGGTAAGAAGAGTGGAAACGCGGCGATACTCACCACCCCAGTCAGTTTGGATGAATTTTAGTTTGGTATTAAACTGGCGTTCAATCATGACAAGAAAGTCAGGAAAGATAGTTTCAACATCGGATTTTTTTTCAGGTGATAAAGCCATAGGTATTTGGTGAAGTCATCCAGAAAGCTGACATAGTAGCGGGAACCATAAATTGAAGGTTCAGAACAGGGGCCCCAAACATCAGAATAGATCAGGTCCAAAGGAGCAGTAGAGGTAAAATCAGAAGTGTATAACGGGAAACGGTGACTTTTGGCTAGCTGACACGGGGCACATACAGCAGGAGGTGCTTTAGTAGGAGTAAGTGTGGAGAAACGTTTTAAGGCTTGACGGAGTACGGAGTAAGAGCAATGACCAAGACGCTGATGGGTAGTGGAGGTGAGAGATGATGCAAAAGCTTGGGGAGGGGTATAGGTCGGTGGAAGGGGGTGGAGAAGTGATAAAGGCCATCTTTGACAAATCCTCTAAGATGAATTTGGCCGGAGTAATCTTTTACAAGGAAGTAAGACCCATGAAATTCAAAGTACATAGAATTATCAGAGGCAAATTTGTGCACATATAAGAGATTTCTTGTAATAGAAGGGGTAACCAGAATATTAGATAAATAAAAAGGCTGGGAGGGTGAATGTACAGAAGAAGAGCCGTAATGAGTAGTAGGTAAACCTGTACCGTCGCCTACGTGCACTTTGTCAGGTCCGGCATAAGGTGCAGATGAGAGGGTGAGAGTACGAAGGTCGTGAGTGAGATGATGAGTGACACCGGTATCCGCAATCCAATCAGATCCCGGATGAGTGGAGTGAGAAGCGACGTATGCCTGTGGCGGTTTCCGATGGGGTGGTGGCTGAGAATGGCCGTACCGGTAGGGGCAAGAGGGAGCAACATGACCGACTTGAGAGCAAATTTGGTAATAGAGGTTCATAGCACCACGATTTTTTCCGGAGTAGGAAGGATGGGGAGGACTGTATCCTTAGCTGCGTACCCATTCTCGAAAAGGATGAATGTTGTGCACCATGTCGGACAAGCAATATGCGTAAAGATATTTTTCTTCTTTTTTTTTTAAATCTGTTTTTTTTTTTTTTGAATTTCTGTTTTTTTAGGGTATTTTTTTTGGTTTTTTTTTTTTTACAGAACTTTCAAACAAATACTAATATATTAAAAATGATCATTAAACAATAGAAGGTATTGACATGCCGAACATAATATTTCTACTTAATTCATTAATTCGGAATTACGCCACCATAAATCCGGAACCGAACTCTATCGATTATAGATATAAATTCTCAAAACGTTGAGTCGAGTCGATAAAGTAATGAAGCGGGATTATTCCCGTAAACCTTCTTCAATACATCTTATCCTTATTTATCATTAACCCACTAGTGATCAATTAGTTCATAACCAATACGAACTCCACAGATTGATCGTTTCTAGGATTGTAATAAAAAAAAATAATGTATTCCCTCCGTCCCAAATTGTGAACATTAGTGATTAAACACTCTAATAAACTTAACGGACTTCAATTTGATGTTCAATCGCTTATAATCATCATTAAACACTATAATAAAAAAGGACAATTTGCAATGTTTTTTGGACCAATTTTTTTTTTTTACAGAACTTTCAAACAAATACTAATATATTAAAAAGCATTAAACAATATGAAGGAAAAATAATAGAGCAGGAAGAGAGAATTGACATGCCGGGAAAAGGAAGTGGTGAACTAGTGATGGACAATTTGCCGTCGCCGGTTTACTTAGGTCTGTAATGCCCTTTTTTTTCCGATCTCTTTAATTAGCTTGAGATAGAAATTGATTGATTACCTTCTTGACATTGGGGACATCATAATTCTGAGCAATATAGATTCCGGAGTGAATCAGGTGGGGCGATGGAGATAGGGAAGCTGGGGTTGATTGGCCGACGAAATCTCGCCGGAGACGGGAACAGAGTACCGAAGAAGAAGGAGTTGCCGCCGGATATAAGTTAATGCACTAACTACTACAATGAAATGACTATAATGTCATTGGATATAATTAGTGTGACCTTGTTTTTTATATCTTCTAATGTAATAAATAAGGGTAAATCAAATAACAACACAATAAATGTTGAATTGGAAATCGTACTGCCTCATATAAAATGGAACAAAATATTTTGGCAGCTGCCTCAGTTATTGTGGAACGGAGGGAGTATTATTTTTTGGGAAAGAAAAAGGGTTAGGGTTAGGGTTTTAGGGGAGAATTAACATAACGAGGAGAGAAAATCGAGATGCTCTGATACCATAACATAATTCAAAGTGTGTTGTATTTCATTAATTCAAACGAATGGAGAGAGTACAAATATACAGGCATCGGTAACTTAGCCGCCAAGTATATAATATATAGAAATAAAATATAAGATAAATATTTAAACTACTTCTAGATTATCCTCGACATATATATATATATATATATATATATATATATATATATATATATATATATATATATATATATATATATATATATATAACTTTATAAGGAAAACAAAAGATACAACACTTCAACACTTCAACAACACAAATACAAAAATACATGTGACACATAAGTTAGAGCCCAAGACTTTGTACTCTTACCCTATTGGATTATCATCTCTCCAAAAACAATAAATTTTATTAACTAACATACTAAACTCAAATAATTTACTTTAAACTTGTAGGAAAGACTATCTGGATTTCGCGGAGCTTTGCTTCAGAGAATTCGGTGACAGAGTAAAATACTGGTCCACGTTCAACGAGCCGTGGACATTTACCACAACGGGTTACGATTCAACTAGCATTTTGGGAACAATGGCACCGGGGAGATGCTCTGTTTGGTTGAACAAAGGTTGCCTTGCTGGCGATTCTTCTACTGAACCCTACTTGGTTGGCCATCATATTTTACTTAGCCATGCAGCTGCTTCAAAATTGTATAGAAAGAAATACAAGGTGAGCTAATATGCTAATTACTATGTTTCGCTAGCTTGTAATTATTTATGCAGACTATGATTGACACACATATATGTGTGTCTCGTAGTGTGTCTTGTATCTGACGCATCTGACACGTATATACGCTGGATACTTACAATACATCTAGCTAGGGGGGAAAAAGTGATTTCAAAAGTTGGATACATGTTTCTTATTGTTGAGTAATGTAGTACGATGTGGCATGATCATAGACCTACATTTGTATTATGTGTTGTGTGGATGAGATTGACTCCACTAGATATGCTCTAGATAAGGTTTGTTAGATTAGACTTTATCTACAAGAAACTAGGTCCATATATCTATGGCAAATGTAATCCTGCAGTTAAGTTGAATTAATATTATCTTCATCTTAAATTCAAGTTGGTCTTAGAGCCTGGTTAATGGCGTTCACAGCTCCGCCATCATCAACTGTGACAGCCACCACCACCATGCCGGCTGTGACATCCACCACGCCGGTTACGGCTGCCGTTTTGACACCGAATTCATCTACCGCAATCAGCAGCTCAGTTGTTCCGCCTTCAATTCCATGGCCCTCCTCTATGTTTCCATCTTTTCCATCCAGGGCTAGCTCCGTCTACACTCTTGGAGCTTCAATTCCATCATTCTTTCCCTCTGGTTTTCCTTCCCGTCTTTCCATTTTTCCGGTCACCAGATCTTCTGTGCATGTCAGCCCACCCAGCCTGATTCAGAACATGCAATCCATTGATTCCACCTTCATCCTTCATTCTACCTGCACGGTTAATCTGAATCGAGAAAATTACTACTCTGGAAGTATACTATTCTCCTAATTGTGAAAGGATATCGACTGGATGGTTTTCTCTTTGGTACCATTTCAAGAACAACTCCTTTATCGGCTGATGGACTGTAGTTTCCTGTCACCACTGCTACTGAACAACGGGATGCTATAGATTCACTATTGATGGGCTGGCTTCTCAGTTCTATGACAGAACAAGCCCTTTCTGAGGTAATTGGATGTACCACTTCTTATGAGATTTGGAGTACCCTTGAAGCATTGTTTAATTCTTACTCAGAAGCTCTAATGTTGGAGTATAAGACTTCACTTACTAAAATAGAGAAGGTAAATAGGTCCATGGGTGACTACTTAGCCTTAATGAAGTCATACTCTGATAAATTGATTGCAGCTGGTTACCCTATATCAAAATCTAAACTCATTTTAGAAGTTCTTGGTGGTTTAGATAGAGATTATATGTCTTCCATAATGAATAAATCACTGCTCGAGTAGGGTCTATGAGTTGGCAAGAGGTGCAATCTCAATTATTGACTCATGAAAGGCTTGTGGCTCGGTTCAATCCTGGTGCATCAAATCCCTCCTTGCATCTTGCTCAAATGTATTCCAGAGGTCCTAATTCATTTGATTCTAGAGCTCAGTTTCAAAACACCAACAGAGGACGGGGAGGACACAGAGGAGGATGATCTAAAGGTGGAAGAGGAGGAGGCAGGTCGAATTCCAACAATAGAAGTGTGTGTCAACTATGTGGCAAGAATGGTCATACTGTACTTGAATGTTGGCACAGATTTGATGAAAACTTTACTGGTCCTGGGAGCAACAACAATAGTTCAAGACCAGTTGGCAATCAAGGCAATGCCAGACCAACAGCCTTTGTAGCCTATCCTCAGTCAGTATCTGATTCTTCTTGGTATATGGATAGTGGTGCTACCAATCACATCACAGAGGACCTAAACAATCTGCATCTCAATTCTGGGTACACAGGTTCTGACACACTTGGAGTTGGCAATGGTGAGCAGCTTAATATCCTTCATATAGGACAATATAAAATTCATGTATCACACTCACCACACTCCTTAAAACTTCACTCTATGCTTCATGTACATGCTATTACTAAAAATCTCCTTAGTGTATCCAAACTTGCTTGTGATAATGATATTGTTATTGAGTTTACTGACTCTACTTGTGTTGTTAAGGCCAAGAACACAGGGATGCCTCTGCTGGTAGGAACAATGGGGGTGGTCTGTATAATATAGGCAAGCAGGTTGAGAATGTCAGGAGCTCCCCTCAATCCAATCAAATCCAAGTCAAGTCTCCTTCTCTTTTTGTGGCTAAATATAGTAGAGTTAAGACTGTTAATGTCAATAGGGGCCCTAATGTATGGCATTTGAGATTAGACCATCATTCCTCAAAGATTTTAAATCAAATTCTGCAACAATGTAATGTGTTCTTGAATGAGAAACTTGTGTTTTGTGAATCATTCCAATATGGCAAGTCTCATACTCTTCCTTATACTTTGTCTGATTCTCATGCTGATTGTATTTGATTTGGTACATACTGATGTTTGGGGTCCCTCACCAGTTAAGTCCACTGGTGGACACTCATTCTATGTGCATTTTGTGGATGATCACACTAGATAGACTTGGTTGTTTCCCTTAAAACAAAAATCTGAGGTGTATAATGTCATTAAACAGTTCCAAAAGATGGTTGAGACACAGTACTCCACTAAAATTTAGTGTATTCAGTCAGACTGGAGGGAGAATATTGAAGCATTGCGTCCTATTTAAAAGAACAAGGCATTGTTTTTAGACACCCCTGCCCCCATGCTCATGGCCAACATGGCAGGGCTGAAAGGAAGCATAGACACATTGTAGAATTAGGCCTCACCTTCTTGGCTCAAGCCTCTATGCCTTTACGTTTCTGGTGGCATAGTTTTCAGCAAGCTGTGATGATTATAAACTGCCTTCCTACATCTGTTTTGCACAATCTATCTCCACATGAGTGTCTGTATAAAACAAAGCCTGACTATAAAAGGTTCAAGGTCTTTGGTTGTGCCTGCTATCCTCATCTAAGGCCCTTTTAAACAACCAAGTTTCAGTTTCATTCCAGTAGATGTGTGAATCTGGGAGTCAGTCCTTGCCACAAGGGATACTTGTGTCTAGGCATGAGTGGTAGAATTTATATTACAAGGGATGTAATTTATGAGTTCACTTTCCTTTTTGCCAGTGGCTTTACTCAGGGTCCTAATAGAGCTGTCCATGTCTTGGATAAGTCTGCAGGTGTGTTCTTGATTCCCTCACAAGCAACAGACATTCCTGCCATTCATGATGCCCAGGTGACTAGTACAGACACTCCAAGTGTTCAAGCAAGTACTCCAGCAGGTACTCATAATCCTGTCTCAGATCTTCATACACCACCTCTACATATTAATACCATCTTGTCTTCATCTATTTCACCTCACTCACCCAATAACACACAACATGATTCACCACAAGTATCTCCATCAGGTACTGATACATACTCCCCTGAATCCTGTCAGTACATTCCTAGTACTGAGTCTTATTCTACTACACCACAACATTCACCACAATCTACACATACACCTCCATCAGATCCTAAGTGCATCAATACTCACCTCATCGTTACTAGGGCCAAACAGGGGATCCTCAAACCTAAAGTTTTTTCAACAGTTGTCTCTACCACTGAACCTACAAGTGTGGCAGAAGTTGTGACTAGTTCTGAGTGGAAGTGTGCCGTGGAGGAAGAATATCAAGTTCTTATGAAGAACATGACATGGGAGTTGGTCCTCCTTCATCAAACAATACAATTGTGGGTAGAAGGTGGGTTTACAAACTCAAATTGAAGCCTGATGGATCTGTACTCAATCACAAAGCAAGGTTAGTGGCTAAAAGGTTCAGTCAAATCTATGGAGTGGACTTTACAGAAACTTTCAGCCCAGTGGCAAAGGCTCCAACAATCAGAATAGTTCTGTCTCCAGCAGTGACTTTCAATTGGCCTATCAATCAAGTTGACATCAATAATGCCTTCCTAAATGGGCCCTTAAAAGAACCAGTTTACATGCCACAACCTGAAGGGTATGTTGATCCTACTAAACCTCATTATGTTTGTAAATTGAAAAAGGCATTGTATGGCCTGAAGCAAGCCCCAAGGGCTTGGTTTGAAGCTCTCAAAGCTCAAATGTTGATGTGGTCCTTCAAACAGTCTGTGTGTGACAACTTACTGTTTATTCTCAGTACTCCTAAGCATATTCTCATAGTGCTGGTTTATGTAGATGATATCCTAGTGACAGGGAGCTCTACAACATTAATCAACAAGTTCATACACATGTTAGATGCCAAGTTTGCACTAAAGAATCTGGGGCCAGTTTCACATTTTTTGGGCATGCGAGTTGTCAGAGATTCATCTGGGCTGTATCTTACTCAGATTCAGTATGCCACTCAACTTTTGTCCAGATTGGGATGTGACTCTCACAAGCCCTGTCCAACTCCAATAGTACCTGGTAAGAAACTTGAAGAAGAACCAGGGGAAGTGTTCAGAAATGTGACCTTGTACAGAAGTGCAATTGGTGGCCTACAGTACTTGACCTGGACTAGACAGATATCACTTTTGCTGTGAATTACAAGAGTCAGTTTATGCAGGCACCATATTTGGAACATTGGAAAGCAGTCAAAAGGCTCCTGAGATATGTCATTGGAACTTTGAAACATGGCCTGCATTTTAAACTAGGTGTCTGCCTTAAGATTACTGGATTCTCTGATGCAAATTGGGGAGTTTCCACAGTTTACAGAAAATCAGTTTGAGGATATTGTGTTTATCTTGGTGAGTCCTTAATATCTTGGAGTTCTAAGACGCAAGGGGTTGTATCCAAATCCAGTTCTGAATCAGAATAAGAGCTTTAGCTGATCTAACAGTTGAAATCAAGTGGATCATGCAGTTGCTGTATGAAATTCATGTTAAAGTGCAGGGCATTCCAACCGTTTGGTCTGACAATACTAGTGCTTCCTACTTGGCCCAAAATCCTGTCTATCATGCCATAACCAAACAGATAGAGATTGATGCGCATTTTGTAAGAAATGAAGTGTTGTCCAACAAGTTGAAAGTGTGTTACATTCCTTCTGCAGATTAGATAGAAGACTGTCTAACTAAACCTTTGGCACCATCATAGTTTCATAATTTTAGGACCAAACTCAATGTGGTTTCCCCACCCTTGAGTTTGAGGGGGGGGGTGTTGAGTAATATAGTATGATGTGGCATGATCCTCGACCTACATTTGTATTATGTGTTATGTGGATGATATTGACTCCACTAGATATGCTCTAGATAAGGTTTGTTAGATTAGACTTTATCTACAAGAAACTAGATCCATATATCTATGGCAAATATAATCCTGCAGTTAAGTTAAGTTCAATTAATATTATCTTCATCTTAAATTCAAGTCTTATTAAATGCATATTCATAACTTCAATATATGAAATGAAAAGCTCTTCAAAATGATGAAATAGTACCAAAGATGAATGTAACTGATCCTTATTTTATTAATATTTACCGTTACTCGCTGTTAAAAAAAAAATCATACTCATATCCAATAAATTTTAAAATTCTCATATATACATGTAACGCCTCCAGACCCAGGGTCTGGTAGCATTAAATGAGTCATAAATGGTCCGGTCAACTTCTTAGACCTCCGTCCTCGCTTGGTCTAAAAGGACTAACCCGAGTTGACAAGACATTTATGTCTCATACTTATATGGGGGTGAGCATTCTATTACTTTACAAATGCGAGATTTTACATTCTCTCCCCCTTATAAGGGACTGGCGTCCTCGTCAGGACGATCAAGACTTGTCCCGGATCGTCCCTCCCAGAGGTAACTAGAGGTCGTCCGATAGTCGGCTTTGAATACCATTCGTAACGCCCCCGTGCACCCGGTGCAGTAGCGCTAAATGAGTCATAAATGGTCCGGTCAACTCGCTTAGACCGCCGTCCTCGCTTGGTCTAAAAGGGCTAATCCGAGTTGACAAAACTTTTATGTCTCACACTTGTGGGGGATCATTCTATTACTTTAGCGACGTGAGATTTTACAATACATGTGTATTTCGTTCCTGTGTAACCTAATATACGAACGATGTTATTTCAAAGCAAAATTAATATTCTCATTGTGCTTACGAATTATTATTATTATTATTGTTTTTATTATTATTGTTATTATTATTATTATTATTATTTTGTTTTTATGTAGCCACATCAAAAGGGACAGATTGGGATTGTTCTGGTTACCAATTGGTTTATTCCATTATCGAATACGAAAGCTGACATCCAAGCAGCTCAACGTTCCCTAGACTTTTTCTATGGATGGTACCCTTCATAAATCTATATTTTTTAAGAGTAGTTTATAAATCTTTTCAACCTAATTATACATTTAGATTAAAAACCAAAAAAAAAATTATACATTTAGATTGAAAATCAATAAATACAGTTAAATACGTGGTTGAAACAACTTTGATCAACAAATTGACCCAAATTGCTAGGAAGTTAATGTGTGGAGAGAGATTTTAAGATAAAATGACAGATGAAACGATATTTCCACACGTGTGAAAACACTATACAAGAACCTCCCCAAATTGCTAGAGTATTGCATCGAGAAAAGCAACTGGAACAAAGCCACACATAAATCTTTGTGCAGAGAGTAAAAACACAAAGAATTTTTTTATTTTCTTTTCTCCATGCAATAGAGAATTCTTTGTGATTTTCTTTGTGTTTTATTTTTGCATAACAATTTCTCAATTACTTTTATCATTGCTCAACAAAAAGCTTAAGTTACCCAATTAAGTTGAAACAATTATAAAAACACATTTTGAAATGTTCTTTATCAACGTGGTATTCTGTAATTACATAGCATTAAATAGAAATTTATTTACAGGTACTTGGATCCATTGACATATGGAGATTATCCAAAAGCAATGAGAAGCACCGTTGGAAACCGCCTGCCCTGTTTTACTCCCGACCAATCAAAAGCGCTCAAAGGTTCCCTTGACTTTTTAGGAATCAACTATTACACCTCTAGCTACGCCTCTCCAATCCATGTTTCCAGCACCGTCAACATCAGCTATTCAACTGACCTTTCTGTTAATCTTACAAGTAAGTTGATTTTGACTTTATTTTTATTTTTATAATTGATCAAAGAGTAAAACTCATATTAGTTAAATAATTGGTTGTTTTATATTTTGTTATGTAAGGGTATTTTTGGTAATGTCTTAATGTGTACACCTATGATAGCGTGTGCAGCATATTTATTGTAAAAATGACAAAAGATAGATTTGAGTGAATATAACAAATTCTCTGATTCTGTTTTGTCATCTTGGTATCAGAGCCCGGTTCGCCGGCGTTATCATCTCCGTCGATGACCACCGCAGCATCTGCTGCTTCAACAGCTGCAGAACCTCCACAGCAGCTGAAGTAGCACCACCGTCATCACAAAGCACGCAAACAAGAGCTGATTCTGGTTCAGCTACTTCAGGATATGGATTCACTCATGGTTCTTTGTCAAGTCTTACCGGAGCAACGCCGACCGGCATTCCGACTTTCGTTCTGTTTGGAGCTACTACCTTTGCACCCAGAAGTTACATGCAACAAGGCTTCATTCCAGATTCCAGTCTTCCTCCTATATCAGGTTTGAGCTTTGGTAGATTGGACAACAATCCACTGTTCTTTAGCACTGGTCCTTCGACCATACCAACTGCATCTAATCTTAGCTCATTTAATTCTCTGGGGAGCTCACCCATGTCGAATCTGCCGTTCACTAGAAGTCAGAATCGGGTTTGCAGTGTAAAATTAGACATATCTAATTAGCTGTTGTGGAAATCAACAGTTCTGCCCATTATTAGAGGTCACCGTCTGGAGAGTCATGTTCTTGGTGAAGAAATGCATCCCAGACTGGGTTCACACTCTCTATCTGTTTCACCTTCACCGTTTCAATGACCACAGACTGCTGAAGAATGGAGTGTCACTAATCAGTTATTAATAGGATGGTTAATGAGCTCTATGACCACTGAGGCTTTACAAGAAGTGGTTGGATGTACATCTGCTAGAGAAATCTAGATAACACTTGAGACCTTGTTTAACAGTCAGGCAGAAGCTAGAATGTTGGAATACAAGAGTGCATTGACTAGAGCTACCAAAGGTCAAAATCTATGGCAGATTATTTGGCACAGATGAAGTCATACTCAGACAACTTAGCTGCTGCTGGATATCCTATATCCAAATCTGAGCTAATCCTGGCTACACTTGGTGGACTTGATAAGGAATATGAAGCAGCAATTGTGAATTTGACAGCTAGAGTGGGGACTATGAATTGGCAAGAAGTTCAATCCCAACTTCTTGTCCATGAAAGGCTTCTAGCAAGGTTTAATGGTGGTATTAGTAGTGACAATCATGGAGGACCAATTGCTAATTATGCTAGCAATAACAATCCAGGGCTAATTCCACTCTAAGATCTGTAAACTTTTCCAACAACAGCAATAGAGGCAGGGGTGGTAGAAATAACAGAGGTAGAGGTGGAGGTAAGAACGCCAATAACAGTAACAGACCTGTGTGCCAATTGTGTGGCAAGTGTGGGCACATAGTTACAGCATGCTGGCACAGGTTTGAGCAGGATTTTGTTCCTCCCAGTTCCAACAGCTCTTCCAAACAGGCTATGGTTGCTACTCCACAGAACATTCATGATGGAGCATGGTATCTGGACAGTGGGGCAACTAATCATATCACTTCTGATATCAATAACCTGCACATCACTGGAGATTACACTGGTTCGGACAACTTAACAGTGGGAAATGCTGAGCAGCTCTTTATCCAACATATTGGTTCATGTTTTCTTCCTACACATAACAATCACTCCTTACACCTTAAAAACTCCTTACATGTTCCTAATATGACAAAAAATCTTGTTAGTGTCTCTCAACTTACTAGTGATTATCCTGTTATCATAGAATTTGACAATCATTGTTGTTATGTTAAGGACAAGGAAACCAAGACCCTGCTGCAAATAGGAGTTCTTAGAAATGGTCTCTATCAGATTCATGTTACACAAAGATCCAGCCAACAAAGCTCCCTTCAATCCAAGAAGCAACCAGAACTCAATAAAAACCTCTGTAATGCTTTTGTTTGTTCTTCTGTTTTAGACAAAAATCTTGATATTTGGCATAAGAGGCTTGGTCATCCCTCTAAGTCTGTGTTGAAAACCATTTTGAGCTCTTGTAATGTCAATCTTGTGGATGATTTATCTTTCTGTGAAGCATGTCAGTTTGGGAAGTTGCATGATTTACCCTATCCTAAGTCTACTTTTCATGCTAATTCTGTGCTAGATATGATATACACTGACCTATGGGGTCCAGCACCTGTCACTTCCACTTTAGGGTATCAATACTATATTCATTTTGTTGATGATCACTTTAGATATACCTGGATATTCCCACTGAAACACAAATCTGATGCCCTATCTGCTTTCATTGTCTTTAAGAAACTTGTTGAAAATCAGTTTCGGACCACTATCAAATGTATCCAGTCAGACTGGGGGGGAATATAGAGTCTTTGAGTCCTATCTTAAAGAACATGGGATTGCCTTTAGACATCCTTGCCCTCATGCTTATGGTCAACATGGTAGGGAAAACATAGGCACATTGTAGAGATGGGTCTGACTCTCCTTGCTCAGTCTTCCATGCCACTTAGATTCTAGTGCCATAGTTTTGATCAGGCTGTTCAGATCATAAATGATCTTCCCACACCTGTTCTAAATAACAAATCTCCCACTCAAATCCTTCTAAAAACCAAGCCTGACTACACTAGATATAAGGTGTTTGGTTGTGCCTGCTATCCTAATCTTAGACCCTATAACAGTCATAAGTTTAGTTATCATTCCACTAAGTGTGTGAACCTTGGGTTGAGCACTCAACACAAAGGTTATAAGTGTCTTGATCAATCTGGAAGGATTTATATTAGTAGGGATGTGGTCTTTAATGAACATGAGTATCCCTTCAAAACTGGATTCTCTCAAGGCCCCAATAGGGCTGTTCTTGTTGATCCTAATCTTGTCAGTACTTATCCTTTGTCTCTGAATATGCCAACCTCTGATTCTAATCCTGAAAAAGAGCACATCCATACACCTACTGCAATCTGTAGTAAGGATCCTTGTCAAGAAATATCTGAAACTGAAGCTATTCATGAGGAATCTTATCACAGCCCTAATTCTAGCTCTATGTCATCCAAGTCCAATGGATCCCCTAGTTCTTCTATTCACACACCTGTTCAAACTTCTCCTACACCTTCTCAAAACCTAAATCCTGAATCTGAAAGCTCTCCCTCATCTTCCTCACCAACTAGTGTGGAACAACAAGTGACACCTCCTAGATCTACTGGCCATCATATGCAAACTAGATCCAAAAGTGGGATCTATAAACCTAAAGCTTACCATTCTTCCATCACCAAATCCAATACTCCTGCTCATCTTACTGAACCTGTTAAAGTGTCTGATGCTCTAAGTAATCCTCAGTGGAAGCAGGCTATGATTGAGGAATTTCAGGCTCTCCAGCAGAATCACACATGGGATTTAGTACCTGCTGAACCAGGACAAAAATCTGGTTGGAAACATATGGGGTTTTAAGCTCAAATTGAAGCCTGGTGGATCAGTGTTGAAGCATAAGGCAAGACTTGTGGCCAAAGGGTACTTGCAAACTTATGGTGTGGATTTTACTGAAACATTCAGTCCAGTTGCTAAAGCTTCCACAATCAGAATTGTTCTAACAATTGTTGTAATGTTCAGGTGGTCTATTAGACAAGTAGACATCAATAATCCCTATCTGAATGGTCCAATTAGTGAAGCAATCTTTATGCCACAACCAGAGGGTTTTGAAGACACTGCTAGACCTCAGTATGTTTGCAGACTTAATAAAGCCTTGTATGGGCTAAAGCAAGCCCCAAGAGCCTGGTTCAGTGCAATTAGGTCTCAGATGCTTTAGTGGGGTTTTACTCAGTCCAGGGCAGACAACTCCTTGTTTGTTATGCAGACTGATTTGCATTTGTTGTATGTCTTGATCTATGTTGATGATATCTTGGTGACAGGAAGCTCTGATGTTCTAATACAGAAGTTCATACAGATGTTGCATTCCAGATTTTCCCTAAAAGATTTGGGACCTATATCACATTTCTTGGGAATACAGGCTTATAGAAACTCTGAAGGACTAACACTGTCAAAAGAGCATTATGCAGGCCAACTTCTTAAAAGGTTAAATATGGAGAACATTAAGGCTTGCAATACTCCTATGTCTGTTGGTAACCATCTGAGTCCTAATCAAGGTGAGTTGATGGAAAATTCCCTTATATATAGGAGTGTCATTGGAGGTTTGCAATTTCTTACCTCTACTAGACCAGATATATCATATTCAGTGAATTATCTGAGCCAGTTCATGCAAGCTCCTACTGTGGATCACTGGACAGCATTAAAAAAAACTCCTGAGATATGTTAAGGGAACTTTACATTACAGCTTATTCTTTCCAGTAAGTGGTGCTGTATCCTTACAAGGGTTTTCTGATGCTGATTGGGCATGTTTCCCTTCATATAGGAAATCTATCACAGGGTATTGTGTCTACCTTGGATCATCTTTAGTTTCATGGTGTTCTAAGAAACAGTCAGTGGTCTCTAGATCAAGTACAGAATCTGAGTACAGATCTTTGGCAAATTTATCTGCAGAAATAGCATGAATTGGACAACTTCTGAAGGAGATGAAAGTCAAGATGCATAGAACACCAGTGGCTTGGTGTGATAGCTTAGGTGTTGGTTCCTTGGCTCAGAATCCTATCTATCATGCCAGGACCAAGCACATTGAGGTGGATGTACACTTCATCAGAGACAAGATCATGAACAAAGAGTTGGCTGTGAGTTATATCCCCTCAGAATCACAAATATCAGATGTGTTTACCAAGGCTTTGCTCGTGAATCGATTCAACAATTTCGAAGCAAACTAAATGTGTTGCCTGGGACATTTAGCTTGAGAGGGGAGTTAAATAATTGGTTTTTTTATATTTTGTTATGTAAGGGTATTTTTGGTAATGTCTTAATGTGTACACTTATGATACTGTGTGCAGCATATTTATTGTAAAAATGACAATAGATAGATTTGAGTGAATATAACAAATTCTCTGATTCTGTTTTGTCATCTATATTCAGATTCATCTGCATGGCGTAGATGATGTTGAATTACCGTTTGTCCTAAAGACTTAAGTTGAAGATAATTAAAAGTTGGAGTAACGAGAGAGAATGATACAAATATTTCATTAATTACGAAGAATGACAGTCTTTTGAAACTTTTGCATAAATGACAAAAATATATTTTTTTATTTTATTATTTTTCTGGCACTTTTCCTTTCAAAAAAATACACTTTCTCTTTCATCTATCTTTTTTAAACACTTATATCTCTCAATCTAGAACTCTAAATTTGAAAAATCTTTCACTAATTTTTTAATTTTTTCATGCTCTTTATTTTGAGACCACATTCAACATATTCCGACGTGATTTCAGAAAATCCTCTGTCGAAATTCACTATTGTTCGAAATTTACTGATTTTCGGGATTCACTGAGGAAATTCACTGAATTTCGACAGTGAATCTCACAAAAAATGATGTAATTATATCGAACCAAATCTCAAAACGAAGAGCATCAAAAAATAAAAAATTCAATGAAATTTTTATCGCGTTTGGATATCTAGATCAAAACATATGAGTGTTTGAAAATTGAAGAGAAAAGAGAAAAAAATTCCAGCAACAGCGTCCCAGCCCAGGCGTCGGAATTTTATTTTATTATTTTTTTAATTTCGTTTTCATTTTTGCTATAAAAATATAGAAATTATCTTCTCCCAATAAAAAATGTATGGCTGTCTTATTACTAAAAAATATTCCAAAAGTTGTCTTTATCCTTATTTCTCCATTAAAATTTTATATATTCAACACGCCCCTTCAAGTGTGGGCCTATTATATTTGTAGAGAGACCCAACACTTATTTTTTTGTTTTTGTTTGGATGACTGTGCTTGGAGCGCATTTTATATATTCAACACGTCCCCTCAAATATAAGCCTATTATATTTTTAGAGAGGCACAACATTTGTTTTTTTTTTTTTTTTTGGTGACTATATTTTGAGCGGAGTTTGAACACAGAACCTCTGGCATGTTAAATTAATTATCATCATTTCCAAAAGTTTAAGATGTTGGGTCTTTTGTAGCCCAACACTAGTTTTTTTGGAAAACCGTGTGTAGAGCGGAGTTTGAACTTATAACCGGACCTTGGGTCTTTTGTAGCCCAACACCAGTCTTTTTGTTTGTCTTTGGGAAAACATTGTTTGGAGTGGGTTTGAACTCATAACCTGAACTCATAACCAGACCTCTTGCATTGATACCGTGTTAAATTGACATTTCTCCTAAAACCTTAAGATGTTGAGTATTTTGTAGCCCAACACTTGTTTTTTTGTTTGTTTTTTGGAAAAATGTATTTGAAGCGGGGTTTGAACTCATAACCTACTGCTCTGATACCATGTCGAATTACAATTTCTCTCAAAAATTTAAGTTGATGGGAGGTAGATAATTAATTAACATTTTTTTATATGCAACAACTAACTTGACAAAGGGAATTACTACGCAACAATTACCCGATAATGGTTGGATCCGGAAAAAGTCGAAGGCATCAGAGTCAAAGTGGACCAATCAATGTACTGTTATCACTGCAGAAGATCCGGACTCCATATATATGTTATATTTCTTTACATGTGTCATACTCTATCGCATAGTACACAAGAATGAGAATAAACACATAAGGAGCCGAGTCGAGCTTTGTCGAGATATCGAGTTCGATACGTCGATGATCGAGCCCGAACCGAGTCGAGCTCGAGCCCCAGAGAGTATCGACTCAACTGGGCTCGATTACACCCCTACGTTCATGTGTGATATCATACGTATGATCCAGTGACTATTGACCGTATTAGAGATAGCATGCAAAGGCAAATTGCACCATACTAACATGATTCAAAGTGTATTGTGTTTCATTGATTCAATATGATTACCGAGAGTACAAATATATAGTATTCGGTGACGTAGTCAATAAGTCACTACAAGATAAATACCGTAATAATAATATTTAAAGTAAATACTTATACTCAAATAAATGTTCAAGCTATATTATCCTCAACACGCATCCTCAATCCCATAGGAAGTGACTGGACACGGAAATTGGCCTTCAAACTTGTAAAACGAGGCCGAACCAATGGCTTGGTAAGAAGATCGGCTAATTGATCCTTCGAAGTAATGAAGGAGATAGCGAGCTTACGGGCGGCAACCAATTCATGAATGTGATGAAAATCGATCTCTATGTGCTTCGTGCGGGTGTGGAAAACCGGATTATGAGCAAGGTAGGTAGCACCAATATTATCACACCAAAGAGTAGGCGGAGAGGAGAGAGGAACCTGCATATCACGAATAAGGCTGCAGAGCCACTGTAGTTCAGCCGCAGTGTTAGAAAGTGTCTTGTATTCAGCTTCAGTGTTGCTTTTGGAGACGGTCAAGTGCCGCTTAGAACGACAACTAACAAGATTTTCCCCGAGAAAAACACAATACGCCCCAACAGAGTGGCGATCATCACGGTCAGCAGCTCAGTCAGAATCAGAATACACCTGAAGAGTGAGAGAGGACGGCGAGTGAAGAAGAGGCCATCCGATATAGTGTGCTTGAGATACCGGAGAATTCGTTTAACAGCGACCCAATGGGCTTCAATAGAGGAGAATGCATATATTTACTAACCTTTTAAACCGCAAAGGCTATGTCAGGCCTCGTGAAGCTAAGATACGGCAAACCGCCTATGATGGTGCGGTAAAGAGACGGGTCGGAGCAAGGAGGTCTATCATCAAGAGTGAGCTGGGTGGAGGCCGACATAGGTGTCTGACAAGGCTTAGCCTTATCCAAAGAAGCATCGCTGCAGAAGCTAAAAAATATACTTGCGTTGAATGAGACATACACCATCGGAGGTGGGTGGGGAGCCTTAACCGGAAAATACCAAGATAGAAAATAGGACAAAAGAAGACGAACCTAAGTCCTTAACCGGAAAATGCCGACCAAGATACGAGATAACGGATATATTATCTAAATGGTTAGCCATCTATAAACCTTTTACATCAACGAGAAAAAGAAGACGAAGTCCATAAGGACCGGACAGCCATATAATAATAATGTCATCCACATAAATAAGAATAAAGACACGAGCACCATCGTCAAAAAAAAATCGAGAGTAGATGTATACGCCAAAAAGCATGAAAACATAATCGGATGTGTCAGCTTTAGAGCCGACAAATCCAAACCGAGAGAGCACATCAGTAAATTGAGAAAACCACACACAAGGGGCCTGACGAAGGCCATAGAGACCGCGGCGAAGGCGGCAAACATAATCAGGATAATCAGGGTGAATAAACCCCTGTGACTGCTGCATATAAACGGGCTTAGATAAATGCCTATGAAGAAAAGCATTCTGAATATCCACCTGTCGAAGAGACCAACCCTGAGAAAATGCAAGAGAGAAGCACAAGAATCATGACCGGCTTGACAACCGGACTAAAAGTGTTAGTAAAATCAATGCCTTCAGCCTGATGAAAACCCTTGGCCATAATGCGAGCCTTGTGACGCTCAAAACGCCCATCTGCATGATGCTTAGTCATGTAAACCCATTTATTGCCAACAATATTCATAGAAGGAGTCGAAGGAACAAGGTCCCAAGTGTGATTGCGCAACAACGCATCAATTTCCTCTATCATAGCATTACGCAAATTCAGGTGTTTAGAGGTTTCGATATAGGAAGTAGGGTCCAAGGAGTCGGTAGAAGCGACAAGGGCTTTAGGAAGAGGGTAGCGGATAAAGTCAGGCCGAGAGATTGGCTTGAGGGAGTTGGTTTTGGTGTGAGTGACCATAGTGTGGGCGGGAGCAGGTTGGCCAGGAGACGAGGCCGGAGAGGTCGATGCCGATATGGACGCAGGAGAGGTGGGTGGGGAAGGCTCGGGAGCCGGAGGGGATACGCCGGATTGGAGGGAGCCGACATAGAAGGAGGAAGTGGTGGGGGTGCAGGCATAGAGATAAGGAGAGATACAGTGAGTGTATCGAGAGTGGGTTTGAAGTGGAGGGTGTATATGGGAAAACGGATTCGTCAAAGACCACGTGACGGGCAATGTAGATACGGCCATAGGTAAGATCCAGACATTTATAACCGTGGTGGGTGATGCAAACTTTTCTAGGGTTCCAATCTCACCGGCAGTATACCGGGTCAATTGTAGTCTAGTACGGTGGTCAAGGTCGTATCCCAAGGGACTGTGTGGTTAAACACTAATTAGTTATTATTATCTTGATCCGAATCGTAATTTTTGTTTAATAAATTAATAATTAGCTACAAAGGTTGTTCAAATGATAAAAGAAACTAACTAAGATGATTTATAGTTCAAGTTATTACCCCTAAATTATTTGGAAATGATCAACCTACCACCTTCCATTGGTGTTATATTATGCGAACGGTGCATTCCTAAACTCGTGATTTTCCCTCATACAAATGTATAAAATCACACAATGCCTCATCCTTGGTTTAAGCACCTTAAACCTAATGACTTGACATGATAAACACTTGAATGCAAAACTCCCCGGATAAGGAACCGAGTTCCGCTAGGGTCGATTCTACCTTCCGTCCTTCTTACCCTCGTCTCACAACTAACATCTCCAATCGGTGTCTATTAGTTGTGTTGGTACATATATTGGTTAATTACTCCAACATACACATTACCAATCAATGCAAGCAAGAATATTTTCAACACAATAGAAGCTAGAAACATAAACAATCACTTCCAAACAATAAAAGGGATTAACTATCATTACTATATCATCTTAGCTAGTATAGAGAGCTAGCCACTCATAATTACAACTACTAACAAGTTAAATCAATGTAAAGATTGAGAATATACCAAATTCAAGTGATGAACTCGAAAATGGAGTGTTCATCCAACCTTTAAAGTATTGATGAAAATAGAACACAAGCCAGTTGTTTCCTACATCCACTAAAAATTTTGATGTCAAAATGATAATTCTAAAAAGTTTACAATGGATTTAAGTGTTAAATGTGGGATTTTGGCTAAGGGAAACCCTTGAGGTGGAGGTGCCTGCAAGTCTTCAAGTTGATGGATTTTTTTCTCTCCTCGTTGTTGTTCTTCTTCTCTGTCCAACTATTGCTTAAAATGCATTATCCCGCTTTTTATGTAATTCGGCACGGGCCGTAATGGTCTCGGTGCACGCCGAGCTTAACAGAGTTGTTGAAACTTGACATCACATTTAATGCTCCTGCAATTATGCAATTTGATATTTCGGTATGCGCCGTGACATGTCTCGGCCTGCGCCAAGACATCACTTGCATTGCAAACGAACGAAACTGAGCCCAATCCTTCCCTAATTTCTTCTTCTGCTTGACCTGACTTTGATAATTGACATTTTTACTCCACACTCCCGTAATCACTGCAAAATATCAATACGACCATAGCACGAGTAATTCTGATAACGAAGTATAACTAACGAGCTCTAAAAATTAATACAACGTTGGATGTTGGTTGTGTTTACACAAAATAAAAGTGATTCGATTTATAACAAAGTTCACTATAATTGACGCAAAATACCATTATATATTAAAGAAATGAGGTAAAACGTTGTGGAAATTTATCATCCAGTTGACATACATCAATGGGAAGGACTATATTTAAGAAAGATACATGTTTTGGAGCGAAAATCAGTCTTATGGTGGTTTTAGGGACGAAGATAGGGCCAGCAGACACACCAAAAGACCCGAAGGAATGTATAGTCAGGAGGCGATGGACCATTTGGACCATTTCAAATGGAGACTTATCATGTAGGACTTTCGTGCGAGACGGTTGATGATATAGGTTGCAGTAATAAAGGCATCCTCCCAGTAGGGAAGTGGAAGGTTGGATTGGGCAATAAGAGAAAGACCGACTTCAACAATTTGACGGTGACGGCGCTCAATAGCACCAACTTGTTCGTGGGTGTGGGGATAGGAAAGACGATGCTGGATTCTAAGAGAAGTAAGAAGAGTGGAAACACGACGATACTCACCACCCCAGTCAGTTTGGATAGAATTGAGTTTGGTGTTAAACTAACGTTCAATCATAGCAAGAAAGTCAGGAAAGATTGTTTCAACATCAGATTTATTTTTCAGGGGATAAACCCATAAGTATTTGGTAAAGTCATTCAGAAAACAAACATAGTAATGTGAACCATAAATGGAGGGTTCAGAACATGAGCCCCAGACATCAGATCGAGTAAATCAGGTCTAAAGGAGCAGTAGAGGTAAAATCACATGTGTATAACGGGAAGCGGTGACTCTTAGCTAACTGACACGGGACACACAGTAGGGGTTGCTTTAGTAGGAGTAAATGTGGGTAGACTTTTTAAGGCTTGACGGAGCACGGAGTAAGAGCAATGGCCGAGACGTTGATGCCACGTGGTGGTTGAAGTGATAGAGGAGGCAAAAGTTTGGTGGAGGGATGGAGGGGCGATGGAGCATGGTGGAGAAGTGATAGAGTCAGTCTTTAACAAATCCTCTGAGATGGACGTTGCCCGAATAATCCTTTACAAGAAAGTATGACCCATGAAATTCGAAATACACGTTATTATCAGAGGCAAATTTATGCACATATAAGAGGTTTCTGGTGATAGAAGGAGTAACAAGAATCTTTGATAAATAAAATGACTGGGAATGAGAATTTACAGAAGAAGAGCCGTAATGAGTAATAGATTGTACTGTCACCGACGTGCACTTTGTCGTTCCCAGAATAAGACGCAGTTGATAAGTTGAGATGTCGAGGGTCATGAGTGATATGGTGATAGCCCCCGTATCCGCAATCCAATCAGAACCAGGATGTGGGGATGGAGAAGCCGTGTATGCCTGAGGAGTCTGAGATGGTGGTAACCGAGAGGTCTGTGGATGAGAATAAGTATACCGAAAAAACACAGGCCGGTGCCGTATGTCCTGTGTGAGCACAAATTTGGCAAACCAAAGGCTATTGAGCATACGGCACTATGGAAAGTCGGGAACGAAGGGCGCCACAGCCATGGCTTGAGGAAGCAGGGACCGACGAGTTTGCGGAATAGGAGGAGGGAGCACTAAGTGTACAGTCATGCCTCATGTGTCGAGAAGCATAGAAGTCGCGGCTGCCGTTGGGAGTGGAGGTCATGATTGCCGCGGGATGTGAGTCGGAGATGGGAAGGCCAACGGGATCTGAGTTGGTTTATGGGGATTGAAGGTTGCTGGGGCGGGGAGTAGAACAATTTGGACGGGGTGGACATGGTTCAAAGTCTCGGCCGAGTCGGCTCCGACTCGACCGTATCGTCTCCGACTCGACCGTATCGTCTCCGACTCGGTCCATGCCGGTACAAAGTTACAGATCCATCTCGTTATTGACTTGAATATGATTCATATTGGTAAAAATCGGTCGATTTTCACCGATATAATGCATCGAGACCATAAATCGGCCTATGTTGGCCGAGTTTTCACCAATTCATACCGATCTGAAATCCAAGGGCCGATACCCAAGCTATTAAGACGGTTGAAGAGGAAGAAGATCGAAAAGTTGAAGCCCACAACAATGGCGTATCGGAGCTGTTCCATGGTGGCCCCTGTGGTGTAGACGCCGGAAATATAGTGGAAAGCTCATCGCTGATCCATATATTTTTTTAACATTTTGATGTTGTGTTTTGAACTGGAAACCACAAAACCTTTTTAGCTAAAATAGTTCCTTCTTTGCAATCCGGACGGTGGTTTTTTTTTTTTTTTGTTTTTTTTTTGGGCTGCGTTAGTAAAATAAAACAAGAAAGAAAACTTCAATCAAAGAAACCCAGAAGCAGGGGGATAGAAGATGCTGAAAGTATATCCAATTCAACAAACAAAGATTGTTTTTTTAAAATTCAAATTAGCACGTCATATATATGATAAGAAACAGCAGGCCGCCGAAGAAAAGTAAACACAAGCACTCAATATATACAGGCTGCTTGGGATAGAAACTGCCGTGATTACGAGGTGGAGCAGAGGTGGGGTCGTGGAAAGAGGAGTAGAATTACCTGAGGAGAGGGAGTTGCTGTTGGAGATGGTGATTTGCTGATTGTTGGACGCCGGAAAGAACAGGGTTGCCGGAGAAGCTGCGGCCAGTTTTTTTTTTGTTGTTGTTAGGGTTTATAGAGGAATTGACGTAACAGAAGAGAGAAAATCGATTCGCTCTGATACCATAACATAACATTATTCAAAGTGTATTATGTTTTAATGATTTAATATGTTTAACGAGAATATAAATATATAATGTTCGGGTATTTAGTCAATATATCACTATAAAATAAATGCCGCAATAATAATATTTAAGATAAATACTAATACTTAAATAAATGTTCAAGATATATTATCCTCGACACATACAAAATACAACCGTTATAAGTAAATTGTATCAATTGAGATGTATTACTTCACATCATTCTTAATGTCTTTCACATGTACAGTACGGCCGTGTATGATTAGTGGTGGTTCCAGAAAGATCAGTCACTAAGGGAGGGATTTACTATTTTCGTATCGGGGCAAAAATCTTTTCTTTTAATATATTATATATGTATAAGAAGTAAAGAAAAATACTGGTAAGCCGGCTTTGATACAAAGTATAATGCATTACACTTCATATCACGAGAAATACTTATATGGAGAATGATTTTGAGGTGAAATTACGGTGAAACGATCAGAACCTCATATCACCATTGAAAAGTAAAATCTGTTTGACGTTTCTCTCCCTTCCTCTTTTGCAGCTGAACGGAATGGGAAACCAATTGGCACACATGTAAGATTAATCTTCATTAATCTTTTACTTATAAAAGCATTTGTGTTTGTGTTAATTAATTTATTAGCACCACAATAATGATTTGTATGAATTAGACAGTTAATAAATACTTAAAATTTACTACATGATTTGGTGTGTTAATTAATGTCAAAATAATATTGTTATGCGTTACAACAATTAAGAAAATTTACACAATAATGAACAGTTATTTATCTTAAACGTTGCTAATAGATTGGATTCTCGATAATTATTTTTGCAGACTGGAGTGAGTGTATTTTTTGATTATCCATTGGGCCTGAAAGAACTTCTTGTGTATACAAAGGAGAAGTATAAGAACCCTCTCATTTATATCACTGAAAATGGTAAGTAAAAACGTGTGTATATATATATATATATCATTATCTTATAAAATATCATCGTCAAATGATTTCCTCCTTGAAAATTGTTTTAACAAAGCATAATAAATTCCTTATTAAAACAATAATTAAAATTTGCTTATTTTTATTTCCTTTAGCATTATAAATTTAGCATGATAAATTTACTTAACCTCATCATATTTACAACAACTCCTTAAATTCCAATTTTTGGTAATTCTATTCTAAGCACATAAAACAATAAAACAATAAAACAATTCCTTAATAAATTCTATATTAAAACAATAAGTGCCTAATAAGTAAAATTTGGTATATATAAAACATTGGTAATTCAAGATTCTATTATTGGATTCTGCGTATATAATAAATTCTAGATTCTTTTATTTGATTTTTATTTCATTAAGCATAATAAATTTAATTAAGCGTATAATAATTAGAAGTTGGTATATATAAATTGTAGATTCTTTTATTTGCTTAAATTCGGATTTCTTATATTGGTCATCAACACAACGTCAATTACATTTCATCTAAAAAAATTGTTTCTCCTTGATTAATTTATGAAAGACCACGTTTGCATTAAAAGTTTGAATGCAATAATATTACTGACATTAAAGCACTATGCAACGAAAAGGATAAACATAATATCATCTTAATGCAACAAAAATGATAACGTAATTGAGGTTTACCAATTACAAAAATGATAACATAATTGAGCTGCTAAGCCGCTCTAACGATTGTCGAACCCTAGCCGCCCTACGAATCTCCTTCTCCGACGACCGGCAGCCTACCGGCCTCTCCTTTCAATCCGAATGGAAGACCATCACATGGAACAATCTAAAGAGGAACGTGACCTCTTGGATCGAAGTAGATACCAAGGAAAATCCCAATCGTACCCGATTCTACGACAGCAAGGACGACAATAAGCGGTGTAGATGTAATCAATGCCCGTTACGCCGACGCTGGAATCTATATCGGCGACAACGAAGATGAGGGTGAACTCACCGAATACACTGATGTAGTTGAAATTCAGTTTGAAAATGGAACCAGGTGGAGACAAAAACCTGATTCCCCTATATTAATGCTTCGATCTATAAAGACCGTGGCGCAAGGCTCTCATAGTCAAATGTTGTGTTAGTCTATTTCGTATTGATATCTCTATCAACGATTGTCCGAAATCTGGAAAATAGGAGGAAGACTTGAATTGACTTATTTGGAAAATGGCTATTATGTTGTCCGATTCACACGTAAAAGGAATTATGAGCGAGCTTTAGAGGATGATCTAAGGCCATTACCTCTATCTCATATAATGGAAGCCGTTTTTCACCTGCTCAAACACCATATCAATGCCACCCTAGCATGTGTCCGTTTTCCAGTCGTTCCAATTGAAGTCTTCAGGGAATCTCATGTACGTAGACTGGGAAATCCGATTGGCAAGGTTATCAAGATAGATACGGTAACTCTGAGCAATGCACGTGGAAAATTTGAAAGGGTCTGTGTGGAGCTCAACTTAGGAAACATTCTTAAGCCAACCATACGACTGAATGGAAAAAAATATCGAGTGGAATATGAAGGCCTTCAATTGATCGGTTTTGAATGTGGCTAATTTGCCATTATATGGAGAGATGCCCAGATAGAGAGGACCAACAAGAAAACAAAGAGGATTCCTCAAACAATAAAACAACTGTTTCTGCTAGACCAACTAATGACAGACCTTTTGGTCCATGATTAATTGCTTAGACAAGACGAAGAATAAATCTAAATATGACAAGGAATCCTCAAGAACAGTTTAAGAATAATATAGACCAGAGAAGGACAACCTCATATCAAGATCAAGAATCATGATTCAGATTTAATGTGTTGCACGATATGGGAGGTTGAAGAAATAAATGCGAAGGTGGAGGTAGATGTTGATGCTCTATGGCAGATGGTTAATTTGGTCCTACCATGAGGATGGCAGAAATAACAACCTAAATATCAAAGCAAGCAGAAATATCTAATAAATTTAAAAAGAAGTTAGTAAAAGAAGCTGCAGGGTCTTCTCCTAAACCACTTTGAGCTACCGACAGTGAGAGGGCCTGCAATGCAAACTGAGTCTCCTAAAAGAAAAGGGACAAGACTCAAATCCAAATTGAGGGACTACCCAACACAATAAGAACCCAAATCCAAAAAATGAATTTGTCCCAAGAACACCTCTTGTCGAATTTGGTGTAGAAACCAAGCCTACGACCTAACCTTGGAGCAGCCCGATGTCATCAAAATTTTGAAAAGAGACCATATTGTTTTCATTATGAAACAAGGTGACTATTTGAATAACAACCCTCCGAGTCGGGAGGACATTCGATGTTTGTGGATAATGTTGGGTCAATCCTTTATTTGATAAAGCAGTGGAGGATATCTCCATAAGATCCTGAACAATGATAATGCGTCTACTAGCATGGAATTGTCATGGAGCTAGCTCTGCATGGGTTTTCTTAAGCATCTACGTCTGATCCTTTCAAGATACGAAGCCTGACATCTTTTTTTATAGAAACCAGATGCGGCATCCAGAGAGCAAATATTATTCTAGTGAAGAGTACTTCTACGAAAGTCTTTGTTGTTGAAGCTAAGGGTTACTCAGGAGGATATGGTGTTTTTAGAATGAAGCATACATGTCTCCGCACATCATCTCATATACTAATCACTGCTTTAACTTGAGGATCATTCACAATGAAAGGGTTGAATCATTTATATATCTTATTTACGCCTTTCCCACACATATTGTCAGAAATGAACTCTGGGAGCGCCTTGAAAGACTCTGATGTTATCCATCATCCTTGGTGTTTGATTGAGGACATGAACAAAGTCATATTCTAGGGGAAAAAATGAGGAACACCGTAGGAAGGGTTTAGTGCAAATAAGTTGGCAAATGACACAATGCTGCCACCTTTTGGAGATCCTTTGATTTACTTGGATGGTGCCACTCATGAAACATATATATTACAACAAAGACCGGATCAATCTTGTTGCACCACCTCATGGATCGAAGCGTACCCGAAGACTTAAGTCAGACATCTTTCTCAAATACATTATGATCACAATCCATTATTACTTATTACAAGCGATGATTTGCGGAGAAAGAAAAATCCAAACTGATTCGATTTCAAAGAGTTTGGCTCAAACGCGAAGATTTTGGAAAGATATGTAGAACAACACTGCAACTTCATGGAGATATTCATTCTACGTTTGAGACTTCAAGAAAGAAGACGAGAAATGGAATATAACTTTATTTGGAAACATCTTTGACCAACAAAAGAAATGTCTATCAAAATTGGAAGGTATTAAGATGAGTCGAGAGCTTTATCCCTCATATTTCCTCAAAAATCTCCATGCTGAAATTTCACTTGAAGTCAATTGTGTTCTTGATCAAGAATAGATGTACCGGCATCATTTATCCCAACTTCAATGGATAGTTGAGGGGGAACGTAATACCCATTTCCATCATCTAACGGCCATAAACAAACAACAAAATATAAGGTATTGATCCTCAAAGATCACAGTGGCAATTGGACCTATGATCAAGACAAATTTCAAAGCATGATATATTAACCATATATGGTTGCAGGTATTCCACTATGTAATTTCAATCACATCACAGTCGAAAGTCAAGGTGAATTTCTCATATATAGCCCACATTTGCCACCCAACTGATCAATTATTATGTGCATACTGGTGTAAAAATGAATACGTTGTCAATATAGTGAAGAATGTAAGTATATGTGCACACTACAAGAAGTTGTAGTAGTGGATTTTTTTCATTGATAATAACTTCAAAGGGTTTTGTACAAATACAATGGCTAGGTTTGAATCCACCTAATTGGCAAGAAATACAACCAAGTGAGAGCAATGTAATTCATGACCATTTGAAAGAAAACATTCATACTATGTTACCCTAATTAAGATACCAACAACATGTGTCCAGATTACAAGATAACCTTAGATTAAATGAAATTAGTTAAATTATAAAACATTATGTGTATCATCTTGCCGTAAAAAGTACAAATTGAAATTTATTTTTAGTGACAAAAAATAAAGAGATCATTTAGTTACAGATATTATACTTTTTCTCTAGGTAACAATGGGCTTAAGCTTCAATTTATATGCAATGCAATAGTTGAAAACAACAAGAAAAACATACACAGTAAACTTTTGAATCATTGTTCTTTCATTAAAGGAATGCAAAGTGAACGTATTTATACCCCTAGCACCTACCAGCCGCAACTACATAGCATGTTGTTGCCGAGATTTGAATGGGTAACCGCTCTATGATATGTTGTCGGGATTCGAATGGGTAACCTTTCTCTGATACCAGTTCTGATATCAGTTGTTAGGATCAAGTGCTTACCATTGTACTAAAACATATTGGTGATAGTAAATGTGCTACTATATTTCCCTAGACCGCACAGATTTTCAGGGCCTCGGTCGAACCCGCTTACGCATGGGCAAGCAAGACAGCTGGCAACCCCAACAGTTGTCGTTGATTTCAATAATGCATTTTGAAGATAATTTATAAATGCAATAGAAGGTGTATATATAAATCTAAAAAAATGGATGAAAAAGATGAAAGATATAATGATAGAATCATGATTTTCAAAGATATATATATTTAGAGATAGACGTTTAAATGTTATTAATGGCATAATTAAGGGAGATCAACAAGGAGGATGTAGTTCAAAAAATTTGGAGAATAAGGAGCTAATTAAGTTTAAGGGTGATTAGCTTTCAAAAATAATTATTTAAGGGTGATTGATCATAACATAATACATGTGTTAATGTCTTAAGAGATTACCGGACTTTTTGGATGCATTCTTTATTTGATTAGGTCATTTTTGTAAAGAACTTTGAAAATGTCCATATATTTGCCAAAGCGTTGATACAACCTCTATATTTATACAAGTAAAAAATATGTAAATGACGGCTAAGCATCTGTAGAATAATTGTATGTGTATCAAGTAGAGCGTGATATAAATTGTATTATAAGAGAACTAATTATACACTCACCATTTTATAAAACATAAAAAAAAGATCACTTTGTGATCAACAAAAAAATATTCATATTCTCTAAATTTATAATATTTACATGTAATATGAAACAATGTTGTTAATTTATCATTTTTAAAAAATAATTTTTGCCCTCCTTAATTTCTTTTTACCTTTAAAATTTTTATTCGCTGTCACCTTATCTCCGATCCAAAAAAATACACTAATATTTGTATTGTGCATATAATTTGCCCTCCTTAATTTCTTTTTGCGTGCGTCCGTCCCTACTTGCATCATATCGTACGACATATTCATATATGTATTCGTGCTTACTTTCGCATTAGTCATTATTTATTTAATTTATTTTCAGGGATCAGTGACGCGAATAAAAACTCTGTGGAGGAAGGTACTAATGATCCCCAGAGGATAACATTTTACAAAGGCCATTTTGCTGCCGTAATTGCAGCTATCAAGTAAGGCCATACATTCCGTGCTCTTTTTTTCTGCATAAACGCGTTGTTTTTAAGACAATATGTTCAGATATAATGCTTACAGTATGAGCTAATTGTCCTTCGGAAACAATGCTTTTATTGTGGTGTGGCACTACGAACTTTGAACGGCCAAAGCAACGGTCAACATGTTGTGCTTAAGACAATTTGATTTGGGGTAGAGGTCACGGTAGTGACAATTGTCTCCCTTCATATAACTATAATATTTTTTTTTCTTTGAACATAATAAACATATATATATATATATATATATATATATATATATATATATATATATAGCTTAGTCAAATTGTAGAAACAAAATAGATTGTTGCAGTTGTGTTCGATTTTATACAGGTCGAAAATAGATATTCAAATTTTAAAAAATCGAATGCGTTGAGCTTACATTCATCCTTTAAAAAGTAGAATATCACTGTGTGCCTAGAAAATAGATTCGTTATGGTGGCAAAAACAACTTTCTTTTAGAACTTTCATTGGATTATACGGTTCCTTGTTGCGCAAGCAAAAGACTTTAACAAGAGAGAAAGTTGATTGTTTTCGATGTTGTACAGGGAGGGTGTCAACATTAAAGGCTTTTTTGCATGGTCATTTTTGGACACATTTGAATGGGATTCAGGCTACACAATAAGGTATGGTCTCAATTATGTGGATTTTAAGAATGGACAAAAGAGATACCCCAAGAAATCAGCATTTTGGTTGAAGAAATTTCTCAAGTAATATATATACTAGTATGAAAACTCGTGCAATGCATGAAAACTCGTAAATTTTGAAATTGTGTATTTAATGAAAATTGATGCAGCTGTATACTAATGATTTGTTCGATTTGAAAATCATGGTGAATTAACATACACATTGTGTATACATATAATCATTATAACCGAAAACCCATGCAAATGTACAGGTTTTGACAGATAAATATTGAATTCGAGTGAGTTTCTGATGCTCTTCATCATGAATTAATATAAGAAATTAGAAAATGAAAAGACATAATATATTGGCTAAAGTATGAAACATGGAAACTATATATTTAAATATGAATAGTTGCATTCAACTCTGATGCAAGACGTAAATTGGCAATGTAGGAATATATTCATTACTGAGAGCTTATGCCATTAGCAAATCTCTAATGGTCAACTTCTTAAACTAAGTATAATAAGATGACTTTTATTGAGACAACGATCTGTCCATAGTAAAACCTCGAAACAAAATGCATGTTGTCATCATTCATCTGTTTAACAGAATGCTGATCGATAAAGCCAAACATGCGACAGATACTGATAGGCACCGGAAGAGAACGAATACAAATTAAAAAAAACATGCCCCAACGACCAAAAAAAGTGTCAAACACACATAAACAAAAGAATTTTCAAGAAAATTGAACTTTATTAAAAGTGTTAACTTTTGGAATTGTGAAGGTCAATTTTACCTTCAGCATGATCTCCCCCTTACGACGTAGGAAGGATTTTTTTTCATCCATAGATAGGAACAAACGTCAAGGCTTGATATAATGTCTTTCTCATCTAACACCTGATCTGTAGACAACTTCACACGGAAAGGAAAGAAAATGGCGGCTTTAATTGAGCGTTACGGCCATAAAAAATATGCACCTTGGGGGCCAGAAGATATAAGTGAGGGTGTTACAATTAAAAATCGTATATATGGGAGAAATAGTCCAAGCCATACCTAATGCAAATGACCCGGTCAGGGCCGGACCTGACATATTTTGGGTTTAAGGTCAAGTCTCCGAATTGGGTCTTTTTTTTAAAGTTTTTTTTTAATTTATTTTATTTTAAAAAACACATACTTATCGCATTTTTAACATCCGTAAATACAAAATTCAATTTATTGATAGTCTCAAAACATACCTACAAAGTAGTATTTTGGGCCAAGTAAAATTTTTTTATTGGGACCTTTTGTTAGATATTTTTTTCATAAATATTTTTTGTAATCTTTTACATACGAGTTGCCAAACGAAATAATGTTATAGTAACGAAACGGGGTTTATAAAAATATATATATATATATATACGATATTATATTAGGTGTATCGTTGGGCCTTCGGTGGCGGATGGATTGTATGGGGAATCAACTACGATTTTTTTTGGGGTCACCGGGGCCTAAAACATCAATTTTTATCGATAAAATGACACTTTTTTACATAGTTTTAATACTTAAATTTTTTTTTTTTTTTTTTTTTATAAATCGAGTGGCCCCCGGGGGATGTGGATCCGCCCCTGGCCCTTCCGACACCGCGCGTTGGGCTTAAGAACGCGGTATTTCTGGCCTCACTATAGGGCCGGCCCTGGATCCGGTTATGGTATATCATTGATCAAAATCGAATTGTCCCAAAGAAACAAAAATCCAACTAAGCACACGATGTACATTAGATTCTTAAGCATGGTTCAAACATTCAATTGTCCAGTAACAACGTGTACAAAAGACATGAAACTTTTCCAAGATGAATAATGAAATTCCGCCTATGAACAGCCCCGAAAGCAAAATTCCTAATGGAATAATTAAATAAAAACAATTATTCTTCAAATCTTGAAAATAAAAAATAAAAAAATCTCCAGACCTTGATTTCAAGTGACGATAACTTCACTTAGTCAAACTCTACAAATAGCTTGCACTTTTTACTCACGTTTAATTAACAAATTCGGAGACTAATTTGCCAAAATAAAAATGTGACTACCCTATTGCCTTTTGAGGCTTTTTAAATAAACTTGCATAGTTGCATTCTGAATTTCTAATAATTCCAGTATCCCTTTCAGCGTCAAGCATTCGTGTATCAGGTAAATTAGTAATTATAACTTAACCACATCTGTTGCGGTTAATATGTTAATTATAACACATGAAGATGGAAGCAAAATAACTGTTAGAATTAATCATCATCATGATTTATTCTAATATTTCTCCTAAGTCTTTTTCTCTATTTTATTAAGCTTGTAATTAGTTTATTTTATCCCAAAGGGATTTGTCTTCTATCGGGCTCTAAGTCTTGGCTGAAATTCCAACTAGCCGTTGGGACAAGACTGCCAACAGCTATTTTCTTCCTGTCTTTTTTCCTCGAGTGTTGTATTGTATTATATAAACAACCAGCCTCTCTTGTAATAATTTAAGCTTCTTCTTAATGAAATAAACTACAAGTTATTTCTCTCCTCTTATTAAGCTTCCGCTCTTACATGGTATCGGAGCTGTAGGCTGAAAATTCAAATTTCTGGGAAATTTTAAAATCCTCATAATTTCTTGAATCAACTGCTACAAGTAATACTACGCAATGTACTCGCTCTTTCTGATCATCTTTCCACCAATAATGGCGATCTTCAAAGCATCCAGCCTGCTCTTAAACTCAATGGAAAAAATTACTTTACATGGTCCCAGTTTGTCCGGACTTTTCTGAAAGGAAGGAGAAAGCTCAGTCATCTTAATGGGACAGGACCAGCTCAAGAAGATCCTAAGTTTACAGTATGGGATGAGCAAGACTCCATGGTGATGTCTTGGCTATGGAACTCCATGATCCCTGAAATCAGTGATACATTCATGTTCATGGCCAATGCAAAGGAAATCTGGGATCATGTGAAGGAGACTTATTCAAAGGTCAATGATGCAGCTCAAATCTATGAGGTAAAAACAAAGATTTCAAATACAAAGCAGGGTAGTAGATCCATCACTGAATATTCAGGTCTGATGCAAGGTCTGTGGCAAGAATTAGACCACTACCAATGCATCAAGATGCACAACAGTGAGGATGCTAATATCCTGAAAAGGATATTTGAAAAGGATAGGATCTATGCCTTTTTGGCAGGTCTTAACATGGAATATGACTCTGTCAGAGTTCAGATTCTGGGAAATGGAGATCTTCCTAGTTTAAATGCAACAATAGCTCTTATTAGAGCAAAGGAAAGTAGGAGAGGTGTCATGATTGAAACATCTCCTGTTGAAAGCTCTGCTTTGATAACTCAAGGCACCAAGAATACCAATGATAAGAACCCTACCTTTCAAAGGAATGGGAACAATTATCAAAAGAATAACAACAAAATTGGTGAAAAAGACTCCCTGTTCTGTTCCTCTGTAAAAAGAACATGCACACCAGAGAAAACTATTGGAAACTCCATGGGAAACCAGGGAGTGATAACACCAACAAAAGACCGCTAACACTGTCAGTGGCAATGAGAATCAGAAAAATGAAAATGTCCGATAGGCTGTAAATCAGAATCAAAGTCTCAGTCTTGGACCTTCAGAGATTGAAAAACTGAGGAAGTTCATTGAGTCATTAGAAAGCTCATCAACCTCCTTGGTCTTTTCAGGTATGACTGGTCTTAATAAACAGTCTGAAGGTCAATACAGTGGGTCATTGATTCTGGTGCCACAGACCATATGGTCATCTCATGTGATAACCTGATCTCATATAAAGTCTGTAACAAAAACAGAACCATATCTGTTGCTGATGGCTCCCCTATCCATGTGAGTAGGATAGGGGACTATGCTTTATGTGATAAACCCATCTTAAGGGATGTGTTGCATGTCCCTAATCTATCTACCAACTTGATTTCCATACAAAAATTAACCAAAGACTCAAATTGCTTAGTTTCTTTCTTTTCTAACCTCTGCCTGATACAAGATCTTGTAAAGAAGGAGAGGATTGGGGTTGCTAAAGCTAAAGAGGGGTTATATTTCTGGGAAGATCAGGAGAAAAAGCAAGTTCATGCTGCTGTTTTTTTGTCTAAGGCTAATCTAGACAAGCTGTGGATGTATCACTATAGATTAGGACATCCTCCTTTTAGTATAATAAAGCAAATGCTACCTAATATGTTCAAAAACTGTGATAGTGATAGGCATTGTTGTAATGTTTGTGAACTGGCTAAACACAGAAGAGTCTCTTTCCCAGTTCAAAACATTAGATGTAAAAATCCTTCACCATTATTCATAGTGATATTTGGGGGCCTGCTCCTACCTCTAATATAAATGGTTCTTTTTGGTTTGTTTCTTTTATTGATGATTGCACTAGAGTAACATGGATTTGTCTTATGAAACAAAAATGATTTGCTAAGTATTTTCCTAGATTCTACAACCAGATTCTGACTCAATTTGATACAAAGATCAAGAGGATAAGGTCAGATAATGGTAGAGAATACTTCAATCAGCTGCTTGATCCTTTCCTTGAAGAGAAAGGAATATCACATGAATCCTCATGTATCCATACTCCTCAACAAAATGGCCTAACTGAAAGGAAAAATAGGCATTTGCTGGAAATGTTTAGAGCTATCATGTTTCACATGTCTGTCCCTAAAAACTATTGGGGAGAAGCTGTGTTGACAGCAGCTCACTTGATCAATAGACTACCTACCAAAGTACTGGGAAACAAAACCCCTATTGAAGCACTATATCAGGGGTTTCCAAGAATGCCTAAACATGAAATCATAATTCCAAAAGTGTTCGGTTGTGAAGTGTTTGTACATATTCATAAACCAAACAGAGGGAAACTGGATCCTAGGGCACAAAAATGTGTGTTCATAGGGTATTCAAATACTCAAAAAGGTTACAAATGTTACCATCCTCATTCTAGGAAAGTGCTCATCTCTAAAGATGTAACTTTCCATGAGGAAACTTCTTACTTCAATCTTCAGGGGGAGCTTGTTAATAAGGAGTTGGATACTAACACTGAGTTTCTAATAAACCCAAGAGAGAACATCGTTTCTCAATATCACATACAACCAGAAACAATCTCTGAATCTGTGAATGTTGAGAATGAAAGGTCTACACAACCACAGGAGAAGACTCCTATTGTGTATACTAGAAGGAAAAAGGCCAATAAACTTACTCCATCTATGTCTCCTAATGAGCACTATCACAATGTGCCAAATGCAGAGGGTTGAGTCACCTCAGGAAAGTGATGTTCCTGAGGAAACTACTAGTGAAACTGATAAGGAAAGTAGTGATTCAAAACTCTCAATTGAGAACTATGGGGTTGGTGATTCTGAGAATAGTGAAACAAATGATGATCTCTCTATAGCTCTGAGGAAGAGAAAAAGGGAATGTACTAAACACCCTATGAGAACGTTCCTGTCATACAAAAAATGTTCCAAAAATCACAAGAAATTTCTGGTAAACCTTCGAAAAGAAGGCACACCAAAAAAATGTGAATGAGGCTCTTGCTGATGAAAAATGGGCAAGAGCTATGAAAGAAGAAATGAAAGCTCTAGAAAAGAACAACACTTGGGACCTAGTTAACTTACCTAAGGGTGAGAAAACTGTGGGATGCAAGTGGGTGTTCACTACAAAGTATAAATCTGATGGCACAATTGAAAGACACGAGGCTAGACTTGTGGCTAAGGGTTACACTCAAACACATGGCTTGGATTACTTTGAAACTTTTGCCCCTGTGGCAAAAATGAACACTGTCAGGATTTTGTTATCCTTAGCAGTGAACCTTGATTGGTCTTTACAACAATTTGATGTCAAGAATGCCTTTTTACAAGGCAAACTTGAAGAAACTATATACATGAACGTACCTCCTGGATTCAAGGACTATGAAGGCAAAGTGTGCAAACTGAAAAAGGACTTGTATGGGTTGAAACAATCCCCAAGGGCCTGGTTTGGTAGATTTGCTCACTTTATGATGCAGATCACACCCTGTTTGTCAAAATAGTTGATTCTGCTAAGAAATCCATTCTCCTGGTATATGTGGATGACATAATTGTCACAGGGGATGATGAATCCACAAATCAGTGGTTAAAGATAGAGACGACAAAGGAATTTGACATAAAAGACCTAGGAAGACTCAAATACTTCCTAGGTATTGAAGTTGCTCACTCCAACCAGGGGATCTTTATCTCACAACAAAAGTATATATTTGATCTTCTCAAAGATACTGGGAAGTTAGGGTACAAACCTTCCAACACTCCCATTGAATACAATCATGGGTTAACTGAGTCTCCTGAAGATGAAGATGTGGATAAGTACTCCTATCAAAGGTTAGTAGGAAAGATGATATACCTGGCTCATACTAGGCCAGATATTGCTTTTGCTGTGAATATGGTTAGCAGATTCATGCAAAAACCCAAGGTTTGTCATCAGAGGGCTGCAGATAGAATTTTGGAATATTTGAAAGGGTGTCCAGGCAAGAGAATCCTATATAAGAAGAGTGAAAATCTTGACATCAAAGCTTATACGGATTCGGATTATGCTGGATCTTTAGATGACATGAGATCTACTTCTGGTCACTGCCTCTTTCTGGGTGGGAATCTGGTGGTATGGAGGAGCAAGAAACAACCTGTGGTAGCAAGATCCAGTGCAGAGGCAGAATTCAGATCTATGGCTATAGGGATATGTGAACTGCTATGGTTGAAGATCATTCTAACAGACTTAAAGATAGCATGGAAAACTCCTATGAGACTAATAAGTGACAACAAATCAGCTATAGATATTGCTCATAATCCAATTCAACATGAGAACTAAACACATTGAAGTGGATAGGCATTTTATCGAAGAAAAGTTGGAAAGTGGGTTAATGACTACTGAGTTTGTGTCCTCTAAGGATCAAGTTGCAGACTTATTCACTAAAGGCCTACCTGGGAAGGTGTTTCATGATGATGTTGGCAAGCTGGGCATGTTTGATATACATCTACTGATCTACCAGCTTGAGGGGGAGTGTTAGAATTAATCATCATCATGATTTATTCTAATATTTCTCCTAAGTCTTTTTCTCTATTTTATTAAGCTTGTAATTAGTTTATTTTATCCCAAAGGGATTTGTCTTTTATCGGGCTCTAAGTCTTGGCTGGAATTCCAACTAGCCGTTGGGACAAGACTGCCAACGGCTATTTTCTTCCTGTCTGTTTTCCTGAGTGCTGTATTGTATTATATAAACAACCAGCCTCTCTTGTAATAATTTAAGCTTCTTCTTAATGAAATAAACTACAAGTTATTTCTCTCTTCTCTTATTAAGCTTCCGCTCTTACAATAACTTCAAAATTGTGCAATCAAATAACGTACGATATGCATAGATACGACACTCAATAAAACCATAACCTCCACAATGAAGATCAATGCGAAAATGACATTGTGATACACAAAAACCAGAGCTGACACGCATGAATAATATAATATTTTCAACCAAAAAGGCAAGAGATTTACCGTTCTTGGCCCTTCTGTGCAAGGTCCTCCAACTAAAGCGATAATCCTAACACCGGTATTTGATGGAAAGCTCCCGAGCAAACTTGCTACCACAGTCGACGACACACCGGTACACCTTAAAGCCCTGCTTCCTGGAGGCACCGGCCATAGATCTATCGGCAACTAATCAAGCAACTACATTCAACAAAGATTCAATATTCATGGCACAGCTCTCATCAATCAAGAATAAAAAAGATCATCAATATATTTGATCATCAAACCGCACCGAATCAAGGGCATATACACTGTCAGATGCATGAAAGAAAAAACCTGACAACTTCATTATTACCCATTCCAATATAACTAATCTCAACTTTCTGAATCCCACCCCTCCAGTCTGCACCAGCAACACTGAAACCCCAATTGCTCCAACACCTGATGTGTATGTAGGATGTAATATCGCCGGATGGATCATAGATCCACCCGATTGCGCAGCGGAAACTACAAGATCTAGATCTAACCACCAAAATACATAAATAAATAGATCTAAACCTACGATGGGGTTTAGATTGCTTACCGGTTTATTGTGAATAAACGTCTAGAACAATCCGAGATCCAAGATCCAAGAATTGAGAAACCACCGTCTTCCGACGTGTATCTCCAAGCAATACCAAGTGGATGGTGTTTCAAGCCGCTTGACCTCCTCGATATGCTACCTTAGAAAAACCCGAAGTTTTTCTAAAACTCGAACCCTTAGTATAATGGCCGAAATCTCTAAGCCATAATACTACCAAAAAGTCGAAAATTATGTTGTGTCCAAAGACTTGGGAGAACTCTCTTTATATAGGAGAGTAATCCTTGTCCTCCAAGGATTTAATTAATTAACGGATAATCAATTATAATAATCCTTATTTCAATAAAAGATAAATATAATATATATCCCAAACAAATTAGGATAAATAAATATATTATCTAATATTCCATGATTTATCACTTAACAAATAAATGATTAAATCACATATTAAATAATTATCCAAGAAAACTAAATCCTTAATAATTAATCAACATAAAATGCCCCCACTCTAGAAAAATTAGGCCTACACGCATTTTTGACACATTGGGCCGAGTCCACGAATAAACTCTTTTCCGTGTATTTAATTATCTAGTCCAACTAAACAATTAATCCACATATCAATTAAATAGTCCAATCTAACTATTTAATTATAATTGAGGTGAAACGACGAGAAAACCTATATGCTATATTAGGAGCCACGTCGGGGACCATGGACCCATATTCAGTAGCTACAATAAATTAAATAATATTATCCGTCAGACCGAACAATAATATTCAATATATTAATTCCGGGATTACACCACCATAAACCCGAAACTGAACTCTACCGAATATAGATAACTTACACTCAACCATGAGTTGATAAGCGTCCACTGATATAATCATTACATACGGATAAATCCTCCATAGACTGTTCATTTCGTGTCGGGATATTTCCGTAAACTCTTCTCGAAACATATTATCATTATTTACCATTAACCCCCTAGTGATCAATTAGTTCACATACCGGACTAGTAGCTAATTAGTCTAACATGAACTCCCGGGATCGATCATTTTCTTAGGGCTAACAAATAAGGGAACTGTCTGTCTACTTCCTGAGGGAAGGAATGGATTTCATATCTGTGATAGCACAGACTACTCACTCATCCCAGAATAGAGCCAACAAGAAGTGTTGGACCACATACTACGAAGTGATCCTTACTAACACATCAAACTCTACCCTAGTCTAAGCAGTTATCTGTGATCACCTCAGGATTGAGATTAATCCATATATGATCATCTTGTGATTCGATAAGACTTCTCGATCACGGAATTATATCGAGAACTCAAATCAAATCGGTCCAGCCCTATATGATTATCATCATATATAAATGCCCCACTAGGTACCCTATTACCGTCAGTCCGGATAAGACTATCACACCTAAATTGTTCTGGGCGCATTATTAGCATATTAATCATGAGACCCATTCTCAGATTAATTAACGCTATGGACTAAGTTAATTTTAAGTACATCTCACTAACTCAATCCTCTTGTGTATAGCCGTACACTGAGTTATGTGATTACATAAACGAGGTACTTAGGGTTTTCAGTAGTGTCTTAATTATAAACATAAATGCATATAATAAGATGAATTATTAATTCTGTCCTAAAACAATTACATAATTGTCTTTCGGGCACTACACATAACAATCTCCCACTTGCACGAAAGGCAAGTGGATTAATTGTTTTAGAGCACACCCTTATTTATCTATATCTACAACATTCTCCCACTTGCTCAAAAACAAGTGAGACATATCCCCAAGGCGCATACCCTCCAAGCGCATCTTAGTAATTCATCCTTTCAAGCACGACCGGAGTGTGCCGCCGCAGGGTGGGTCAGTGACCCGACGCGTACTTAGAATCCGAACACCATGTGACTTGGTACACTGATCAGGTTGGTTGGCGGCTTGAGTCAATCTTTGGGATCAAAACGTCGCCTTTCCATCTAATCCGGTGGTACGATTTCAATATGCCTTTGATTTAACACTGAGGACGAAATCGACTTAACGATCATCCTTAATCTGACCTAAAACCAGAATCAGTGTTATCACTTATAATCTAGTATGCACCTGAATATACTAGCATATTATTCCTCATTCTCCCGAAGATACTTGAGGATTCACTAAACATCCTATTTAGTATTCATCCGCAGGTTTAGATAACCATTCCTGAGAGGTAGGGTAGACTACATCGTTGAATGTTGCATAAATGCAAGAATATCTTAAACAGGTGAATGGATGGGATTGCCAATAATCGATTCTCGAGAATTTGAGCGAATCCTTTAGAATGAATCCCGATGGCATGTCAAACTCTGACTTCAGATAACACACCCATGTTGTTTCCAACTGTTTCAGTGTTACCATTCACAAACACTAATCTACATACTACTTTACTAATATTGATGCCCAGTCTACGAAAGACTTATCAACATTCTGGTCAAGTCCACATATTAAAATATATGACTTTGAAATGACTGAGAGGTTTGCTTTAATCCCCAAAGGATATAAGCTATTGCAGGCATCCTGCCAAAGGTTCTTTCTGAATAAATTAAGATACCGTTAGTCTCGCAAAAAGGTCTTAGGGAATCACCCCTATTTTCTGCTTTGTAACGAATCCACCATTTGTTCTTAGCTAAAACCCTTCTGTTCTGAATGAATTCAGATTCCGTTGTTCGGCAAGGAAGTCTTTGGGAATCACCCCTATTTCCCGCTTTCTGACGAAATCAAGCAAGACTGAGTGGTAAGAGAGATCACGGTCTGGTTAAATCTCTACCTTTTAGGGAATCACCCCTAAATTCTCAGTTTTGCGTTTGAAAGTTAAACTTTCCTATTCATTCGACTCTTCTCCGTGTAGTTCCAATTACTCTCACTGGGCCTGAGATACTCAGGTGGTTCTACAAGAGTTTCAACAGAACTGGAGTATCAAACTCCATTCACAGGGTTATGGCTTTTAAACCAACCTCTATGATCAGGTACCTACACAGCCCACAAAGGACTATAGGTCATCAATCTACCCTATAGACCGTAAGGTCCTGTAATAGTTAATGGACAAACCATACTCCCACTGCGTTCGGGGTGGAGTGATATACTGATCTAGTTTAGTAGTTTTTATTAGAATTATCACCAACTGCCGGTGTTGGATGTGGACTGAACAAATCAGTTAGTAACATCTTGAGTACAAATACTTCAAGATCTAAGGTTGTTATTTATACACTTTATCAGACCGAGTTTGACAGTGTAATCGTCATTATCTAATTTTACGAGTTTTATAACCAACCTTTACTCAATGCATTAAGATATTTCACAACCTGAACGTGTACGCAAAATTTCCAGTCCTACCTTCAAGCACTAAATGCTACATGTCTATTTTTGCGGAAGTGGGGTGAACCAAATTCACTCCGTATCCACAAATGCGTAGGCATCTTCTAGGTAGACTTCTCGGTTTTTCATTACAACGTAAACCGTTATTTTGCAACCAATATCTTAAATGAGTTCAGCAGCGTATCGTAGCACATCAATAACTATGTAAGGCAAATTTGTGGTGTATCCCTTAGTGAAAACATTCCACTGGGAGACAGGCCGAGCATCAGTCCCGAAGACTACGCAATAACCTATTTCGAGTATGGAATACTCTATCTCTGGTGAAATCAGATATTTCCTCCAAATATTTTGGATAAACTTACCGGAGTCTCGAATAGTTGTCAGACAGGATGTCACTACTTCAAAAGCTCCCACTAGCTTGTACCTTTCATATGACCCCGAAGGTCAATATGAACAAGCTATGTAACTTCTTTTAATCTATTACCCTTTCTCGATTGAAAGGAAGCTTAGTCATTCTTCCTTTGAGACAGTGTTCCTTTGACTGGGAGATAGGAATCACCCTAAGCCAGTCGTCAGATCTTGTCTTTATGGAACATACACTAATTAATTGAATAGAAAGAAGCGTTTATCTAAATATGGAAACCATTTACGTTTATATTGTTTGAGATGTGTTACATATACATATTCAACATTTCTTAGTGGTTCTGACTTTATCAAACAAAAGTCCGAGTCTTGGGTTCGTGCTACGAATGTTATATTCATCGTCAATAAGACAAACAAATTATCCTATTGAAAATGAATACGTTCGTTCCAACGAATATGAAAACAGAAAATGAATTTTCCAGTGACACTCAAGAATTGAATCCGAGATTCATTTCCTTATATCGCTCCCACTAGTCTATTTGAACTAACTGCCCGTTGTCTATTTTATTTATCGTTTAATGCAAAGCTACCTAGTTCTTCCAAAGAACTTTATCTTTTGAGAAAATTGCTACGGATGCATTGGTTAGTGATCCGAAATCACTTTCCTTATCCTCTAATTTTCAATTTATTAATTTTCCGGTTTAGCCTTAAAACTACTTAGTTTAGATGACTAACACGTATAAACATTCTTTCCCATTCTCGAATTTCCTTAGATGGAAACAGTCTTGAACTAGCGGTTCGTTTGAGTAGACACTACTCGAAGCGTGGGATGTTCGATTTTACTTGCTTGGACTATCGATTTTTCTAATCGTCAAATCATAAGACCAAAGCTCCCACCAGTTTATTGGTTCCAAATACCGTCTAACTAGCAACACTTTGTATTTATGACTTTCCAAGATTAGAACATCATCTAGAACTAAGCTCCCACTAGTTTATCAGTTCCAAATACTGTCTAACTAGCAATGCTGTGTTCATGATGTTTCAAAGATTATAAAATCTCCAGAACTAAGCTCCCACTAGTTTATCAGTTCCAAATACTGTCTAACTAGTAACGCTTTATTCTTGTTTTTCCGATAAATGGAAAACTCCTGTGCATCTTTTACGCATTTCAAATGATTCAGAAAAACAACAAATCATAAAACTAAGGCTCCCACTAGTTTATCGGTTCCAAATACCGTCTAACTAGCAACGTCTTATGTATATGATTTTCCAATTTTTCAATTTAGAAATTTGTTATGTAATTACACTTTTAAAATTCACTAAATGAATTTGTCTGATAGTCCTATATCATCTTTTGTAAACTAAGTATGGTCGTCTCTCGTTCAACACGAGTGACATCCGTGACATACCTATACAATGCCACTTAAGTTTTTAAAGGCTCAAGGGAAAAATCTCTTCCGAAAAATTAACTGCATTTATTGATAATTACAACGTACTTGTTAGTCTCCACATTTTTAATGAAGTCCTATTACTAACAGTTTAGTAGCCTAGAGATTTAGTTGTAAATAAAATAACAGACAATTAAATTCAAAAGTAAATCTTCACTACTAGATTTTTAATAATAAACTATAAAAGAGTTTATCCTACCATTCCAAGGATTTAACCTCGCACCTCAGTGCCGCCGTAGGGTAGGTCAAAGAGGTGACGGTTAAACTGAGACAATCTCTCTCAATGATTAAATTTCGAGAATCGAACATCTCACGGGAATCAGACATCCCGGACCTTAATCATCGATTACCTTCCTTTTTCTAGCCTAGATATTTCGAAAATATCCATAAAGAGTGTGACCTACTATATCAGATCTCAAAGTATGCCCCGAGTATGCCGCCGTAGGGTCGGTCAGTGACCCGACGAGTACCCAAAATCCTATCCTTTCGGAGACCAAGCCTTGAATTTTGATAGGGGTGAACACCATCCGTAGGGGTCCGAAATCAATGCGGCTTGAGGCGTCACCCTTCTCTCACGTGCTTGCACCTATAGTAGAGGCCGTGGGGTCGGCTGTCGCCTTCCCCGCTCCCACTCAATAATTTGAAAAAAGTGGTGGGTTTACTAATTACGGTTTCGGTCTTGACAATAAGAAACAATAAATCAAAGTACTCCGAACAGGGTCGGTTAAGTAGGCAAGCCTACGCCGTCTTATTCGTTGGAACATATGTGACAGTTCAGGCTGATCCGGCAAGAGAAGCCCCGTTTTGCCTGAAGGCTTATCGGTTATGCTAAGTCTTGTCGAACCACTGTAACGTACATCACACGTGGAGGGGAGTCGATTGAGCCGAAGCTCGGTTGAACTCGCCCAACCATCGTTAAACCATTTCCGAACCCGTGTACAAAGATTTTCCGATTTCTAAATTATCAACCAAAGCGCAATCTCGTTTCTGTTTAAGGTGGGTTCACCGAAAACTCAACGATTTATCTAAGTGGGATTCACCGAGAATCCATCACTAAAATTGTAACGATTGACAAAACCCGGTTCCTCGGTTTTTATAATTAGTTACTTATTTATTAACTACCACATATTAATTAAATAAGCCTTTAAACTAATTATACGAGTTATACATGCCTAATTTATTCAAAATAAACTAGCTACATGTATGCATTGGATTGGAATAATGATATGATGCATGTCATGGCAATTCCCGGTTATATCATACAATTTTCGATCATACACGAAAAAATAACGGAAAAATAAACACCGAGATGGATCGTTGGTACCCCCGACTAACCTATTTTCTAAGGAAAAGTAAAACTTATTCTAAGCTTCGAGTCTTGAACTTCGAAACTTGAACTTGAACCGCCGGATCACGAACCACGAACACCCGAGAGGAGAAAGACTTTTAATTAAATAAATCCAATTTATTATAAAATAAAACCCCTTAAAAAAAAAACCTCCCTTTTTTTTCTTTTTTTTTTTCACGGCTGTTTACAAAAAATTTCCAGAAAATATTATTGTTTTTTTATATTTATCATACTGCCTAAGACGGCAAAAAAAAAATTAATCAAAACAGTTTGAAAGGAAAAAAAAACACACAGCCGCATGACCCTAGCCGCAGCTAATACCAAAAAAAAAAAAAAAAAAAGGTTATAGCAGCGATTTTTTATTAAAAAATAGGGTTTTGATCCGTTTCTCCTCATTTATACCTGGGTTTTGCCTTGATCTTCATAATTTCTTCAAGATCTTCATCTTTTCGAGTTCGGAACAAAATTAAAATTACAAAGAAGCCATCTTTACAATTTTCGAATTGCATAACATTAAATTACAAGTCCTATGTTCAAGTGATACTAATCAAAATAGCTACAAAATAGATCTACGGATAAACAGTATCAACCCCAATCCATCTCTTCAACCACGACAATCACAAGGCATTATCATCAAAAAAAAAAAAAATCGAAACAAAGATTAAAACGAAAACAAACAATCTACACATGCTATTCCACTCCTTAGATCTAAAATTTACATACTTTGATTGATAGATCAAATGCTCCGATACCACTTGTAGGATGTAATATCTCCGGATGGATCATAGATCCACCTGATTGCGCAGCGGAAACTACAAGATCTAGATCTAACCACCAAAATACATAAATTGTAACGCCCCACTCCCGGACATCGAGCCCTTATCCAGAAATACGACGTTCGGCACATACATAAATAAAATTTAATTCATTTATATATGTAAGCCTACAATCAATACAAACAAAGTGTGCGGAAAAATATTAAAGCTCAGGTAATAAATGTCCTTACAGATACTAGAATCAGAAAAGGTACTAAAAGCTTAAAGTGAATCAAATCAATACAACTGAAGTCTCTCGAACAGTCCAACGAAAATACTATGAAATAAGAAATAGAGATGAACACACGTCATCCCAAGGTACTATGAAAAAGTATATAAAACAGTACAACAACTCAAATATAAATAAAAGTGCATAAAATGAAATATCAAGCTCAGAGGTCCTCCTCGGGAACATACTCCTCGTAATACTCGAAATCCTGTTCGCCTTCTCACCCCCAAGCACATAACAAAAATGCACAAGGGGTAAGTATATAATACTCAGTAAGGAAGAGAAGTACGTTTAAGCTTAGAATATATAAGGTTCATTATTATTAGATTTCTACTAAAAAGGCAAGACCGACTCGATTCTACGCATAAAGGTTACATCTCCCAATATGCCTAAACTGTAACTACTTAGCTTATCTTTGTTACAACATGCTATCAAGGTGGAACGTGACATATTGAAATCTTCAGGATACAATAACCCCGGAACGTATTGAAATCTTCAGGATACAATAACCGGTTCCGATAGTATGAACATACGGCGATGCCTATAGGCACCGCAGCCGATAGGACCTTCACTTTGACCGCCCTGTTCACACATCACGCTATAGATCTTCGGGATCTACCCAAGACCACATGGTGTTTAATCTTTTATCTAGCAAGTTGTGTAGTAATAAGTGATTAACTAGCCGTCCTAGTTCATTTAGATAACACTCACTCACCGACACCACTCATCATGATCAAAAGACCAACTATATACTTAAGTAAGTATTAAAGGTCTTAAAATAAAATAGTAATACGTTTACAAAGGTTTAAGGTTGATTAAACAATTCTAAACGATAGTTGAAAGCCACAATAAACAAGGCTGAAAGACCAGCTCCAGGTGAACGCCCGTCTGAAGGACCAGACGCCCGTCCGACCTGGGAATTTTCCAGAAACTGCATCGCGAACCCTCATCGTTTTCATCCATTTTTCAACCAAAAACCAAACTCTCTCAACCAAGTCCTACGCAATTAATCTACCAGCCATACCAAAATATCGACCATCTCATGTACATCAATTTAATGCCAATTGAATCACTAAAACGACAAGGAAAACAACACAAATGCTACAAATTCGAAAGCGAAAACGTAAGGATTTCTCCTTACCTTTTCTGCCTAAATACTCCGAATTAGATGCTTTGTTCGGTACCGATGCGAAGCTCTCGTCACGAGGATTCCAACGGTATGCTACGATCCGAAAACGGAATAGAAACGAGGGAGATATCAAGGGTAGAAATTCGACGGTTTCAAGCCAAAACGAAATCTAACCTTCAAACTCGTCCGAAACTCGTAAACCATAACTCCATAAAGACTAACCTTCACCGGGCGAAATTAGTATCCAAACGACCCTTGCGTTACGTAGAACGTTTTTCCCGAGGAGTACGTACAAACGAGCGACGGAGTAGCTTCAATTTTTGAAACCCTCTCCCAGCCCTCTTTCTTTCCCAATGCTGCGCTGCTTCTCTGATGAAGAACCCGTTTCCCCTTTTTTTTTTTTTAAACTGACTAATGTGAATAATGGGAGTTTAACCCCTACTTAAATCCCATTAACTCCCATAATTTCCAAATCCAATAATTCCCTTTTTATTTTATTTTTTAAATCCAAAAATTATAAATATAATATTCCGACTTTTCGTTAAAAGACGGAAATGTCCTTTCCGAAAAATCGGGATATTACATAAATAAATAGATCTAAACCTACGATGGGGTTTAGATTGCTTAACGGTTTATTGTGAATAAACGTCTAGAACAATCCGAGATCCAAGATCCAAGAATTGAGAAGCCACCGTCTTCCGACGTGTATCTCCAAGCAATACCAAGTGGATGGTGTTTCAAGCCGCTTGACCTCCTCGATATGCTACCTTAGAAAAACCCGAAGTTTTTCTAAAACTCGAACCCTTAGTATAATGGCCGAAATCTCTAAGCCATAATACTACCATAAAGTCGAAAATTATGTTGTGTCCAAAGGCTTGAGAGAACTCTCTTTATATAGTAGAGTAATCCTTGTCCTCCAAAGATTTAATTAATTAATGGATAATCAATTATAATAATCCTTATTTCAATAAAAGATAAATATAATATATATCCCAAACAAATTAGGATAAATAAATATATTATCTAATATTCCATGATTTATCACTTAACAAATAAATGATTAAATCACATATTAAATAATTATCTAAGAAAACTAATTCCTTAATAATTAATCAACATAAAATGCGCCCCACTCTAGAAAAATTAGGCCTACACGCATTTTTGACACATTGGGCCGAGTCCACGAAAAAACTCTTTCCCGTGTATTTAATTATCTAGTCCAACTAAACAATTAATCCACATATCAATTAAATAGTCCAATCCAACTATTTAATTATAATTGAGATGAAACGACGAGAAAACCTATATGCTATATTAGGAGCCACGTCGGGGACCATGGACCCATATTCAGTAGCTACAATAAATTAAATAATATTATGCGTCAGACCGAACAATAATATTCAATATATTAATTCCGGGATTACACCACCATAAACCCAGCGAACTCGCCGAATATAGATAACTTACACTCAACCATGAGTTGATAAGCGTCCACCGATATAATCATTACATACGGATAAATCCTCCATGCATCGTTCATTTCGTGTCGGGATATTTCCGTAAACCCTTCTCGAAACATATTATCATTATTTACCATTAACCCCCTAGTGATCAATTAGTTCACATACCGGACTAGTAGCTAATTAGTCTAACATGAACTCCTGGGATCGATCATTTTCTTAGGGCTAACAAATAAGGAAACTGTCTGTCTACTTCCTGAGGGAAGGAATGGATTTCATATCTGTGATAGTACAGACTACTCACTCATCCCAGAATAGAGCCAACGAGAAGTGTTGGACCACATACTACGAAGTGATCCTTACTAACACATCAAACTCTACCCTAGTCTAAGCAGTTGTCTGTGATCACCTCAGGATTGAGATTAATCCATATATGATCACCTTGTGATTCGATAAGACTTCTCGATCACGGAATTATATCGAGAACTCAAATCAAATCGGTCCGTACTATATGATTATCATCATATATAAATGCCCCACTAGGTACCTCCTATTACCGACGGTCCGGATAAGACTGTCACACCTAAAGTGTTACGGGCGCATTATAAGCATATTAATAATGAGACTCATACTCGGATTAATTAACACTATGGACTAAGTTAATTTTAAGTACATCTCACTAACTCAATACTCTTATGTATATCCATACACTGAGTTATGTGATTACATGAACGAGGTACTTAGGGTTTTTTCAGTAGTGTCTTAATTATAAACATAAATGCATATAATAAGATGAATTATTAATTCTGTCCTAAAACAATTACATAATTGTCTTTCAGGCACTACACCTAACAGTGTAGACAATTATTTGGGCCCTCTAAGAACATAAACCTTTGACATCTCCTGAAACCCAATCTCATGAACTTGAACCTGCGTACCATATGATATAAACCCCACCACAGAAGAGAACTGGCTGAATGTAGACCGAAATTTGAATAAAAAGCATGAAGAATAGTTACCACTTTGAGAATGCGAACTTCTTTTTGCATGAAGAATTCGCTTTTAGTTCTGCCAAGTTTCCCTTTAAATGAAAGAAGAAACAAAGCTTGTTACTTCTTCCCGCTTAAAAATTCACATGAAAAATAAATAAATTTTGCTGCTTTCATCTTTATGCTATGGCCAAGATCAAACCTTGGCGCAAATTTGGCTTAAAATCCCATAGCGTTAGAGCCTACTTATCATCATCGTTTCCATCTGACCTCTCCTGCAACAACACCAAAATCTATAAGAATAACAACAATAATCGGTTAAAAAATAGCATTTCACATAGAAAATCCAAAACAACCTTCTCCAAATAAATTTGATAATGCGACTGAAAAGGTAAAAACCAGGTAAATCGGAGAACTGTACAAAATCATGACTAAAAATCAAGAAAATAAGGTGTCACTAAAAACACCTGCCCCATCGAACGACGAAACACACCGATAAAAATGATGTATACGATGAATGGATGTTATCTTCCTTTGGAAAAAAAAACTCATATTGCAGTTAGTGTGACTCGATTGCAAATTTGAGGAGGACTGAAATTGTGGAAGTTATTTGGGGTTAGAAACATGAAGAAGACTGTAATCGATTCGAAAAGGTGAAGGATTTGGAAGTTTTACTGATTGTGCGAAATGTCGAGGTGAAGTGGAGTATTCGGTGCACTGTCTTCAGCCCTGCAGCAGTGCAATCTCCAACTGCAAATATTGGTATAACATGAGTGTAGCAATTTCCATATCCCTGGAGGAAAAGCAGTTTTAGCGCAATTTCCATATATATAGTGTTCCAATCCTGATGCAAGAAGATATCCTTGACCATGAAAAGTATCATGTTCCAATACCTGACATTTCAAACAATGAATGACTATATAAAACAATGAATGACTCAAAAGTTTATTCCAGTTTTCATCTTCAACACAATTTCGCATCTGGGTTCTCAGAAAAGGCACAAATACGACAGCTTAACGCCACAATTTAACATAAAACTTATCAATGGTGCTTCAACTCCAAACCCCATTAGAGCATTAATAAAACCTTCAATTCTTTGCTCCATAACCTAAATTGAACTTTCAAACACAAAAACCTCCCCAAATGAATGTCAATAATCAAACCCTCTTCAGATTAATAACCCCCGCAGGTAAATAATTGAAAAAGAAGAAGAAAAGAATGGAAATGGGAAGTATTACCTTGGCTTTCTTGTTTATCATCTGTGAATTGCCGGAGGAATGGAAATGGGGCAGGAGGTAACTCAGCAACTACGTGGGGAATTTAAACTATAGGAGTGGGAAGGTTTTGTGAAAACCAGATCGTGGGGCACAAAGGTAAGGGGAGGGCTTTCGGAAGTTGCAGGCACAGAGGTGGAAAACGGGTCATTTTCCGGGTCATTGCCCAAAACGGGTCAATTTGACTGTTAATTGCTCCTAAATATATATATAGATTTTTACCTTTATTTTCTTTTCTTTTTTCAAATTATTACTACCTTTATTTGTTACTACTGTGTGATCTTCCATCTTGATTGTGATTTAGCGGTTTTTTTTTTATAATGTAAAGACTGTCTATGAAAAATGAGTCAGCATATTGTGACAAGTGTTTGAAAGTTTATTGTAATAATGTTTATTGTGTCCTAGACATGTCCAGAAGCAAGCCAAGTCTAGACCTTAAAACTTAAGGCGGTTTCCCGAGTGCATGGCCGGGAAACCATGTCAGTGCTTAGCCGAAAATTCGAGATTCTTTCCCCGGGACACGTTCTGTACATGTCCAGAGCTGTGCACTACGCCGGGAGCACTAGCAACGGGACAGGAAACCGCACCGACTTTGACCCAAAATTGACAAACTTACTCCTTTTTAGACCTAGGTCGGTTTATTTACTATAAATAATATGTAATATATCAGAATACTTACGATTTTTAGAGCAAAAAAACTATGTAGCAAGTTTATCAATAAAAGTCTTGTTTTCTTCATTGTTTAACAGTATTTTTTAGCCTTTTCTTGCTTGTATGCTTGGTGATTCATTGTGGAGGAGATTGCTAGCAGATCGATCTCGTGTTTCTAGGTAATAATGTCGATTCTTTCTTCTATGTTTTATGAATTTGTGATGATTATCGTTGGTACAAACATGTTAGGTTAATTTACTTGTAGATCGAATTGAATGATGTTAATTTGCACAAATCGTGATTTATATTGATTCATACATGAGAAACGCCCGGTCTCGGAGAAAAGACTTTGTTTTGGAATAGTACCCAACGGTCTATATTGGAGAAAAGCCTTAACGATTTAGTTTCCCCAATACGAATTGTTTCGATATCTTCTATTGTTTCGTTTTAATTAATACATGTTTAGAACTTGATCAACTCCTTGCATGTTTTCCTAAATTATTCTTGAAGGAACTAAGGTTGAAAAGAGTAATTGGACAAGAAACATTTAGATCGTTATTAATTAACTAGCCCATGCACGGTGGTTACGTAGCGAGGTTTACTGTAATTATTATCGGTATTTCCTAGTTCTTAATTCGTGTTTAGTTAATATTGTCCTAGCCCGTGCACGGTAGAAGTTTAGCTATTCATAGGGTTCTAGAGTCCGCACACAATCTATGAACCACTTTAGGGAAATGCACCGGTAATTGACTCGATTCTTGGAACTTTAATGACAAAAGTGTATGAATCAATATCGAAATTGATTAGGGAAGAATTAACTAGTTTGGTTCGATCTACTTTTTTAAACATGGTTAAAGCTTGTCTTGAAATGATAATCCTTAGTCTTTACTTTATTTTTCGCATTTATTTTGGTCAAAGACCACCAAATTTCGTAATCTTGAATTTTTGTAATTAAGTTTGCATAATTATCAAAAAATTCCATGTGGGATCGACCTTTCTCACGAATTGATCTATACTACGGTTGACCTAGTCCGTTTGCTAGTGTAGTTGTGATTTTTGCGAACAACCTTTAGGCGCCGTTGCTGGGGAGTTTGTTTCGGTATTGTAGGTGATGTGAATCTGGATCCACTACCTGCACATGATCCATTAACATTTCAGGTTGGACCTGAAACTCGGCTTAAACGTAAAAAGAGGCTCAAAGCTTTGGAAAAATTAGCCCAAATAATAATGCAAGAGTCCAAATCCAATGATGAAGATTGTGAAATAACCAAGTTCATTATTTATGCTTGCGGGCTGCCTGAATAATGGCCCAGCATTAAGGCCCTTATTATGGTATTATATTATATATTTTATTGTGCAATATTAGTATAATAAATGACAAAAAACATGGCTGAATTTGGAGGATTAAATGGCGCCACTTTTTGCTACATTGGTAGGTGAGAAGACAAGTTTTGGAAAAGCAAAGTACATTGAACCAAGATGCATGAATCAAGATTACAAGAGTCCAAACATTTATTCAAGATACTTTGATTCATGAAGCAAATGAATCTAGTAAATAATGGCGCCACCTCTTTAGTTATTTGAGGAAAAATTTTCATCTTAGTTTCTATGATTATTTGTCCTATAAATAGTCAAGACTATTGTAACTTGAAATTAAGCATTTTTGATCAATATACAATTATATTTAACTTTTAAAGTGTTGTGTTGAGTTACTCTGGAAAGAGAATTCTAAGGTTTGGGATTTATCAAGGACTTAAGCAATACTTGTGGATATCCCAAAATACCAAGGTGCTTAGAAACATGTTTTCTAAGTGTTGAGGTAATTCCAAGGTGCGTTCACACAAATTGTGATTGTGTCAAGGAGCTTATTGATTCCAAGGTGATTCCACACATGTTGTGGTTGTGTCAAGGACCTAGCTCAAATACCTCCAAATCCACGATTCCAAATTAAATCAAGTCAACCTTTTCCCGGTTCACTTCAGTTGGTATCAGAGCACAGCGGATTGACGGTATTATATCCTACTTCTCTTTTTCTTCTTAGTCAAAAAAAAAAGAAGGAAATTCAAAATAAAAAAAAAAAAAAAAAAAAACATGAATATATATATATATATATATATATATATATATATATATATATATATATATATATATATATATTCTCATCCAAAATTTTCAGCCTATGTACTTAATCGAAGTTGCAAAAATCGTACGTATTTGAAGAACAATATAAAAAAATTGTTCCGTACGAGCAACAACTCTAAAAAAAAGGGTGCACAAGCAAATCGTGTATATTTGAAGAACAATCTGTTCCGCACGAGCATCCAAAGCTCTTTCTCCCCCCCCCCCCCCCCCCAATTTTTTTTTCCAATACACTTCACAACTTTGTGTTTGCACCATTGATTTCCAATACTCTTGGATTGCTGTATCGATCTAAGTTCTTGTAATTTGGAATAACGCGAGAATTGTTGAACACTTTGATCTTGTCCTACTTTAATTCTCTGACTTTGAGCAATACAAACACACTATTGGAAAAAAAATTGTCTGGAAATCCAATTGAAGAGTTAGAAAAAAGGTTCCAAGCTCAAGCACGGGCTCTCAAAACCACGTATGAACAACAAGTTGAACGCATACGACAAGCCGTGGCTGATGAGATGGCTGAACAATTAAGGCAGCTACAAATCCGACGAGGTGGCCAACGAAATAGGGCTGAAATTCCACCTGAAGAATACTCCGAGAAAAATGATGAGATCGAAATTACGAAGAAGAGGCTATTGAAGCACCACGGGAAACTCTGAGAGGTATTAAACAAACAATTCCGACATTTAAAGATAACTCCAATCCCGATGAATTCTTTGCTTGGGTAGTTAAAGTCGAACAAATTTTTAATTGTCATAATTATTCTGAACGTACCAAAGTTGATCTTGCTACTAGTGAATTTGAGGAACGACCTATTCTATGGTTCCACAAAACTAATGAAAAGCGCAGGAAATTGAAGCAACAAGTGATTTCTACTTGGGAGGTCCTTAAGGATGAAATGTACTGTAAGCGGGTTCCCGAATCATATCGGCGAGATCAAGTAAGGCTTTTGCAAACCTTACAGCAAGGTGAAAATTTTGTACAAGCATATCAAGATGAATTGGAAATGGCCTTGATCCGAACGGATACTGAAGAGTCCGAGGAAGATTCCATGGCCAGATTCTTGAGAGGATTATGAGCTGAGATAGCTGATCCTGTTGAAATGATGAATTGCACAACGTAGAATGAGATTGTACATGCGGCCTTAACTAAGGAGAAGCAACTCAAGAAAAGAAAGACCCAATTTTCGAAGAGCTATTCAGGTACCACACCATTTAAGTCCACATCTTTCCAATCCAAAGTCTACGAAGGTAAGTTTACTTATAAAAATTCTACTGTTAAATATACCCCTCCCCAATTTTCAAATGATCGTTCTAACCATTCCCTGAGGGCTAAGGAATCTGACAAGGGTAAATCTGTAGCTTCTTCTGAAAATACCATGTGTTGTTACAAGTGTCAAGGATTGGGACACAAGGCTAGCGATTGTGTTAACAAAAGGGCTTATGTTTCATATGGAAATGGCATGTATCATTCAGCTTCAGAAGATGAGAATGAGCAATCACATGACGAGCAAGAATCAGTTGAAGTCAACGATGAGGATGATCAAGGAATTCAATTGAGCATTCACACCATTAAACATCCCCAACCTTATAAATTGCAATGGTTGAATGATTGTGGTTCTGTTAAAATTACTAAGCAGGCATATGTGACTTTTAGTCTATCAAAGTATGAAGATAAAGTTCTTTGTGACGTGGTTCCTATGCATGTCGCCCATTAGGGGTGTTCACGGATACGGATTATCCGAAAACCGAACCGATCCAAGGTCATTCGGTTTGGTTCGGTTCGGTTTCGGTTAATAATACAGAGAAACCAAAAATTTCAGTTCGGTTACGGTTCATGCTACAAATTATGCGTAACCGAACTGAAAACCGAACCGAATTAAAAACAAAACAATTAACCGAACTGGATTAAAAACCGAACAATTAACCGAACCGAAACCGTACCAAACAAATAACCGTTATCGAACCGTTTATATCCAACATATATAATTAGCTTTTATAACCAAAATATTATATTTTTTTATAAAAATTGATTATAACCGAACCGTTTGTAACCGAATGAAAAAACCGAACCGTTTGTGACCAAATAGAATTGTTAAATTTTTATTTCGGTTTTCGGTTAACCGAACCGAACCAAACCATATATCTCGGTTCGGTTTGGTTCGGTTCCCTAAAGCAAACGGTTCGGTTTCGGATATTTACTAACCGAAATTTTTGGTTCGGTTTCGGTTACGGCCATTAACCGTACCGAACCGAACCGTGAACACCCCTAGACGCCCATATATTGCTTGGCCATCCATGGCAGTTTGACAAACGTGTCCCAAATGATGGTTACTCTAATAAATATTGTCTTACATATAAGAGTAAGCGCATCACCTTGGCCCTGTTAACACTACAAAAGGCTCACTCCGATCAGGTCAAGTTAGCCAAGAAAAGAGGAACAGAACACCAAAATACACCGGCACGCACGGATTCTGAATCTACGAAAAGCAAAGCCCCCAACGAGATTCTCAAAGTAGATTCGCACATTCGTGACAAAAAAGGAAGTTACATGACTATTCAGTTTCCTTTCCTTTTCATATACAAGGATCATCCCCATTGCTTCCTGATGAGCTAAAATTTACCCCTCAAAAATACATTTATAAAAGCTCGCAACTGTGGGTAAACCAACTCTTTAACTGGCAGAGTACCAGGTCGATTGTTAGAATAGCTACGGGAGTACGAGGTCGTCCCAAGAGAAATGTGGTTGTGAGTACCAAAGTGAACGTGTTTCTTAGTCTAGGCGATCAAAGTTGTTGGTTTGTTTATACTAAAGATAGAAAAGAAAGAAAATTAAACTACTTGGTTTTAAAAGACATAGCCGAACCATGATCAAAATAGTTAATTTCAACCCCACGGATAGACAAAGCGGAAGTGTGCATTATAACAAATGAACTCTCACATTCAATCTCACGGGTGCGTGCTCCTAGTTACGATGCTAAAATCGAACAACTCTCCTTCAACATCCTATGTGAGGTTAACTAATTCTCCCTTTAGAAAACCGATTAATCTAACATGATTAAGTCTTTGTGAGACGCTCCGTTTTCACGAGAAAAACCTCGTTAAGGAAACAAGTCCGAAATTACTCGGTCGACGTTACTACCCCCGATACTCACCAATGTACTACACCGAACATCTTAACGAGAATGTGTCAAAGCGATAAACCGAAGCTTTACCTAATCCATGGTCCGCCGAAAGACTCCGTGAAACAACTTGTCATCGTTGGCTCAAGAACCACCCGGCACTTCATAGTTCAACCCCGGGGTCTAACACTAAATTACACTAATCTAAACTACCACATTCAAGTTATTACGTTGATAATAATACATCGATGAGCGCGGGCCTGAATTCACGACCTAAAACCCGGTATGTTTTACCTCCCGATCTTAGAACCCTTTTTCCCACACCACTCTCTTTGAACAACTCTCAAGAGTGATGTGTGTGATTTTTGACCTAGGTTGTCAATCTAGCCCAAATCCGTTATAACAAGTTCTAAGACGTGCAATATGTGAGATATAACAATAAAAAGCACTACACACTCCCTATTTCATTTTCCAAGGGTTGATTTCACCAAATTTTACATGATTCGACTATAATAAGTTTAGCTACTCATATAAACGGATTCTGTCAACATGTCATGGATTAAAATGGCGGGAAGTTTTACATAATAGCCTTCTGTCAATATGGCAGAATTATATTAAAACCAAATTAAAACCGAAATCCAATCATTTGTCAGATTCTCCTATATATGGATACTACTACAGATACATATATATATATATAACGAGAATGAAAGAAACAAGAAACAACAAGAAAGAAATAGCTAGATATAGATATAACAATAATGAGAAAAAACAAAAGCAAACTTACTATTATAACAGAGATATCTTCGATTACATATAAAAACTTGATATTACAACGATTTTAGCAACACCGAACTTCCAATAATTTCCCGAGCATTACAAAGATACTATTATTACTAAATTTATTTCGGCATAAGGCCTTATTTACAACCTAAAAACTAAAAAAAATAAGAAGGATATATATATATATATATATATACGCTATGTATATATATAATGGTGCACACGTTCTGCTCGCATCTGAAGCTCATTATATAGGTGAAATTCTCCCAGGCCGGACTGGGCCGGGTAAGGGCCGGACCAGGCCGGAATCATCATAACATTCATCCCCCCAAATTCCGGATAAAAATTTATATTTTGAAATAAAACTTTAAAAATTCATATCTTGAGTTCTGGATCTCCAAATGACATGATTCAAGAGGCATTGGAAAGCACGTTGAAAAATCTACAACTTTCATGAAGGACTCTTCTTCAGAAAATGTCTTTTTGATGGGCCATTCGCTCGTCGAAGATATTTCTCGATTTCCACTAAATCGAATCGATTAGCCACTTGACCACTTGACTTAATGATACTTGAGTTGTAGAAGTCCGATTGATGTGATTCAAAATGCGTTGGAAAGATCTTTCAAAGATCTACAACTTTCATTAAGGACACTTCTTCAGAAAATGCCGTTTTAATGAGCCATTTGTTAGTCGAAGATATAATTCGTTATTGGTACCACTGAGCCACTTGACCACTTAAGTTAGTGGCACACTCTTATATCCCTAAAAATACCTCTTTTAGGCCTCAAAACGTGTCATTACTCGGGATTTTGGTCAACCTATAATTCTGCAATAAACCACCAAAATACCAAACGTAAATCCGACACGACACTCCGGTTACTAAACCGGTACAAAAACTAATAAAAACACATAAAAACATGATATTTTATAAAATATTCATGACTTATATATTTTTATGAAATTTAGGAATTAAAGACTCGAAATGATACAAAAGTGCTCAAAATGATATCAGAAACGGGGTGAAAAGTTATAAAAATAACAGTGAATTTTTCCGTCATCACTTCCCCATTCGGTTCCTACCGAGCACTTTCCTACTCCATTTCCTTGTTTTATGCTTATATCTGATCTTACCGGAACTCTTCCTAGTATTGTCTTATCCCTTTTGCAGAAATTTGAAGATGTATTTCCGGAAGAAGAACCAAGTGGCTTACCACCACTACGAGGGGTGGAGCACCATATTGATTTCATCCCGGGAGCGGTTCTACCAAATCGTCCAGCCTACAGGGCAAATCCTACGGAAACTAAGGAAATTCAACGTCAAATTCAGGAGTTAATGGAAAAAGGAAAGATTCGAGAGTCAACGAGTCCATGCGCAGTTGATGCATGTCAAGCAGATGATGTATTTTGATGTGTTTTAATCTCATTTCTTGAGTTTTTCGCGACGTTTTAGTATCAATTATAGTAAATATCGTGATGATATGGTTTTGTTTTTATATATAGTTGATATTATAAAATCTCAATATTTTTTGACTTATTTTGAGGCTTATCAGTCTGCTTTTGTTATCAGAATTACCGTGGTTTTTCTCATTTTTGTTTCATTACAGATACCACGTGGTGTAACCTTGGGTTCGTGACGTAAAGCTCGAAGGATGTGGAAATACAATTATCAGAACAATTTTTATAAAATTTCATTACATAGGACTAGTAGATGGCTGTCTCAGGCCGAAGAATCCGGTGCAAGCCGAATGCCAAAGATTTATCAGATCGGGCATTTATTGAACAAGACATCCAACTAACTGCCATGATTCGGCTCACGCCGAAAAGGAATCTGGCTCAGGCAGGAACTGGACCAATTCAGCACTATATTAACATTTCACATTCAGAGCTGAAAGGGGGAGGATCGAGTTCATCTTCTTGCAGGCATCATCACTCCAAAGGCTTCTAGAGCCAAAAATTTAATTCCATCTTAGCTAGTTCACCACAAATTTAATCCTTAGAATATTTAGCTTAATCCTTTGAGTAGTTGATTGGAGTAAGTTCCCCAATTGGTGCAACCTCCATCGATGCTCTCCGGAGATGGATACAAGCTCCCCTTTGCAATCTTATCATTGTGATCGGTAATATTCTAGTTTTATTTTGTTTGTTGTTCTTATTACTATGAATGCTAATTTCAACATGCTAGTGTTTGTAGTAATGAATAGCTAGACTTGTAACTAGCCAAGGCATTGTAGTTGAACTAATTGTTCTCATTTGGTTGATCGGATGATGATTATGTTATGTATGTTTTATTTTCGATTGTGTCGAAGTTTTTTCTACTTGTATTGATTACTTGTTTGTGTTGGAGTAATTGACCAATACTAGCACACACACACTTAATGGATACCAAACGGTGATATTAGGTGTGAGAACGAGGTAGAAAAACCGGAAGGTAAAGTTGACCGTTATCGGAGTTCAATTTCTTATCCGGGGAGTGAACTAGTTTGCACTCATGAATTTATCATGTCAAATCATTAGGTTTAGGGCTCTTAAACCAATGAGGAGGCATAGAACAATTTTGTACACTCGTCAGAGAGGAAATTGTTAGCATAGGAGTACACCATTTCACACACTTGGACGTCCTCAATAGGCCGGTCGAACCCTTGTATTAGAAGAGATCGTTGAAATTGCCTAGGTTAGTACCTTTATCATTAATCGTTAACGTCATTAGTAGCTTAAAATCATTATTTTTATGTTAAAACAGTGACTTAGATCAAGATAATCATAGCTAATTGGTGTTTAACCTTACTTTGTGTTGTGTTCCCAGTGGAGACGACCTTGACCACTAGACTACGATTTGACCGGGTACACTGCCGGTTAGATTGGACACCCAGATTAGGCCGATCAGCAGTTCCCGTAATAGTTGTGCCCAAGAAGAATGGTGAATGGAGAATGTGTACCGACTATCGTGCCATCAACCAATTCATGGTAAAGTGTCGTTATCCTATTCACAGTGCCAAATTGTTTACAAAAAAAATGATTTAAAGGGTGGATACCAGTCCGAATTCGTCAAGTAGATGAGTGGAAAACAGCATTTAAGACTAAATTTGGGTTGTATGAGTTGCTTGTTATGCCTTTTGGACTTACCCCCAAGCACATTTATGAGGTTAATGAATGAGGTACTTTGAGAGTTTATTGAAATATTTGTCGTGGTCTGCTTTGATGACATTTCAATCTATAGCCATGATTTAAACTCACATGTGTCACACTTAAAGGCTGTTTTGGAAACACTTCACTAATCTTAAAAAATGTTCTTTTTGCTTGGAAAGTGTTGTCTTCCTTGGTTTTGTTGTGAGTGGACAGGGTATCCAAGTTGATGAGGAGAAAGTAAAGGCAGTGGCCGAATGGCCTACACCCACAAATGCAACGGAGGTCCAAAGTTTTCATGGCCTAGAAAGTTTCTACCGGCGTTTTATCCGAAATTTCAGCATCATAGCCGCCCCCTTGAACTATTTGGTCAAAAAGAACACACCATTTCATTGGGGTCCTGCTCAAAGGGAAGCATTCTAAACTCTTAAATCTCGTTAGATATCTGCACCTATACTTGCTTTACCTGATTTTTCTAAAATGTTTGAGATTGAGTGCGATGTATCCGGGGTGGGTATTGGTGGTGTTTTAATACAAGAGGGACGTCCTATTGCATATTTCAGTGAAAAATTGAAATGAGCGAATTTAAATTGCGCCACGTATGATAAGGAGTTATATGCACTTGTTCAGTGTTTATGTGTGTGGCAACATTATCTGTGTCCTAAAGAGTTTGTCATTCATTCTGATCGTGAGTCCTTAAAGTATTTGAAAGGGCAATCTAAATTGCACTTACGTCACATTAGATGGATGGAATTCATTGAATCATTTCCGATGTGATCAAGTATAAAAAGGGAAAAGAGAACACCGTTGCCGATGCATTATCTAGACGCTACACTCTAATCACACACATGCAAACCAAACTACTTGATTTTGAGCACATTAAAGAGTTGTACGTATCTGATATTGATTTTTCTGAGTTGTATAAAGCTACTGAGTTTTCAGCATGTGAGAAATTCTATAGACACGAGGGATTTCTGTTCAAAGAAAATAAATTATGCATTCCCCGAGGGTCCATACGTGAGTATTTGGTGAGAGAAGCACATGGCGGAGGTCTTATGGGTCATTTTGGCATTGCTAAAACCTTAGATGTACTTCATTCGCATTTTTATTGGCCAAAGATGATGTTCATCGTATTTATGAGTCATGTATTACTTGTCGTAAAGCGAAATAGAAGTCACATCCCCATGGTTTGTACACCCTCTACCTATCCCCTCCTTCCCCTGGGTTGACTTATCTATGGACTTTGTGTTGGGTTTGCCACATTCTCGGACAGGTAAAGATTATATTTTTGTGGTGGTCGATCGTTTTTCTAAGATGGCACATTTTATCGCATGTAACAAAACAAATGATGCTTCGCATATTGCTGAATTATTCTTCAAGGAAATTGTGCGTCTGCATGGTGTCCCTAAATCAATTGTCAGTGATCGTGATGTAAAGTTTGTAAGCCATTTCTGGCGTGGGCTATGGATGCGATTAGGCACTACACTTTTATATTCCACCGCATATTACCCACAAACCGATGGTCAAACGGAAGTTGTTAACCGAACTATGGGTCAATTGTTGTGCACAGTCATACAAAAATACTTAAAGAATCGGGAGTCTTGTTTATCATATGTTGAATTTTCTTACAACCGTGCTACTCATTCTGCTACTAAACACTCAACATTTGAAATTGTTTATGGTTTTAATCCTATCACACCTATTGATCTCGTTCCTCTCCCCCAGGTATGCACACAAGTCTCGAGGGAGAAAAGAAAGCTGAAATGGTACGAGAATTGCATGCAAAGGCAAGGCTTAATGTGGAGGCTCAAACAGCTCGCAATGAAAAACAAGCCAACAAGGACAGGAAAGAAGTAATCTTTGAACCCGGAGATTGGGTATGGTTGCATTTTCGGAAAGAAAGGTTTCCCACAAAACGCAAGACCAAGCTACACCCACGTGGAGATGGCCCGTTCCAAGTTTTGGAGCGAATCAACAATAACTCATACAAGCTTGACATTCCACCCGACTAGGCGTTTCAAATTCTTTTAATGTGGTTGATTTACACCCATTCGACAACCCTGATGATCTAAGGACATATCATTCGCAACCGAGAGGGTCTGACGTGAATCCGGATCCACTACCTGCACATGATCCGTTAACATTTCGGGTTGGACCTGAAACTCGGCTTCAACGTAAAAAGAGGCTCAAAGCTTTGGGAAAATTAGCCCAAGTAATAATGCAAGAGTCCAAGTCCAATGATGAAGATTGTGAAATAACCAAGTCCATTATTTATGCTTGTGGGCTACCTGAATAATGGCACAACATTAAGGCCCTTATTATGGTATTATATTATATATTTTATTATGCAATATTAGTTTAATAAATGACAAAAAACTTGGCTGAATTTGGAGGATTAAATGGTGCCACGTTTTGCTAGCTTGGAAGGTGAGAAGACAAGTTTTGGAAAAGCAAAATACATTGAACCAAGATGCACGAATCAAGATTTCAAGAGTCCAAGCATTTATTCAAGATACTTTGATTTATGAAGCAAATGAATCTAGTAAATAATGGCGCCTCCATTTTAGTTATTTGAGGAAACTTTTCATCTTATTTTCTATCATTATTTGTCCTATAAATAGCCAAGACTATTGTAAATTGAAATTCAGGTTTTTGATCAATATACAATTGTATTTCACTTTTAAAGTGTTGTGTTGAGTTACTATGGAAAGAGAATTCTAAGGTTTAGGATTTATTAAGGACTTAAGCAATCCTTGTGGATATCCCAAAATACCAAGGTGCTTAGAAACAGGTTTTCTAAGTGTTGAGGTAATTCCAATGTGCTTTCACACAAGTTGTGACGGTGTCAAGGAGCTTATTGATTCCAAGGTGCTTCCACACGGGTTGTGGTTGTATCAAGGACCTATCTCAAATATCTCCAAATCCAAGATCCCAAATTAAATCAAGTCAACCTTTTTCCGGTTCACTTCAGTAGGTGATATGCCTAAATCATAATTCGGTCCGCGGATCCGTCCGACCACCAAAAATAGCGGATGAGTCCACCGGCCATTATGGTCCACGGATCTCTATTTGGGTCCACCTACTACAAAAAAACAACAGTTTTGCGACGGAGTTTTTGCGACGGACCTTATTTCCGTCGCAAATTTACGTTTGCGACGGATGATTTAATGTTTGCGACGGGACACTTGGCGGGACCGATTTTTCCACTTGGCGGGCAATTTTGCGACGGACTTTTTATTATTTTGCGACGGACTATTCAATAAAATTTTATAAAATTATTTTATTATTCTGAATTTAGATAAAATTTGCGACGGAAATTAAATTCCGTCGCAAAATGCCTTTTGCGACGGAATTTTTATTATTTTGCGACGGAATATTTAATACATTTTTATTAATTATTTTATTATTCTGAATTTACATGTTTGCGACGGAATTAGGTTTATTTTGCGACGGACATTAAATTCCGTCGCAAAACGGCGGATATCAGTCGCATAATCCCCTTTTCTTCCTCATTTCTCTTCTTCTCTCCCCTCTTCTCTCCCGCCCCCCCCCCCCCTGCTGAACCTGTTTCCGGCGCCACCTCCTTCCACCACCGCCGCAGCCACTCACAAGGTAACCTCTTCCCTCCCCCTCCCACCCCCTCTCCCCCAGACCCGATTCCAATGCATAATGAATTATATATATGTGGTAAATTTCACCGATTTAGAGATCGTGCCTTGTTTAGAGAACCAGGGTCTAAGAAATGGCGATACCCTTTGTGGCTGTCCTTGAATCCTTTTGCATTTTTTATTTGATGATTTGCTTTTTTTTTTTTTTCTGTTTTATGAGAAGGGTATTTGTCCATTTACAAGTCATGTGTTTTAGAGGGCACGGTATGATATGAAACGACTAGTTATGTATATTGGAACAACATAAAAATTAACGAGTTTATTATATTATTGGACACGATTTTTAAAGCAATATGGATTGTGACCATGTTGGTTTTTGGGTTACTAGTTAATAATCTATTCGATCTAACCTAACCGGATGTTTTGCTCTTAATCGTAACCCTTGTAAAATTTAAGTCATTGAACACTAAATAAATGCAATTGGTGCTTGGTGATGGGTGGTTTGGGGTTTTGATTGTTTTGTGTTAGATTTTGGATGAAAGTTCATTTTTTTTATGAAATTTTGACCTATGTTTATCTCACTTTCTTACTATCAAAACGAACTCAAAATCAGTTGGTCTAAGAAGATAAAATGCTCATAATATTCTGAATTATAATCCCTTAAATTTTCAGCTCGTTTGGGCTTCAACCCGACATTCAAAAACACCACACAGACCTAATTAGCTCCCGGCCGGACAGTTTTGACTAAGCAGTTTGTGACCAACATTTAACTATTATACAGGCCTCAAACCAGAATGGTTTCTCAATGAAAAATGTACCCCTATATGCAATATATAACACATCAAAAATTCAGCTCATTCCAAGTAGTATAGGGTACTCAAAAGTTCGACACAAAACCACATCGAAAGCTGTAAAACAGATTTTCAATATACGATGCGTTTTTGTTTGACATGGTGTGTGATGTGTGATGGATGAAAATGAGATCGAAATATGCGTTTTGTAGCTTGCATTCGAGCTTTCCAACCATATAAAGAAAACGCAATTTGGTGCAATTGTGTTTTCGAGGAGGTGATGTCCGTTTGGATACGTTTACGAATGATTGATGTATTTTACTTGTTGTTTTAAGTTAATAATGTCTAGAGGCTTACATGCTTTGAGGTGGAACAACAATGTAGTCAATCATAAGACTACGGGATTTATGATCATCATTTTGGTATCACTTTATCGTAGCTTAGTTTCACCTTTGGAATCTCAAGTGCATCTACTTTATCTTAGCTTAGTTTCACCTTTAGATTCCTGCCACCTTTGTTTGATTGACATATGATACTCGGTGTGCGGCTATACTTACCTAACTTATTTTTTTGGCGGGTCCACTTACTTTGCTGCACTTTTTTACGAGTTTCCGAAGAAGGTGTTGTAGTTACTCGGCTTAGCAAACAAAGAAATTGCTTGAGGTCGGTGTAGTTAGAGGTGCTACGCAAATCTCAATAGTTAGGGGATCTATTGCAAACCCCGTAGTTACGAGATCTACGAGAAAATCTCGCTTTCCTTGCACATATTATTAATTAGTATAAACGCCTTTTTATTATAATTGCATTTAGATTAGTATAAACGTCATTTTACGTGTCAAATAGATGTCGGGTAGAGGTAGAGGTAGAGGTAGACGCGGTAGGGGTAGTTCCTTGCACCTTGGATTGCCGGTTTTTATAGTTATTTTTTTTTTATATTTTTTTATATAGTGTATCATATGTAGTATATATTTATAGATATATATGTGTTGTAATTATAAGTTAGGAAAATGCTTACTTATGTGTATTAGTCGGATAAGTTAGGAAAATGCTTAAGTATGTGCAAAGCCGGATGTTGGTTGAATTGGTTGAATTGGTTTGTTGAATGCTTAAGTATGTGCAAAGCCGGATGTTGGTTGAAAATGCTTAGTTTAGAAACCGGATGTTGGTTGAATTGGTTTGTTGAATTTGGATTGAAATGATGATAAGTATGTGGTTGAATTGGTTTGTTGAAAAGGGTGCTTGTTTCTACCCGTTTGGAAAATGGTACTGGGGGGTACTTTGTTATCCGGCAAAGCCTCCAAATTATTTTGACGTCGAACCTTTGACCATGAATTAAAAATATAGGTTAAAGTGTTGTTAGTTTCATAGTAAGTTGAGTAAAACCTGAGTTTGCAAAAGTGTTGAGACAACATTCAAAGACTATTGTTAGTCTCATTTTTTGTATGATATGATGTGTAGGATTGAAAATGAAGAGAATAGATGACGTCACCAAACCAGACCTTAGAAACGGCGTCAAGAAGGGGACAGACCTTTTCTAGGTTAGACGGATCCTAACCGGCAGTGTACCGGGTCAAATTGTAGTGATAAAGTGGTGAGTCGGTGTCGAATCCTCGGGGAAAAAAAGTGGTAATTCTTTTAAGTGTGGTTAAACACCAAAAGAGCGCTATTAACTCGATCTAAACCGCAATTTTATAACACGATTACTACTACTCTAACCAACATAAAATAAATGCGTAATTTAAAAGTTATTCTAATATATATATATATATATATATATATATATATATATATATATATAGATACCAAAATATAATATATAACCGGACTAACCAAAGTATATGTAATCAAATTATATGATCTTTTCGGTTAATGGAATGTGTTCGATCTTCCTTTTTAGGTCCAATTGAGTGAATGAAACGGTGTACTCCTAATGTCAACAATTCCTCCTCACACGAGCGTATGAAATTGTCATATGTCAAAAGTCATCGATCCAAGGTCCACAACCGCCCCATGCTAAACTTAGTTAGTCAAAACAGTACCGAGTACAAATCTACCCCGGATAAAAGAGGTGATTCCATTTGTCAAATGGCCGATGTTATTCAAGAGGCTCCGGTTGTCAAGCGGATCGATTTAATACAAACGGTGTAGTTTCAATTAAGCTGTGATTTTAACATTATTAAGATCTCGAGTACAAATTTTAATAAGATTTGTTTTATTAGGACAAATCTGCCCCCGGGTAGGAAATAGGATTCCGTTAATCAGACGGCCATTTTTACCCTCCGGTTTTTCTATTTTTACTCATATCCTGACTTCTCTGGTCAGTTCATCGCCAGGTTATATGTAGTATTCATTATGATTGATTACTTCATTCCGAATATGTTATCATTACGTAGCGAAATAGAAAAAGATTCATTTTACTCAATTTTTAGTCATTTTTATTTTAACATCATTCCATTACCGAAAAGATCAAAATAATATAATTACATAACTTTGGTTAGTTATTAGATCTAGCCTAATAACATTATAAAAACTAAAAAGAAGAAAATAATAAACATAAACATAATTATTATAGAAATTACCCGATTACAAGCGCCGACTCGAAATCGTCTTTTTCCGGATTTTACAACGACTTCAAGCAACACCGAACCTTCGAGAATTTCCCGAGCATTACTACCATACTACTACTACATTATTTTGGCATAAGGCCTATTTACAACTATAAAAGAAAGAGAGAAAGAGTTATATATATAGAATATGGTTTATATATATAATTTGGTACACCCCAAATGAACTCTACGATGCTCCCCTTTTATAGAATTTTCCCTTCCCGGACCGGTCCGAAAATTTGCCGGATCGGTCCGGTGTAATGATGCTAATCATTACGGCTTGTCCTCGACATGTTCCCCCATGTTACTCATAATCATTACTTGTCTTTGTGTAATTATATATATAATTATATATAATTACACAGTTAATCTTCTAAAAATCGTAACTTGAATTCTCGATATCAGAATGACATAATCGAACTTCCGTTGAAAAGCTCGTTGAATTCTCTACAACTTTCATCAAGACCACTTCTTCAGAAAACGTACTCTCGATGAGCCATTTGTATTATACGTCCTTTTTCGAGATTTAGAAACAATTATTCCCTTGATCATGTATATCAGTGACGCTTTATAACTTCCTTTCACTGACTTGTATTGACTTCAAAAAGTGTCGATACTCGAGATTTCGGTTCATCTTAGGATTACGCAATGAAATAAACACAAAATACCCGTGTAAAATAGACACATTTATTCCGGTTACTAAAACCGGTACAAAAACTACAACTTTTTATTATAAATACTAACTTTTACTACTAACTATACTAAACTACAAAGATTAATATTTTATACTAATTATATCATAATTTTAGATATTTTACATAGAATTTGTCAACAAAACATAATAAAATCACGTAAATTTAATCATATAAAAATAATACATCAATAGAACGTACTTGGATGTACGAGAGGTTGGATGCTAACAAGAAATTTAACCCGGTATTTGTGAATGGTGTGGAGGAATTCATAAAACATGCAAAGCAGTTAGATTCGTTTCGGGCAAATAATGGAATGATGAAGTGTCCATGTAGTAAGTGTAAGAACACTAAATTTTCGATCGAACATGACGTTAGATTACATTTAACTAAATATGGGTTTTGCGCAAACTACTATGATTGGGTGTGTCATGGTGAAGAGTTTCCCATTCCGATGAACGTTCAGCAAAGACGGAATGTGAACCCTTATCAGGACATGGTTAATGACGCATTACGTGATAGGATTGATCACGTAAGAGAAGAATTGCTTAACCAAGAGGAGAACAATGAGACACCAAACCACGAAGTTGCATCGTTTTTTGAAATGCTTTGAAAAACGCGAGAGGAACTGTATGTGATGGAAGTAGTGTCTCCGTACGCAAGCGGCTTCTAGGTTGCTCACTTTGAAATGTGATCACAACCTCTCTCACAAATGCGTTGACGGGGTTACCGGTTTGATAGGAGATATTCTTCCGAAGAATAACTTAATGACCTCGAACTTCTATCAAACCAAAAAGTTGTTAAAGGCATTAGAGCTACCCCATGAGAAAATACACGTGTGTCCCGCGGGGTGTATGTTATTTTGGGAGGAGGACACGAATACGGACAAGTGTCGGAAGTGTGACCATGATCGATATAAACCGAAAACGAACGCAAGAGGTCAACGTGTGCCTAACAAAGTGATGACTTATTTCCCGATTGGACCTAGACTCCAAAGGTTGTACGCCACGAAACATATAGACAAGGAAATGAGGTGGCACGCGGAAAACCCCGGGACAAGCGGTATAATGGCCCACCCAAGTGACGCTGAAGCTTGGAAGCATTTTGACCAAATGCACCCTGAGTTTGCTAAGGAGCCTAGAAATGTGCGGTTAGGACTTTGCACAGACGGTTTTGCACCTTTTGGTAATTTTGGGAAGAACTACTCTTGCTGGCCAGTCATGGTTACACCATACAATCTTCCGCCCTGGTTGTGCATGAAAAGACAATTTATATTCTTATCAGTGCTTGTACCGGGGCCGAAAAATCCGAAAGGAAACCTCGATGTTTATTTGCAACCATTGATTAAGGAGTTGAAGCAGCTGTGGGAAACAGGGTTGTTTACTTACGATGTATCCACAAAACAGAATTTTCATATGAATTTTGCACTAATGTGGACTATCAATGATTTTCCTGCGTATGGCATGTTATCCGGGTGGACTACGGCCTGGTGTGAAAGCTTGTCCCTATTGTGGTGATGGAAACAAGTCATTCGGCTCAAACATAGTGGTAAATGCACTTGGTTTGATTGTCATCGGCGATTTCTCCCCGAAGACCATATTTTTCGCACCGATAAAGGTTTTTTGAAGTCCAAACAAGTATGAACACGCGACTCCACCCCGTAGATTGAGTGGTGAGGAGGTATGGGAATTTGTACAACACCTACCAAGCATCATTGATGGCTCGATTCGGACTTGAAACGGCTTAAAAACTTCAAGAATGGTTGGTGGAAAAGAAGCATTTTTTGGGATCTTCCGTATTGGAAAACATTGTCGCTTCGACATTGCCTGGATGTGATGCATATTGAGAAAAACTTCTTTGAAAAAGCTGATTGACACGGTTATGGACGTTAAAGGCAAAGCTCGCTTGTGGTCCAAAATCGCTAAAGATTTGAAAGAGCTTTGCGAAAGCGCCCCGATTGTACACTTGTTCTTGACAAGCGTAAAAGAAAAGTGTTGTGTGAATGGGTCACCAAGTTGAAATTCCCCGACGGTTATGCTTCGGACCGAGTAGGTGCGTAGATCATGATCAATACATTCTACGTGGTTTGAAAAGCCATGATTGTCACGTTTTTATGGAACGTTTGTTGCGGTTGCCCTTCGAGAATTGATTCCGAAAAATGAGTGGAATGCATTGACCGAGATAAGTCAATTCTTTCGAGACTTGTGTCTTTTGCTACCCTAAAAATAGAAGACGTGATTCATTTAGAGAATAACATTGCCGAGATTATTTGCAAGTTAGAGAAGATTTTGCCTCGGCGTTTTTTAACTCGATGGAGCATTTACCGGTACACTTGCCGTATGAGGTCGAGTTGGTGGTCCCGTGCAATATCGATGGATGTATCCATTCGAAAGGTTTTTGAATCACTTAAAACAAAAGATTGGTAACAAAGCTTTCGTAGAGGGATCAATATGCAATGCGTATTTGTTGGAAGAGATTTCAAACTTCGTTCTATGTATTACGATGATCATATTGAAACAAAAGCAAAGAATCTTTCTTGTTGGTGAGACTTCGACATCGCAATCGTTTCGATTTACCCGAGTTATTCCGTGATCATAATGGTACAACAAGCTCGGGAAGTGCAAGACGAGGTTCTTGGATAATAAAGAATATGACTTTGTGCACAAGTACGTATTGTCTAGCTCGCGAAATCATGAAACCGTATGAAGCGTAAGTACCTCATTACTACATATATACAATGCTTAACAGCTTTTTTTTCGAACAAATATACATTAAGCGACAAAATGATTCATTCTTAGATTGTTCGAGCAATTTATTCGTGTTCACATGACCTCAATTGACCTCGACGGATATTTGGAATAAACATGAAAATGAATTTACCAAATGGTTTGCACAACAAGCATCATTGTTGAATGATGATTTGCTAAAAGCTTTGGCAAGTGGTCCTTCTCGTCAAGTCAAAACTTGGAAACGTTATTCGATTAACGGCTACAACTTTCGGACATTCAACCGGGCAAGCGATATTGGTAAATCTTCGATCAACAACGGAGTTTGTGTCGGTTCCACGGAAGGTGCCGACTATTATGGCACTTTAAATGAAATCATTGAGTTGGTGTATTATGGAGCTTCGATCGTCTACAAAGCCGTATTGTTCAAATGTGATTGGTTTGATAATTACGAACGGGGCATGAATGTGCATAAAGATTATAAGATAGTTGAAGTTCATCGTGGTAGGAAATATGGCGCTTATGATCCATTTGTTCGGCTTATCAAGTCGAGCAAGTCTACTATGCTCCATATCCAAGTTTGAAAAAAGACAAAGATCAATGGTCGGTTGTTTTCAAAACAAAGGCAAGATCGACTATCGATGCTCCCGTCGAGGAAACCGTTTTCCAAGAACAAGTGATCAATGATGTTTCCCGATTATCGATCCTCTTAACATTGTCCACCAAGATCTTGATGTCGATGTTGACTCCGATGTTGGGGATAATGACTTGGTTGATGATGAGATGGCGGATTTCATTCAACAAGAAGATGGAGAGGAAGAAGAATCGGTTGATGATCTAGATGCGATGAAGAGGAGGAAGAACTCTTCCATTCTAGTAGTGATAGTGAATAATAATGTATTAAATATTTTATTTTGTCATCATTCTTTGAATAATAATGTGTTAAACATTGTAATTTATTATTAATTAGTATAATTGCATTTAGATTAGTATAAACGTCATTTTCTGTGTCAAATAGATGTCAGGTAGAGGTAGAGGTAGAGGTAGACGCGGTAGGGGTAGTTCCCCCTCCCCCGGAGCGTCTTCCTCCACACAGACTCACGGTTTGGATGATGAGATACACCAGATGACCGAGGAGGATTTGGGTGTCATTGTCAATGGTGACCTTGGATTGCCGTTTTTGGATCCCGAGGGGAGATGGTAAGTTAATACATATCTTGCTTTAATTTGTTTGTATTTTTATTTATATTTTGATTAACCAAATATATTAACAACTTATTGTTTTCAATATGACAGGTTTACCGACAACTATGTCAAGAAAATGGCCAAGACCGCCATAATCAGCGGCTTCAACACTTTTGCCACCACGTGGCATAATGCCAGCCAGGAGCAGCAGGAAAGGTGGTGGCACGCATTTAGGGTACGTCGTTCGTATAAATATAACTATATATAAATATAACTATAATTATAACTATACATATAACATATATATAACTATGTTGCAGGCTCATTTCAGCTTCGAGTTACGCCACGAGCGCCTGGTTAGGGAAGCTTTTGAGCGGTATGCTATCAACAGGGTCCGTGATTATATGTATCGGGCTCAAACAAACCCCCGTGCTCGGCTTTGGATGACCCCGGATATTCTCCGTCAGTTCGAGGAGTGGATTGGGAGTCCCGTAAGCAATTATTCAATATTTAATTAATAATACTTGTGTTTTATATATATATGTATGTACTAACTTGTTTATCTTATGTCGGAATAGGCATTCAAGGAAACATCTCGCGAAAAAGAAGATAAACCGAGCTTCGGATCCGGTGAGGAAGGGAAGATCCCTGGGACACATGCTATGGGCAGACGCGGCGTTATCGATTTCACTCGGGCCATGGAGGACAATAGAGAAGTGCCCCTATCAGTCGGAGATCTGGTGACTAGTTCGAAGAAGAAGAAGTCGGGCAACTTCGTCTCGAGGAAGTTTGTGAAAATCTTGGTACATTATGTATTCTAAATATTATATATACATTATATATATATCATGTAATTATTGTTACTAACAAATTTATATCATACTTTACAGGACGTCTTCACCTCGAAGAAGGCGAAAGCCCGGAGACGCGGCTCGACACCCCCGTCGACGAGTCGCGTTTTATTACGAAGCCGCCGGTGGTTACGACAAGAAGGGGAGAGTTTTTGGCATGGGATCACCGCCTCCATGTACTACGACGGGCACTGCGCACGCTCGACACTCATCCGCCGAGACATACTCTCCGGGCATACTCACCCGTCTCACCCGGAGATGGCGCGAGAAAGACAGATTAATGCGAAACACGGGCGAGGTTGGAGGAGCTGAGAGAGAGACGAAAGCGTCGGGAAGACGGACTAGCGCGGATGGAGGAGTGGATTACCCGGCGGTTAGGCGGCATCCTCCGGAGGGATGCAACCCGGGTACGAGGCGACACGAGAGATGACCGATCCGATCACGGACCTGGAGGAAGTGACATGGGTTTAGGTAGTACACCGGGTCTGACTGGGTGACATATTGCTTTATACATTTTTATTTATTTTGGCTTATCGTATCCCCTTTGACATATCGTTTAATCCCCTTTGACATATCCCCATTGACATATCGTTTTATTTATTTTGGTATCGTATCCCCTTTTATATTGTTGTCGTTGATAGCCGGTAGCAATTGTAATGCTACCGGGGAAAATTATGGCTGTTTTGCGGCGGTGGTTTGGCCGGCTGCTGCAAAACAGCCATAATTTTCTGATTAATTTTAACTTTTGCGACAGAAATATTCCGTCGCAAAGTTGCATTTGCGACGGAAAAATGTATTTGCGACGGATATGTAAGGATCTAAAAATAAAAAAATTATTTAATAAAAAATATTTGCGACGGATTATACAATTTTTGCGACGGATTATACAATTTTTGCGACGGTTTATAAAATATTTGCGACGGATTATAAATTTGTTGCGACGGATTATATATTTTTGCGACGGATCATACAATTTTTTGCGACGGAGTTTACATTGTTTTGCGACGGAAACTATATTTTTTTAAAAAAATTAAATACGTTATTATCCGTCGTAACATTCGTCGCAAAATAATTTGCGACGGATAAACCGTCGCAATAACTCGGTTTTGCGACTAAAAATTGCGACTAATAAAAACCGTCGCAAATCCGTCGCAAATTAGGATTTGCGACGGAAAAAGCCTAGTTTGCGACGATAAACTTCCGTCGCAAAAAGCCCAGTTTTTTGTAGTGACCGGCAGCCATAGCTAGGACAAGGCCGATAGCCACGAAGTCCATATTATACTAATCAAGACCAAAAGACTAGGGCCCTGCTAATAGCCTTGCGACGCTGTGAGAAATGAGATCGGGCTAGGGGGCCGACCCACATATATCCAGACAATCAGGTCCGCCAGCGACCTCGCCCATGACACTTAGAGAAATAAGCTACCACTTGTTTGGCAAGACAATGATCTTAAAGACACAATGATCAGCGAGGTCATCATGGGCGTAACTTGCTCGCTCCGTTATGAGCTCGCAAATATAGATAAATATCTGTTGTACTATATGTCCTTTATTATAAATAAGCCGAACTTTGGTTGGCTCCTTCCTTATAAATAGGGCACATGTAACCCATTCAAGGGGACCAATTTAATGAATAAAATCCAAGGCTAAGCCTAATTCTACCATTTTCTCTCTTCTATATTAGCACAACCGCGCACCACCACCGGAATTCCATAGCACCACTGTGCACCACCGTATCTACATCACTTTTATTGCTAGATACCCACCACAAAACAACCGCTAATTTACCGGAGATAATTTCAACGTTATCAGTTGGCTCCGTTACCGGGAAATCGATTTTTTCTCAGCTTTTCCGGTCAGATCTATATTTTACAGCGGCGGATTTCCAGCTCCGGCGGCCTGAAACCCCTACCTTTTTTGGTTTCCGGCCAATTGTTCATCAAGACCCACATATTAGATGGGACAATAATTAAATAAAATTAATTAAATGAATTAATTTAAAATTACTCCCACCTCAAAAGAATCAAGTCAAAAATGCCTCCCCATATTGTAACGACGGTGAAGAGGCCTTGGTCGGATCCAACTCATCAGCCAAAACAGGGGGTTGACCTACCTCGGGTATATCGTCGTTATCGAGATATGATCGTAAGAGATCTCATGAATATTGAGGGTATGACTTGACTAAGAATTCTCTCGGCCATCAGCCAAAGCGGGGTCGTTTGGGTTTTAGAGGCAAGGGTTTGACTATTTCATAAGATGAAAATTGTCAAAAAGTTGACTAGTCAAACAACATGAGTCGTATAAGATACGACTGAAAAATAGTTTTCTACCTGTTAGATTATTTTCGGCCCATCAGCCAAAGTAGGGGGTCGAGGTAGTTTAATGGGATCTTGTTCACTAAAGGAATTAATTTTTCTTGAAAGCCAATTGGGAGTAGTTGGCTAGTGGAAGCAAAACCTTATAAAATTTTAAGTGCAAATTTTTGGTTTTGATACGTGAACTTTTACTTCTTCTATCTTTATTTATTGTTGTAGAAAATGTCAAACAAATTAAACCTTCATTTTATAATCAACAATAAGCTTGACGAAACCAACTTTCTCGACTGGGAAAGAAACCTCAAAATAGTTTTGAGGCACGAGAAGTTGGCTATGTCTTGGACATACCCATACAGGAAAAGCCCGCAGAGGTCTCGGCTGCAGATGCTGTCGAGAAGTACAACAATCATTGTTCTGACAGCACTGATGCTACATGTATCATTCTTCCTTCTATGACACACGAACTACGAAACAACATGAGTCTATGGATGCCTACTCAATCATGGTCTCGAAGGCCCGTTTGGTTGTAAGATGGCATCCGGGACTGCTTTGTGGGACTTAATTCGGCAATCTCTACCGATTCATATTCACGAGTTCGTGATGAATTATCGCATCAACAAGATAGATTGCTCCCTTGCAGAGTTATTGAACATGTTGAAAACTGCTGAGGGCACTGTGGGGAAGGGAAAGCAAGTGTTGCTCGTCACTTCTAACAAGGGCAAAGCAAAAGCCCAAAAAAAGTCCAAGAAGGCGAAGGCTGCACCTAAGCCAACGCCTAAGGTAGCTAAAGACAAATCCAACGATGCTTGGTTCCATTGCGGTGAGACCGGACATTGGAGGAGAACCTGCAAAGGCTTCTTGAGTACCAAGAAGAGGCATTCTGATGCTTCGACTTCAGGTATGTTTATGATTGAGATCAATATTGCTTCTTTTAAGTCTAACCACTGGTATTAGATACCGGTTGTGGTTCTCATATTTGTACGAATATGTAGGCACTAAGAAGAACTACGGAACTGAGGAAATGAGAGGTGGACTTACGCGTTGGGAATGGAGCAAGTGTTGCTGCACTAGCCATAGGAGTTTATTTTCTTTCATTGCCCAATGGGCTAGTACTAGAATTCAATAACTGTTATTTTGTTCCTGCTTACGAAGAGCATTATTTCTATTTCTTCATTAGAAGTTGAAGGATTTTCTTTTACGTTCAAGAATAAATGTTGTTCTTTTTCACGTGATGGAATTTTTTATGTACTGGCGTGCTTAGCAATGGTCTCTACATATTAGATACGAATGTTGACGTACTTAATATAAACAACAAGAAAGCCAAAACAAATGACTTGAATAAATCCTACTTATGGCATTGTAGACTTGGCCATATAAATAAGAATCGTGTTTCCAAACTCCATAAAGATGGATTATTGGATCACTTCGATTACGAATCGTTTGATGCGTTCGAAGCTTGTTTACTTGGCAAGATGACAAAGTCACATTTTAGTGGAAAAGGATAAGATCCAATGAGTTACTTGAGCTCATACATACTAATGTGTGCGGCCCAATGTCAATTCAAGCCAAAGAAGGATACTCTTATTTTATCACCTTCACTGATGACCATTCACGCTATGGTTATGTATACTTAATGAAGTATAAGTCTGAGGCCTTTGAAAAGTTCAAAGAATTCAGAAATGAAATTGAGAAACAACTAGGTAAAGAAATCAAAACACTTCGATCTGATCGAGGTGGAGAATACTTAGATGGAGAGTTTCAAGGTTACTTAAAGGAGAATGAGATTCTACCTGAATGGACCCCTCCTGGGACGCCACAGATGAATGGCGTGTCTGAGAAGAGGAACCACACCTTGTTGGACATGGTGCAATCCATAATGAGCTACGCGGTTCTCCTAAAATCATTTGGGGGGTATGCTCTAGAAAATCATCCTATACACTTAACCGAGTTCTATCAAAGGGTTGACTCTATGCCATACGAGGTATGGACTAAGAAAAAACCGAGTCTGGGTTATCTTAAACCTTGGGGTTGTCCGACTTACGTGAAGCGGATGATGCCTGACAAATTAGAACCCAGATCTGACAAATGTCTGTTTGTAGGTTATCCTAGGGAAAACAAAGGGTAACAATTTTACCACCCTGAGGAGCAAAAGGTGTTTGTTTCTAGGACTGGCCACTTTTGGAGAAAGAGTTTATTCTTGATAAGGTCAATAGGAGTAAGATTGATCTTGAAGAAATTCAAGAACCACTTACGGATAACTGTCAGTTGTTGGAAGTAGAAAAGACGCCACATACAGATGTGGTGCCAACCTCTACCGTGGACACACTAGCACCTCGAAGATCCACCAGGGAACGTCGTGAACCAAAAGGTACACATGCGTATACCTCATGAAAGATGATGACCCTAAGACTTACGAGGAGGTGTTATTAAAGCATGACAAAGAGAAATGGCTGGAAGCCATGAATTCTGAAATGGAATCCATGAAAGACAACCAAGTTTGGAACTTAGTTGATCCACCTGAAGGAATAGTTCTTAGGGTGCAAATGGGTCTTTAAGAGAACTACCGACATGGACGGTAACGTGACAACCTACAAGGCTAGGTTAGTAGCGAAAGGTTATAAGCAAAGACAAGGAGTTGACTATGATGAAAATTTTTAGCCCGTTGCCATGTTAAAATGCATTAGAATTTTGCTCACTATTGCATCATACCATGATTACAAAATCTGGCAGATGGATGTGAAAACAGCTTTCCTTAACGGGAACCTGTATGAGGAGGTGTATATGACACAGCCTGGGGGTTTCACAACCAATGACGCCAGGATGGTGTGCAAACTGCAAAGATCCATTTATGGATTAAATCAAGCTTCTCATAGTTGGAATCTTTGTTTTGACGAGATAGTCAAACAGTTTGATTTCGTCAAGAACGAAAATGAGCCCTGTGTTTACAAGAAGCTTAGTGGGAGTGCCATTGTGTTCTTAGTGCTTTATGTAGACGACATATTGCTCATAGGGAATGATGTGCCTATGTTACAGTCAGTCAAAGCTTGGTTATCCAAGAACTTCTCAATGAAGGACTTGGGTGAAGCAGCCTATATTCTAGGAATCAAGATCTATAGAGATAGATCTAAGAGGTTACTTGGTCTGTCACAATCCACCTATATAGACAAGATGCTGAAGAGATTCATCATTGAGCAATCCAAGAGAGGATTGCTGCCCATGTCACACGGGGTCTACCTGTCAAAGAAAACGTGTCCTAAGACATGGGAGGATTGCTAGTACCAGACATCGGGTCTATCATGTACGCCATGCTGTGCACCAAACCAGATGTCTCGCACCCTCTTAGTATGACTAGCAAGTACCAGTCAAATCCAGGTGATGGTCACTGGATACCTGTCAAGAATATTCTCAAGTACATGAGACATACTAGGGATATGTTCCTGGTTTTCGAGAATGATGATTTAGTTTTACGAGGTTACATAGATGCCAGTTTTCAAATTGACAAGGATGACTTGAAGTCACGGTCCAGATTTGCTTTCACGCTTAACGACGGAGCAGTGAGCTGGAAGAGTTCCATACAGGAGATTACTGCGGACTCTACAACGGAAGCCGAATACATAGCAACCTCGGAGGCGGCAAAGGAAGCAGCATGGATGAAGATGTTCATTACTGAACTTGGTGTGGTTCCCTCCATTGAAGTTAGTGCCATTGTACTGTGATAACAATTGGGTGATTTCTCAGTCAAAGGAACCAAGGTCTCATCAGAAGTCCAAACATGTGCTACGGCGCTATCACTTGATTAGAGAGATTGTAGATAGATGAGGTGTAAAGATAGAGAAAGACCACACGGATGATAACATAGCTTATCCGTTAACCAAGGCGTTGTCACAGGCAAAGCATGAGAAACGTGTTCACATGCATAAGCTTAGGCATATGGGTGATTGGCTTTAGGCCAAGTGGGAGATTGTTGAAAAGGTGTCTTAAACCCAATTGGGTTGGACCGGATCCGACCGGGTCGGGTCATTTACAGTCTGTTTTAGTTCATGTAATAACTTCATTATGATTAATAAAAGCACTTTTGTTATTATATATTTTTTATCTTCATGTTATTGATTGTGTATATATAGTAATGTCTCTAGTTCAAACTGTGATAGAGAAACCATGATAGTGATTATGCTTCGGAGGACTTTAGCAAGGCTTTGAAGCTATTGCTCATCCCTGTCCTAAACCATGGTTATATTCACAGCGTGGACGAGGCGATGATTCAATTTCCTTCCTTTGTTGTGGACAATTTTCCCAAGAAGATTTATTACAAACCAGGGACGAGCCGGGTCTACGACGAGCGCGTAAAAGACTCTACGGGTGAGTAGACATTGAGTCTAAGTACTCCGTCCAGCCCTCTGCTGCTGCTTCCTCGGTTCCTTTTTCAGAGCCACAAAATCCGACCCCCACAACTAGCTTAGGGGCTTTTCTGTTTTGTTTTTGTTTAAACTTATTGTAATATTTTAGCAATAAAGTTCTTATTAGGAAATTTTACTTTTGGGTACTAAAGCATTCTTGAGCACTTAAGCATTTAATCTAGCGGGGTGCCTTACCCCGAGTATGTAATGCATTAGCCAATGGCTTTGGATGTCATACTTTATTTATTTTTAGCTCGAAATGACTTACCTTGTTTCGCCCCGTCCGAGTCTGACCTGAGGGATTAGGATCAGTTTCTCCACCAACTTTCCTCTTCTGAATTCGATCTGTTGTAGGTCGGATACCGAATGAATTCGCTAAGTTCGTCTTACGAAGCTCAGTTCGAGTCTGTCCTACAGACTTAGAATTTATCATTTGCAAACTTTGATGGGTTCGACCTACGAGGTCGGATCAGTCTTGCAGATTTGATATTAAGCTGAGTCCGTACTACGGAGCTCGGATGTTAGTCCTGTTGACTTGGAATTTTACTCTTGATGAGTTTTCTTAATCCGAACTTTCAGTCTCTTGAGTGCTTTTCATTTTATAACTGGGACGTCTTGCCCCTCAGTATGCCATACACTAACCTATAATTTTTGGATGGCATACTTGGTTATTTGTTTGTCTATTCTTTAGTTTGACCCGCAGACTTAATTATTTGAGTCTGTCACGCAGACTTTATTTGTTTGATTTTTGACGATCTTGCTGAGTCCGACCTGCGGAGCTCGGATGTCAGCCTTAGCGATTTGAGTGGAGTCCACCCTGCGGATCTCGGCTTGTCTGGCCTGTGAACAATTTAGCGAATAGGTTTGTTTAGTCCGATACGGGAGCGCGGCTGTCATATTTTGGTGAACTGAGTCAGAAGTTTTGCATATTAAATTTCTGCGAGTTGGGTCAGATTTTTAAGACCTTGCGTGTTTTTTGCTGAGCCCGACTTGGTGGAGCTCAGATATCATATCAGAAATATTTCTGACTATTTTAGTGAGTTTGAGCTTTTGCAAACTTGATATCTGCGTTGAAATTTTACAGTGAAATCTGCCCCGTTGGAAAGAGAGGATGGAGATTACTTGTTTTATTTTTTAGGCATATTTGGAAATCCAGGTGTAAAGGCTTTTTTGACAATGTGTGGTCTACTCCTAAATCTAGCTTAGAATCGGCAATTAGTGCTTGGCAGGAATACGTAGCTGCTAACGAACCTTCATTTGTCCCTCCTCCTCAGTCTGTTGATTGTCAGCCTTTTATGCCCCTATCAAATTCTGTTATTATTTTTACTGACGCATCATGGAAGCAAGATAGAGATGCGGTGGGGCTCGGAGCTTCTATCTGTAGCTGCAGTGGAGATCTTTTGGAGGTTCGAGCTAAAGCTTCGCTTTTGACGGCCTCTCCTCGATCTTGTTGCTGAAGCGGAAGCTGTTAGATGGATTTTACAAATAGCTATCCTCAATGGATGGAGATCTATTTGGCTAAAATCTGACTCTTCGGTTTTGGTTAATCGTATAAATGATAGAAAAATAGTAAATGTTGAGGCTAAGATAGTTGTTGATGACATAAAAAAAATCAAGGGTTGTTTTCCATTTTGTAATGTACTTCGCCTATTTTTTGAATGAAATGACCATTCGTTTGGGAAGAAAAAAAAAAAAAAAGTCCATTACCATGTCCACACAAACAACATCAGGACGATTATTTAGTAATGCCAAGACATAACGTGTTAAAATTTAAAAAATTTGCTCTGCAGTATTTACCAAATTTTTTATTTTGACATTACCGGTAGCCCATTACTCGGAGGTGAAGACATTGGTTTGTAGCTGAAAAGCTTTAGTAAAGAAAAAAGGCCAACAAAGGTAAGTAGATATAATGCTGCAAAGAGTGGCAGCACCAATCTGCATATTCATGACAACCATCTGTAGATGAATGGCTTCCAAAGGGGAGGCCCCTCCCATGATAAGACCCGTCATCGCACCCGGTAACGATATCAAACCCATGGTCTTGGCATTGTCTAGCTTTGGGGAAAGAGCAATAACCAAAGCCCTTTTCACTTGTTGCACCGTTGCCTGCCGGGGAGTAGCTCCAAGTGCTAATGCTGTCTCTACCTGTTATGATACATAATAAATGTTTACGTTATTACAACATCAAATTAAACCTTAGCAGTGATAGGAACAAGATATCATTTGCAAACTGTATTACAATCATAACGTACTACTGTTGTATTCACCATATGGTGTCATGTATTTACTCTGTGTCTTCACCTTGTTGGTTTCAAAATAAGCATTTATTATCATCACACCGTGTTTCCGGATGCACCACATCACTGATTTTAGCAATGAATTGTATTTCAATTAACATTTGGTTCGAAAACTAAGATATTGAAAGCGCCAAATTTGTTTTTGAGGCGGTATATCCAGGTATATATGGTGTGATCATCAACAAAATGGATATAGTAGGTGTAGTCTTTGGTGGATTTAACTGTGGCAGGACCCAAAAAAACAGTATGAACAAGTTCAAAAAGAGAATTAGCATGAGAGTTGTATCACCCAATTTTTCAGAAAATTTGTGTAAAACAATAAATGAGTTATAATTATCCTACAATATTAATTAATGGAATTAAATAAAAAGGGATTAATAGGAATTAATTATTAAGGAATAAATTATAATTCCCATAAATATAACCCCCAGCCTCCACAATTACACACGCACGACAGTTGCAAAAGAACGGGGAAAATATACGCTCTGAAAGCTTGGGAGAAACAAAAAAAAAAAGGAGAAGAAGGAATCTTCAACCTATATGCTAATCCATTAATCGTTTGTGCAGACCACATTAGAAGAAGTTGATCATCTCATTGCAGTGGTCCTTTTAATACCAACAATTCTTGTTTTCATAAGTTTTCAGTTTTAACCTTTTTGGAAATATAAATCATTCTTGGAAGATTTCTAAGTTTTGAATGTTGTAGGTTGTTTAGAATGGAGTAGTAACCATAGAATTACGTTTCGACTTCGTAGATTGTTCATAAAAGTCAAGGAATTAGAGAACCTTTTTTTGTTTAATCGCTTTTGGATCGCTTTCTTGCCGAATTAAATGTATGAGGGTGTTCTTAATCGGTGTGATTACGTTTGTGTTCTTAATTTAATGTTTGATATATTATTCCTGTTGAAAACTATAGATTTTTTTGGTGTAATTTGGTACTATGAAAGTACCAATATGTGTTGGAACATTAAAGGTTCAGGATCGGAGAGCACTATCAGCTACAACTCCAGCTTCAGCACTACCACATATGTGCCCTAATTGTGCCAAGATACATACAAGAGAGTATCGTGTGGGCATATGAGCTTGTTTTCGTTGTGGCAGCACCACACATGTGGTCAGGTATTGTCCACAAAAAGGTCCAAGTCAGACATCAACAACATCTTTCAGACCACTAGCAGGGAGGAGTAGAGCTAGCGGTTCCATAAATTTTTTTGCCATGGATGCCGCAGTTTATGAGAAAGATGATGGTGTTGTGACATGTCTCTCTTGTTTTGTTCTGTTTAAGGGTTATTATTTTCTTAAGATGTTCTATGTTGCTTGAATACTTGTTTACATATTTGCTAGGTACTATACTAGTTGGCGGTTTACCTACATCTGCTTTGTTCCGGCGCTTCACGCACGTTTGTGTCAGTTAAGGTAGCTAAGCAACTTAGGATTCCTTTTGGAAAGTTAATGAAACCTCTTTCTATCATGACACCTTTTGGGGATACATCTAAGGTTGATAAGACGATACCCAGTGTAAGATACAAGTTGGTAAGTAGACGAGTGAGCGTTAGACTTCTCAAGTTTTGATGTCATCTTGGGTATATATTGGTTGGAAAGGAATCATGTCCATCTAGACTGCAGGGATAAGAAAGTAATCTTTAAGACACCAGAAATATCTTCGGTCGCCTATCAAGGAAACACCAAAAATTCCCAGACACGACGTTACCCTATCATCTCAGCTCTTAAGGCGGCTACGGCAATACAACAAGGATGTGATGCTTTGTTTTTCTTCATGGTAGATACATCTATGGAAGGTCCAAAGTTAAAAGATATCACGGTAGTGAATGAATACCCCGATGTATATCTCGACGAGTTACCGGGAGATATGCCAGACAGGGTTATTGAATTCACCATAGACTTAGTTTTTGGTGAGAAACCAGTGGCTAAGGCACCTTATAGGATTATTCCAACGGAGTTGGTTGAGTTGAAAGAGCAGCTTGCAGATATGTTGAAAAAAAAGAAAATCCGACCTAGTACGTCACCATGGGGAGCTGCAGTTCTGTTTGTTAAGAAGAAAACGGGAGCATGAAATGTGCATATACTACAGAGAGTTGAATAAGTTGACCATTAAGAACAAATATCTACTCCCGAGGATAGATGACCTGCTTAATCAACTTCAGGGGAAAAAGTGTTTTCTAAGATAGACTTAAGGTCAGGTTACCATCAGTTGAAGGTTAATGAGACAGATATCCCGAAGACAACCTTTAGCACAAGGTATGGGCATTATGAGTTTATAGTCATGCCATTTAGTCTCACGAATGCACCCTCATCATTTATGGACCTTATGCAAAAGGGTTTCCATACCATATCTAAATAAATTTGTGATAGTCTTCATCGACGATATCTTGATCTACTCAAAGGATGAGAAAGAACATGAGGAACATCTAAAGACAGTGTTGCAGACTCTTAGAGAAAACATGCTAGATGGAAAGCTCAGTAAGTGTGAGTTTTGGTTGGTGAACTTTTTAGGCCATGTCATTTTAGGAGAAGGAATTACAATGGGTCCAACAAAGATAGAGGCAGTGACTAAGTGACCTAGACCATCTACAGTTTTAGAGATCAGGAGTTTCTTGGGTTTAGCAGACTACTACAGACGGGTTGTCAAGGATTTCTCGAATATTGCATCACCTCTCATACGACTCACTCAGAAAAGAGTAAGTTATGCATGGAGTAAGGAATGTGAGGAGGTATCATTCTATATTACAGTTTTATACACAGTTTTCAACTTTACAAAATCTCTATCAAAAATAAAATGAATCATATTCTCTATTTAACAGAATGTGTTAGATGTAAATGAAATTTTACGGCAATCTATATGAAATGTTGTAGAAGTAAAGTAAATTTTACAAAAAATGTAATTTACAGTAAAAGATAGAGTATCGTATTCACGGCAAGTGTCTTTAAATACACCCGTCCTTACATACGCCTGGTATGAGTAGCTCTGAACAGATGCAAATCTACCTTAACCCAAACGGAATACGCGGACACCACTAAAATGATAAATTATTTAAGTTTTATCTATAAAAAATATTTATAGATACCGCTGAAAAAAATTAGTTTCAAAAAAATATATGAACTACGTCGAACAAACTTTATGGATCCGCCCATAACTCTCAATCAATTCATACCGGGTTTTCTTCCACATAACTTCGTTAATGTATATATATATATATATATATATTCGTGTTGGCTCATGTTACTGTTGTAACACAAATTACACACACCCAAAAAAGGTGAGGGAAAAGAAAATTGGAGAAACCAAAAGGTTGGGTGAGTGATGCATAGATAGTGCCATAGTGGTACATAGAATTGACATAAAATTTGATCTATATCTATCAAATAAAAGTTTAACTATTCAAAAGAGAAGAAACGTACACCTCCCTTCGGATCATTTTTGCGTAAAAATTACGTGCACGTGCACGTATCCGTATTCTTATGCTTAAATACTTGAACAGTGATAATACTACAACAAAATAACCATAATATTATACACAACATATTTTAGATTATTGATTATGATTAAATCATATGAGTTCCGAAAAATTAATAATTTAAAAAGTTTGTTTTGACATTTATTATGTAATTTTGTTGTAGCACGATCATTTTTCTAAATACTTCATCTCGTTCCCTAAAAAAAATAAAAAATAAAAATAAAAAAACTTGATCTCGAAAAGGTGAAGAGAGCTTAAGAACCCAACCAACCAGCATTAAAGACGATGAGAGTCATCGTTAGTAATACGTTTGAAATAGTCGTTAATTTGATGGAGTAATTAAGAGAATCTAACCAGACTTGTTTGGATCTTGATATCATCGCGGAGTCTTTTCATGGTAACTCCGGTGACTGTCATTGAATTTCCGACCATCATTCCTGCTACCGGAATCATGTATCTGGGTGTGAATGGGAAGACATGTAACCCTATTAAGATAGCCATCGTCACCGATGTTCCGCCTAAAATCGACAGGCCGGCCACATACTTCCCCCTCGGTACATGTTTGGCACGGTTGCCGGCAGTGTAACCGGCAATTGTCACCTGACATATATAATTAACACCATGAGAAAAAAGGAAAATCATATTTATTTTTATTAAAATAAAACACTTGCATATAGAATGATATTTTTACCATGAAAAGATAAGCGAGAACCATCCAGCCGATGTTCTTCTGAGAGAAGATGAATTGAAGTACGAAGCCAATGGCAGAGCGCTGAATAAAAGCCCTACAAATTGAATAAAGCATTTCTTTTTCTAAGCCCAACCTCTGAAAATAAGATAAAGCCATGGCCATAATCACCACCACCAGTGCCGCCAACGGCTTGATCATCCCCTTCACCCATTCCTTAGTCACTTCCATATCTTGATCCAAGAAAGAGTAGAAAGTGAAGATGAAAATCCTTTTATAAGATTCCTTAATGGGGGAGAAAAAAAAAAAAAAAAAAAAAAAAAAAAAAAAAAAAAAAGAAGAATTTGACTTTGAGCGTTTCGAGCTACATATGCAGGTGTAGTTCTATTTGATCCATTTACGCATATATGGACTTCATTTCCGTAAAAATACCCCTTCCTTTCTGGTATGAGATTTTTTGTGCTACAACAAAATGTGCACAACAAAATACTACAACAATTTTTTTATTCATTGATTTATTTTTAGATTCATTTGAATTAATAGGTCTCACATCATAATTAATAGTCACATAAAATATTTTATGCATTTTGTTGTTTCTATTTTATTATGGCATTAACATTATTTTTCTAATATAAGCCGTCCTAACATGGTAACATTTTCGTTAATTTTAAAAAGTGATTGAATGATATAAATATACCATTAAAATGCATAATGCATTGTATTATTTTTGTAAATGAAATAGTTATAAATTAAATAATAGTGGCTCGATAGCTCGATATAAATTAATAAAAAGTTTTTCTGGTATTTTGAATTATTTGTCTTAACGAAGCAAAAAAATAGAATAACTTCTATTAATAAACGGATAATGTATTTTAATTTATACACATAGATTAATAAAACTAATGAAACATTCTCCTAGACTAGCCTAAAAACCCGTGCATCATGCACGGGACGGTTCAAGTTAGTATAATACTAACTCTGTCTTAAAATGTAAGTCCGTTAAATTTTTTTTTTAATTTGTCCCATAATATAAGACCATTACATTTTTCTTCCTTTTTAACCCAAATTTATTATACATCCACCTACTTTACATTCCTTTTACCCCTAATTAATCCCAATGTATAAAAAGCTTTCCTATCAGCAACATTCGAATCCAATGCAGCTGCAAAAAAAATAAGCATAAAAATGAAAACACATCAGGCAATATTGATTAACAAAAAACATGGCTAAAATTATGGACATTTGGGAAAAACATAACAAAATGAAAGATAAATTCTAAGAAAAATTGAGAGGTACGAACCCTTTTTGCCCCCATTATCAACCTCATGTGCCACAAACTCCATGCACCATAAAAAAGCTCATGCATGTAATTGAAAAAACATATACATATGAGAAGAAAAGGAAAAAAAACGATTTTACATACGTTCTCCTGATAAGTCCTTATGCCTATGATACATGATCTTCTTTTATCGCCAAATAGCATTCTATAAGCCGGGATCAAGAGAGGTAAAACCAATTTAGAAAAGGAATCGAGAAATATTATCTAAAAAAGGTACCGGACGTCTATGAACCCACCGTTGTTGAAGCCCCATCACTACTTTCATAATATAAATACTTCAAATCAAGTCGCTTTGCATTCTCGTTTTATCTAATCATCATAGAAGCTCTATGCACCTGTAATTTCATAATAACTCATCAAGAAACTGTTGAAGCAATTCAATTAGAACCATACAACCAACAAAAATATCAGGGACATTAACATTTGGCTAGTATTATTGGCTGCTACTTACGCAGTAATCATAATTAAAAAGCGCCACAAAAAACATATAGTGAATTGTTCGATTTTTCCGAAGATACAACTCCATAATCTTGTTGACCAAACACACCATAATAAACTCAAAACATCTCCCTGCAAATCTAGGGATCGATCGTACTTATTCAATCTAAGAATACAAAGAACAAAAAGTGATCGGAATTGATTTATATTGTGTTTTCTTTTGGGTTTCGAGCGGTGCCTTGATTCACGTACAAAATTGTGATAAATGTTTTCGGTTTTTTTGTTTTTATTTTTATTGGCAAATGAACATGGCTATTTTTAGGTTTAAAGATGCACAACTTTGAGGGGTTTTAAATTTTGAGGGATATATTGTGATTGCATGCGTTTTGTGTAAGGAAAATTTGAATGACATAAATTTAGGAGCCCGTAATAATACCGAATGACGTAAATTTAGGAACGTTGCCTGCTTTAAGTTTTTCAACCGACCGGAATCTCTTTTCAAAAAAATAAAATAAAAAATAGAGCAGTTTTTTCTTATATATTTTTTAAAGCCGAATTCTATAATAGATAGATAGATTAGTCTAAGAATAACTCATTAAAAAAAACCTCATGGATGCATTTATTTTAATATTTTTGGTGATTTGTTTATTGAATAATGATACATGCATAACGGGCATGCCACAACGGTGATCTGTACCATTGATAATAATGTGTTTAAATTGATCAAATGTGAATCTAACATAATCAACGGGCGGATCGCCGTTGTGCTTCGTATCATTACTCTTGTTTATTTTCTTTTGGAAAAGAATAAATAGGAGTAAATGTGAGTGGTAATTTTTTGGAAGTCCATATTTTACATTTTAGAGAAATGATTTGTCTGAATCACGCATTAAATACCGTGCATTAAATTTTTTTTTAAAGGTGAAGGTGCATTAATATTTAAGGAAAAAATCCATGCATTAATTAATACATGGTATGGGGTTGGGTCGGGTAATTAGCGGGTTTGGTGCGGGTCGTCGGGTAATTGATTTTATACACCTTCTAAAACATATATATAGATAGATACCGAGTCCTCTATCTAGAAATGAGACGTTTAATATATGACATTTAGAGTAAAACCATAAATCTCACGAAAGTCGTGTCTTATCTGAGTAATAAAATATCCGTGCGGAAGAAAACAAGCAAAAAGATTCGGAAAAATAGACCCTCAGGATCTTTACCAAAACAACCGAAAATCAGAATACAACTAGTGTCGAACTAAATATTACTCATTACAACTGACTTGTCTAAAAAAATGAACAACTACAAAAGGAAATTAAAACATAAACGACTCCATATCTCCATTCTTAAGCTAGCACTCCAAGCTTGTCGGCAACTCAACATATACCTACAATCTTCTTATCCAAATAAATGAGTGATCACTCACCACGTGCTCAATAAGGGAAAAGAAGATTAAAAAGAGATATTAATGTTTGTCAATTGTCGGGAGACACGACATGAACTACTTGTCCAGTCTCACAAACCATTAAAAAAACAATACTTGAAGCATTAAAAATACTACTTTTAAAACGAGAAATATTTGTGTCACAACAAAATATGCACAACAAATGACAACAAACTTTTAAACCATTGATTTTTTTGGGACCCATATGATTCAATAGGTCCCACATCATAATCAATGGTCCTAAAGTTATTGCGTACAATGTTGTGGCTATTTTGTTGTGGCATTATCACTACTCTTTTAAAACATAACTTGAAACATAGAGAGTTTCGCTTTCAAAACCCAACTTGACATAACTTGAAAACAAACTTTAAACCATGCATAAAAAACATACCTATAAACTACATTCAGTTTATCTTGTATATACTTGTTCATTTACAATATTTACTTACTTAACTAGCCTGGTGATCAAACTTACATAAGCTGTCTACTAACTTATACTTTACTTGTCAACTAACCTATAGCATGTTCGTGTCAAGTCTATGATGTTCATGTTTCTTACTTGATTGGCATAATCATGTTCTGTTTCTTACTAAGCATGTCTGTCTCTCTTGTGCTGTCATGATCATAATCATCGTCTACCTATATTTAAGGCACATGATATGTTGAAATTGAAGAAATTTAAAATATATGTCAACATAAAATGTTGAATTCTCGTTAATCAGTAAATATGATCAAGTTAAGTAACATGATATTGATGGTGGAGTATTTATAGATGATACTCCTCACAAGTTAGTTACAAAGCGGCTACAATTAGTTACATCTATAAACATCTAGTAAAACTATAACAAACTCGATCTCACAGCTGAACTGGTGCTCAACTGAACTATACTTAAGTGTTCTGGTTTAGCTATGATCTACTCAACTCGATGAATCAACTCTGAAATTACATTCAACTATGATTCTGAATTTGTGCACATCATGTCTTCATCCATTATTCCTTCATCAATGTAGTTTATGCTAACACCCCATCAAGCTGAGAGTGGTGAACAGATCAGCACGCGCGTCATGCCTTCAACCACTATTCCTTTAGTTACTTGCATTAGGCTAAAAAACCTTCATCCATCTATCATACGTCACGAATGTAAAAAAAACGGTTCAACAACAACCTCTCTTATCTTTCCACGACATCCTCGAACAGGCCTAACCTTTGATCTACTTTTCAACTCCGGTCTGGGGAATTTTGACTTTGGTATGTCCCGACCTCACACGTGACACTCGAGGACTTAGTTTGGATCCTCTAGGTAAATCAGGCCTAAAGAGCTGAACTCGAAATTGGGTCTTGAACAAACATTGATCCCGACAAAGTAGACTATAGGAAGTGCAGACCACCCGTAAACCCATTGACATGTCGCAAGTCATCCTCTGTCTCATGTGATTAGTTCCAAGTAAGATGCTTACCAGCTCATACCACCGAAATAAGGCAGGTTCACCTCAGTCTGGGACTCACAGCTCGGTCCAAGTCTTCAACGAACTCATGTAGGAGTTATACAATCAACACTACATTAACCCATGATCTCATAACATCTCCATAATCCACGTCTATAGGGACATGATTACACTATATCTGTCCTCAAAACGGTTCTTAACTATTCACCTCGACTTCAATAATAGCAGAATCAACTCCCTCACAAGGGAAGCTTATAAAAAACATCTTTACAATTCATAACTACTTTAATAGCTTGATCCCGAATCCTCGGGGTTCATAGGTAGTCAATCACATTGGCTTTTCCCTGATCCATCTTCAAATATTTAATAAAGTAGGTTATCCTCACAAAGCTCAATCACCTGATTAGCAACCTGATTTCGGAATCGTCATACATGTCTACATACATACCATATATGTGTGTATATATATATATATATATGTATATATATATATATATATATATATATATATATATATATATATATATATATATATGTATGTGTGTGTATGTACATACATATATATACGCGCGCGCACACACACACACATATATATATATATATATATATATATATATATATATATATATATATGTGTGTGTGTGTGTGTGTGTGTGTTTTTATGTATGTATGTACCTTATATAAATATGACGTGGGTATGACCCAACCACATACACGTGGCACTCAAGGACTCAATCTGGATAATCTAAGTGAAATGGGCCTAACAAATTCAATACCACATTGGGACTCAGACATACTTTGATCTCAGTAAAATAGCCCTCACGAGATGCATGCGGCTCATAATACACGACTTCAGGTCATTGACCACGACTTCAATGGCATCACAATCACCTCCCCCATTAAGGAATCTTATAAAAGGATTTTCATCCTCACAAATCAGAACTACGTTAATAGCTTCATTCCAAATCCTCTGGGCTATAATTTATCACAAAATCCTCCATCCAAAGTAATTGAGTTATTCTATCAAAGCTTGATTACCCGCACAAATAATTCACAGCTGACAATTTCTGCTATACGTACATACATATATATATATACACAGAGAGAGATATATATTCACGTGGTAATTTTGTTTTTGTAATTTTTTTTTATATATAACCGTTTGAAAACGTACATAAAAAAAACCCAAAACCAAATCAATTCAAATCATTGGTTTTCATGGTGTTTAGGTTACCCTTGTTTGTTTGTTTTGTTTTTAGGAGGAAGTAGTTCCACGTTAATTAGACATATGGAGGAGAATTCATTCAGGCCAGTAGTATATATGTACTGTGTACAGCTAATGCCATGAAATTCACAATGACAGAATAGCCAGTTCAACTCCGTCGTCGAATAGTTTGATGTTTGCAAGTGACATTAATATTTTTTTAAGGGATACCTCAAATTGAAACAATCACTAGGAATAATATTGTAAGAATACTATTTTAATAATACTACTATTTTAATAAACATGTCTGCATGTTCTGTATAACTTTTCTTATTATTAACGTGGATCTGTCGACATTTAAATATTAATGACCGCCGATTCAGGACAAATAAGCATCTATATATCGTAAGAATTTGACAAGTATCTACTGTTGTTATTTTATTTATGTTTACCAGAGATTCTATGATGGTCCTGGATAAAGTAATTGGATTACCAAGTAATCAATTTTAAAACAATATGGTTAATGGTTGATGTTTAAAAATAAGGGCAACCACAAATCTCTAAAATCTTATTGATTTGACACACAAATTTGGATTTGATCCATGATCATAGTAAAATTTATGTATGTTTACTTATACTTATGGGGACGGGGCCAAAATAACATACAAACTACTCCCTCCGTTCCAGAATAACTGTGGCAGTTGTCAAAAAAAGTTTTGTTTCAAAAAAATAGCTGAGGCAGAACATTTTCCAAAACAACATTTATTAATTAAGCAAAGCAGTATTTTTTATCATAAAGACAAAAATACTAACCAAAAATCTATTTTACCGCATGAATTTAGAAATGAAATTGAGAATCATTTTTTTCTTACGTCTATTATTTTTAAACATACATTCCTATTTCAGGGGAAGAGAGACCCCGGCCTTTGGGTTAGCATCTCAGACGGTAGAACGGCAAAAAATCTGCGACGCGTTTGGCAGGACATTTTGAGTAGTTTATTTTTGTGCATATTATTATAGTTGTTTAATTACTTTTTCTTTGTGGAGCTTGAATATTCTCTGACTGTGTTTGGCCATTTAATTAGTTGACACTGTAATTGAATAAAATGACCCCTTTACCCCCCAAAAAAAACATACATTCCTATCTTTCAAAAATAGAACTCGAAAAGTCATAATTTTTGTACCAATTTTTTATTTTATTTTGTGTCACTTATATTTCAAAATCAAATATACTCGACCATATTTTAACGTAATTTATGTACCGTGAAAAAATATTAATTAAACAAGAGTTATGTATATTTTGTATTTATTTAGAAGTGATCTGCCAAAAACGAAATAGTTGCAAGCTCCCAACAAACAAAAAATACAAGACCATCTGGTATGGAAGAAAAAACACAATTGGCAATATCTCAGCTACAGGGCAATCTGATCTTCTTTGGCATATCTGTAGATATATCTTTCAATGAAATCTTCTTGGTGTTAAAATAAAATCCACATGGTAGCATCTTATATAAATTACACTTTATTATTACTATTTTTTTTCTTTTTCTTTTTGCAGTTGAAAAATCAACTGTGTTTGTTTATTTATTTATTTTTGCACTTGAACTCAACTGTATTTTTTTTTTCGGTTCAACTCTTCTAATTCAAACGTAAATAATAGTCAACTAAGTAAAACGAATTTAATTGTTTAGCAGCTGCGGATTTTCATTGTTGTGGTTCACTGATCTATAATCTCACCAAAAAACTTAAACCAATGAGAGGTAAATAATTAGCATTTTGTACATTTCAATACGCACCCTCAAATGTTTATGTATTTTTCATTGTTGTAGTTCATTATGTTGAACTATCATCTCTCTCAACAACGTAAGCTGATTAGAAGGTAGATAATTAATATTTTATTTATTTCAACACGACCCTCAAGAAGTGTGTGTCTATAATAAGGCTTGACAGATGCCCAACACGTGTAACTATAGGTTTTTTTTCCGGGAAGACTATGTTTGCAGCGAGCTTTGAACTCATGACATTCTGCTCTGATACTATGTTACACTACCACATCTTAAAAAAACTCAACATGCTGGGGAGGTAGATATTTAACATTTTAACACACTATTGGATTTGTAGTTCACTTTAATCCAATAGTACGTGAAACAGTAGATTGACTCAATTGTTTATCAGCTGTGAATTTTTCACTGTTGTAGTTCTTTCTACTCCCACAATAATTCTTAGTTCACACTAAGTCCACTGAAACTCTAAGTTCACTTTAACCACGCTGAAACATTAAGTTAACTCTTGTAGTTAACCTTCATCATACACAAACCGGGAAAATTACAAAATTAGGTCTCATAACTTGTTAAAGTGTCCCAAATTAGACACTTGTAATTGTTACACTCAACATATTAAGAGTTGAATTTCCCTCACATCATAGCCTTGGTTTTGAAGGTGATGCCTCTTTTTACCCATATAAGAGAAGGGACCTCATCTTGCCAAAACCCTTATAAGATGATGGGCGTCATTCTCAAAACATTGGCTATGAGATGATGGTAGTTCATCTCATAATATGATGGGTAAAATGATAAAAGTGCCTAATGTGACACATATTAACACGTCCGCTCAAGTGTTGGCATATAAAAATGTTGAGCTGTTGTGTGATTTTCAATATAATCACTAAATCATACCGCAAGCGCACGGCTTATCGAGTAGTACTTAGGATGTCGATCCCACAGGGACTTGTAGTCAATCACCAAACAATTCCCGATTTATATTAGCTAGACAAATCAAATGTTTGTAGGTTTTTATCTAAAAATCCTAAAATTTAAGAAAATAAAGAAAGTACAACTATGAACCAAGAACTTCAAGATTTAGGAAAAGATTCAATTTAAAAGCATTTCTAGGATTTCGGAGTCACCACGGAATTGCTATATGACTTACCAACAATATTTCCCCCAAGATACGAATTTTACAATTATAAAGGCAATTATTAAATTTTATCACAAAAATATTCTTTCGAATTATTGTCATGATTGTACCTAGACTCAAACTACACCCGGTTTCTGATAGGAGTCAACTTTGCATGACTCCGGCACTCTTTTAGCCCTCATTTTGATGCATATTTGGTATATTTTGACACATTAAGGTCTCAAAACGGGTTGGTGTCACATGTTTTAGAGCACAAGGGCTTTTATCATCTTTTGATGGTAAAGCCTCGTTTTTATTGATATTAACCCCATTCCGAGCACTTTTACCCTCCGGAATCGTTTGTGTGTCTTGTTCGTTCATGAGATTGTAGGGTCTAGGTGTCACGAGAACCCGGAAGGCTAAGATTTATGATGAGAAGTATGATCAAGGTGCAATAATGAGCCAAGGAAGAAGAAAAATGAAGAAAAGGAAGAAAAATAGTTGGTATCTTCATGCTACGTTCTGTTCATCAGCGATTTGACCTATTTTGGAGGCATTTTATGGTCATGGTTTCTTCATGAAAGTTGTAGATAATTGAAAGAGATTTGTAACGCATTTTGAATCACTCAAATCGGAGTTCTACACGCGAAGATATCATGGTTTTACTGCAGCCAGAAAACTGCATCATCTCAAACGCGCGTTTCAACTCTCAAACGTGCGTTTCAAACTGTTAATTTTTGGACAGCGAGTACATGAAGAGAAACGCACATTTCGGGACCTCTCAAACGCGCGTTTGGGGCCGTTTTTCTGCAGATTTTCACTCTATCCATAAATACAACCTTCAATGAATTTCATTCTATCATTTCACAACCTTGGGCACTCTTTGACCCATTTTTCTTTGATTTTTGTAATAGCTAATTTCCACTTCCCTTAGCTTAAAAACACCAAAACATAGGTAGATTTTACCTCCTCTTAACTTAGATTTCTATTTTCTCTCCTAAGATTACACCTTTTGTGTGAAGCTTTTTATTGTACTTTTGGATCTCAACTCGAATTTCTCTCAATTTATGGTATATTTCTCTTCTCTTTTACTTATTATGGCTTTCATTTACTGTTTTGTGTATGTTTTGATTAGTATAATGAGTAGCTAATCCCTTTTCATAGTCGAATAATGTGAAATTTGGTGAAATCACCCTTTGGGTGATGAAATTGGGAGTGGGTAGTGCTTTTTATTGTTTAATCTTGCTTGTTTCATGTCTTAGAACTTATTTTAACATATTTGGGCTAGATTAGCTACCTAGGTCAAATTCACACACATCAATCTAAAGAGTTGTTCAGATAGAGAGATGTGGGAAAAGGGGTTCTAAGATCGCGGCGTAGACTCGGCTTAGTTGTTAAGCCCGAGCCCAATGCGAGGTTACTCGTTTTAACGTTTAAGCGGATCTAGTGCATAACATGTCTTGTTAGTGAATCTTCTTTAGGGAAGGGTAGTTAACATGGCATAAGGTGTTTGAAAAGAGTTGTTCAGACCTTAGCACCGGAATTAGGAGTACGCACCCGTGAAATTGATTGCAAGAGTTCGTTTGTTATGATGCACACTCCCGGTTTTGTCTACCCTTAGGGTTGAAACTAGCTACTTTGATCATGGTTCGGCTATGCCCCTTAGTATAACGTTAAAAACCAAGTAGTTAATCTTCTTTCTTCCTTTTTTTATCTTTAGACTCGTTAGTACAAATCACCTTAGTGTCGTTGTAATACACAAGCACTTTGAAAAGATTGATCACCTAGACTAAGTAACACGTTCGCTTTGGTACTCACAAACACTTTTCCTTTGGGTTCGACTTCGTACTCCTGTAGCTATGCTAGCAATCGACCCAGTACACTGCCGGTTAGAGAGTTAGTTTGCCCACGGTTTCGAGTCTTTATAAATTGTTTTTGGAGGAGTGAATTTTAGCTCAATCAGTTTCCCACGATGAAGAATGAATTTAGATCCCTTACAAAACCATAATTTCATGCCATCTAGGTTTTTACCAAATTTTCATTCCAATAAAACCCTAGATTTAATTCTTGTTTCCTAGAGTATCAATTAATTGGTACTTTTTCGGTCACTAATTAATCGAATAATTTCTCTACGTAGAATCGCGATTATTCACCCTCTGGAGCTATTAATTTCGACAATCATACAAGAATAGCATACAAGAATCAATTTATAAGTATCAAATTCATAACAAGGGAAAGATTGTGTTTTTACACCATATATATTAATATCCGAGTTTCTCCTAATCCTAGAAACCGATATCTACTCACGTTCCATATCAATATTCCAAGATTCAATCATAAAATTCATACTTTGACAGGGAAAATAAATAAATAGAAGAAAGGAGAAAAGAGAGAGAAAGAAACCGTCAAAATATTACATAAACAATCAAACCTCGAAAAAGCTTTGTTCTTGAATTTCTTGAACCTAAAATCCATGTTCTTGGGGATGGGAGAAGATGATGAAGAAAAGAGGAAAAGAGTCGACTAAAATCTGATGAATAATGCGTGAATGATGATTTTCATGACTTAGGGGAGTATAAAAGGGATAATTACATCATAAATATAAGTTTCCATAATTAATTTAATCAAGAAAATCTCTAAAATCAAATATCTATCAATCTTGGACTCTTTTAGTGTGTGGGCTCCTCTTTTGCATTGAAAATCACGCCATTATGCTAGAAATCACGTTGGGAAAGTTTCCACCAATCAGAACATTTCGTTGGTCAGGATCAGATTTCTGGAAACTGTCACACCCTGGGTGTGACAGAGGCTGGTTTTTGAGTTCTTCCATTTTAGCTCTGTTTTTGGGCCTTTTTCTTCTAATCTTGAACAATGCTGCAATAATTCAAACATGCGCAGTAATCTAGCCCAAAAAGGATAAAAACATCGCAAAATAACAACATACGACACCAAATTGAGTCCAAAACATCTAGAACTATTCGACTTTTTAGGAACTTATCATGAGCCAAATGACACACAAGGCATATAAATGGGGAGCTTTGTCAATATACCACTCTTGTCGATATACCACTCCCATTTTCGCGTTTTAGGTGTTTTTGGAACCAAACTAAACCCTAATTGGGAAGGGGAACCCAATAGGGGATTTGTGTACCTTAAGATCGTGGAAATTCATAAAAAAAAAAAAAGGAGAAAATCGTGATCCAAAATCGTTTGTTTTTGCCTTGGGTGGTATATTGACAAATATACCACAGAAGCAGTGGTATATTGGGCAAAATCCCCATAATTATAAATGGCGTTATAAGCCAACAAAGAGTTCTCACACATGTATAAAAAAAGATGACTCTGATACGATATAGAAAATATAAGCCCAAACTCATATAAGAGGAGGGGCATCGTTCTCATCCCACCCTACCATACCCACCATCCCATCTTATTTTACCCTACCTACCGTCCCATCCTACCCTATTATACCCTACTCACCGTATCTTACCCACCCTATTCTACCCCACCACTTACCCAACTTCACCCACCCCACCTCACATTCCTCTTACCCTTCCACCCACGTGTCATCCCATTCCATCCAATTTTGATGGGAATGAGAATGATTATTTTCATTCAATTGAAATAAAATCTAATTCCATTCCATTACCATCTTATAAATATACACAAAAATTAAAATTAATTAAAAAACCATTCAATTCTTACTTAACAAACGTGCTATAATAATGGAAAGCACAAGATATCGTTTGCAATTGCCATACGGCGTCATGCATTTTTACTCGTCCTCACTTCGGTATTGAAATGTTTGACTTGTGTTGATGCTTTTCATTGGTAAATTTTACTATATTCAACGATCATCTTACTTTATTTTGAAAGGAAGATTAGCTAACTTCGTGGATGCTTGTCAAAACATTAAAGATAATGTGTATATTTATCACCATCTTATTGGTTATTGTCAACACTAACTTTGGTGACCATTGATCATTATAAATTTTTTGAAAATGTGAAAGAAGATAATATATAACTAAATTATAGGGCATTTAATTCACGGAATTATTTTCTATGACATTCGATTTTTATTTTATTTTTGAACTTAGACATTCGATTCATATTTACTTTTTCTTTAGATAAAAACATAAAATTTATAATATATATATTCGCCATGTAAAAGAAACTAACCAGACTTGTTTGGATCTTGATATCATCCCGGAGTCTTTTCATCGCAACTCCGGTTACTGTCATTGATTTTCTGAACAACATTCCTGCCACCGGAATCATGTATCTTCATGTGAAAGGGACCAGTAACGGACCCATAATTTTTTTTCAGTGGTGGTCAAATTAAAAAAAAAAAAAGTGGAAACATTCTTGCCAACGGAATCATGTATCTTGGTGTGAAAGGGATCAGTGTGGGGCTAAATTCAAAAAAAAAAGAGGTGAAAAAAAAAAAACGGACTCCAAATTTTTTTTTCCAGTGGAGGCAAATTAAAAAAAAAAGTGGAAACATTCATGCCACCGGAATCAAGTATCTTGGTGTGAAAGGACCAGTGACGGGCCCAGGTAATTTTTTCAGTGGGGATCAAATTCCAAAAAAAAAGATGGAAAAAAAACTCAATAGCCAAGTCTCGAATTTATGACCTTAAGATAAGTAACAAAACGTCTAACTAGTTGAAAAAATGAATAATTGTGTGATAATTGTCTGTAACAATATAAATACACAATTTTATTATTATAAGAGGAGTATATTAGTAATTTCGCCCGGAAATTTAAGTGGAGGCCGTGCGCCCCACCCTTAATGGCATGGGTCCAGGGGCGGAACCACCCTATAGCTAGGGTGGTCTCAAGCCCCCCCCCCCCCTCCCCTGCCCCTCCAAATTTTTATTATTGTATTAGTAGTAGTGTTAATATTAGTATGTTATGTATCTTTTTCTTGAACAAAAGACCTTATATCCTGGTTTAAGGACAAGCCCTTTTCAGTCTCCATAATTCTAGGTTGGTAAGTTCAAATCCCACTACCAACATTTTTTATTTTTTTCCCGGATTTTTTTTAGCTTTGCAGTTTATATACCAAGACCATCCCGAAATTTTTTTCTGGTTCCGCAACTGCATAGGTCCGTCCTTGAAAGGAACGATATGCAACACTACTATCAAAGCCATCATCACTGAAGTCCCTGCCACACATTTGCCCTTTCGGATCATGTTTGGCGTGTGTGTGGTGTTTCCACACAGACACCGCGTGGTTCAATATAAATTTCATTATGTATATAAATTGTGGGATTCTGATCGTTTCACCGATACTTTATCTTAAAATGTAAGAATTATCATTTAGTAAAAGATAATTATATGTGGCCCTTAAGTTATTTAATAATTATGTTGGTAAATATATTATTGGTTTATTATCTAATTAAGGGTATTATGGGAAATCCTATGATGGTTAGGGTTTTCACTCCGGAATATTCCATAATGCTTTAGGTCCCTAGTCTTGCCTATATATAGACTGACTGTGTACCATCGGTTGGTGATCATATAGAAAGTAGGCATAGACCAGAAGACCTAATAGCACCGTATGCCGTCACGTGCATATGGAGTTCTTCTCTGTTTCAGGGTTTGGATCGCTGTGGCAAAACGGAGTCGAGTGACAGTGGATATAGGGAAACGATCCTGTTGATTTCTTCCGCTTCCGCTTATTCAGGTACTCTAGATCTATCGTTTTCTATCATGTGGTATCGGAGCCACCCTATAATCCGGGTTTTCGACGATTATAGTTTAGATCTTTTTAGACATGAATCGATGATGATTGATATTGATCTGTTTCGATTGATTTATTTGATTCTCGGCCGGTTTATATATGTATATTTATTTGATTCACATGCTCATTACGGCCGAATATATATATATATGTATATTCACTTGCTTATTCGTTCTTTTGATAGATCAACAATATATATATAGATAAGGTCTTTTGTTTGGGTCCGTCAAGCGCGCGCCTTTCCTCGCCGGATCTTTTCGGTGCATATAGCACAAACTGTTCCATATAAATAAATAAATAAAAAGAAAACGAGAGAAACCATGTTCCGTAGCGACCACGATCGTTGATGATTGTGACCAAAACGACGGGCTACGTTGGTAGGTTTGTCACCGTCGGGTTTCGGCCACCCTTCACGGGGCCTTCGTCATCATCTTCATCCTTTCTTCATCCTTTTATTAGCATTTAAGGCTGCATTAGTAGTGCTAAATATACATCGATCGCCGCCGTAGGCGGTGGTAGTAGGAGAAGAAGGTGATGATTTGGATTGACGGCGGTGATATTGTCCTTCATAGGAAGATGACATGATTTGCCTATTTGTCCGCTATCGATGGCGGCATATATCATTGCCGCCGCACTAGGCGAAGGTGAATGGAAGGCTACAAACGTGATTTTGGTTAGGGTTGAAAATAATTGATACTTTGGGTTTCTCTCTGTTGTCTGCGTGGGCTTTATATATATATATATATATATTTTATATTTATAATTGGGCAAATAACACAAAACTATAATAGATATCGGGTGTTGGTCAATACTATCTTGAAGTCTATTAAATGTTATCCACTTTGCTGGCAATTGTTGAATATTTGCTACTCTTAAAAAATAAAAATAAAAAAAACCTTGTGTTACAGTTATCGCTAAAGGTCCCAAATTTGGGTATGTTGGGCACTGAACTTTACATTTTGTTGTAGATGTAATGTGAACCGTAATATTATATACGAAATATGCATTTATTTTGGTCGCATAATAATTGTAGTTGTTGCCTTTCGGGTGATTAATCATTATATACTTTCCATGGCGAAAATTAATTGGAAAGGTCAGAAACAAGTCACATTATTTATCACTTTTGGTAGATGATAAACTGTGATACACAAAAAAAAAAAAAAAAATCATATAGAATTTAGTGACTAATGATGTTGGTCCTATCTATAATCGCAATTTAATTTTGCTTCTATTTTTGTTTTGTGTCATCTTTAATGATTAAGTTATGACATTCGAAACAATTAGTCACATACGAGATAAGATGGCATAATATCAATGAATTGATAGTTATTGGTTCATGTAAAGTTTTGAAACACATCATTAAGTATATGCCCCAAATTAAATTATCGATCATTTGCAACATTGAGAAATATGTCGTATAGTTGTGTTAAGTTTAGAGTTTACCCACCGAGGCTCAAATTCGGACATATAGAGATTAGTCACATTGTATTTAGTGATCAAATCATGACATATTAATGTTGTAATAATTTTAGTGTGGAAATAGATACGCATACTTGAACCATATTTTAAGTATTAAATTGCACATATTTATGTCAACATTAGATCGAGTTGGCTTATGTAAAGTTGTCAATATTTTGAATGTCGATGGTGTCAAATGTTGGGTGTAGCCACGACGACGACATGATGATGCATAAAAGTTTTGATCACATTATGTGAAGTGATTGAAATTCATCGATATTCAGTTGAATTGACAAATTGGTTCAATTAAATGGTGTGTCGATATAAGAAATATATTTGTATTTACCCTTATTTAGTAACTTCTAAAATATGCCATGTCACACGGTCGATTTTGAGTGTAGCCACGGCGACTCAATGATTGACAAAATACTTAGTCACATATTGTTGGTGATTAAATTGACGAAATTGATCGCATTATGTTTAGGGATCAATTTAATGCATATTTTAGCTACAACTAAAGGGTTGATTGACATATATGAGTGAACCATATCTTGATTGTGCATTTGGTGGAACCTAATAATTACCTGGTTTGATTAATTAAGGTTGTAGTCTCTCCATATCGTTATTAATATACATAATTTAATTGTTTTATTAAATGGAGAGGCTATATAATCAAACCGTATGTGTTATCTTAAGATATTATTTCTCTTGCATCTCTTGGAGTAGCCACGCATCCGGAATGCATGAGAAGTAATGCGACGATTAATCACATAATGTTCGGTGATTATATGATGACATATACACTTCGACCAATTAGTTCATTTAGATAATGCCCGGCCCCACGGGGAGGCAATTATCTTTATGAGACTAATTGAAATAAGATGGGAAATTAGCATAAAGATGAGGGGATTTATCTTATGCCCACAGTACGGATGGTCTCGCTCCACATAGTTAATTCTCTAGTCTTATTATTTATGATAGTAAATTCTATGTAGTGATTACAACCTACTACCCACGGGAAGGCCTTGAATTTACTTTTAAAAGAATCAACATTGGTTTATTAAATCTAAGGCAACTCATATGATTGATTTTGGAATGCATTGGTTAGGATCTTGGAATTCGTATGGGTGTTCCATCACTCACTACGGAATCATATTTATCAATTTGGGTTGATTTATGAGCATTTTAGCGAATCAATCGCTTATGCGGGTGCTCTTAAAATAAAATTAAACCGTTTTAGATATGCATTTCCATTAAGGATAAAGTTTATTTTGACCACCACTAATGTTAGAGTTGTCCTCAATGACATATAATAAAATTTGTTCAGTACGTACTTCTCATAATAGAAATTGGGTTATTAGTGTTGGTTTATAGATCATTTTGGATTACTAATATTATGATTTTCATGTTGTCTTGGGTGATTTATACTTATGATAGTGTAATTAAATACACTTTTCATGTTCAGAGTGTTCAAAATTTTATGAACATAGAGAAACATGTGGTCTATAATGTATTTGATCATTTGTATTACGGCATGATGAGTGAATTTTGTGAGACATATAAAGAATATCATATAGTCTCATTTTAAGAAATTACACTTGGAGGTAACCTTGTTCCACTTAGTTTTGGTTAGGGACATTAAAGTATGTTATCTCGTTGGTACATAAATTGCTATGTGTTAGATCTCATATTTAGTTGTGATATAAGGTGAAGTGTTTTAGATATTTACTTCACATTGTCAATTATATGTAGGAAATTTTTTCATCATTAGATGAAAATATGAGGCCATCATCTTTTGGATAGTGAATCTCTCGTGCTCAACTTAAGACTTCAAATCTTTATTACGTGGAGCATGATAGCCTCTTAAGTTATGTCTAACCTACATTAGATAGTTGACATCAATAAATATATCATTGTTTCGACATATGAAGTTGCGATATACTTCTTTAAAGTAAACTAAAATTATGGTGGGTTGTAGGGCTTAATAGCTTTATTTATCACCATGACTTGAGTTTGTCGGGTTTGTATAGGGCAAACCATTAAGTTTACTCATTAAGTCGAATTTTAGATGAGATCATGATATAGTAAGTGTCTTTTGTTCAATATTTAGGATGATTTGAGTATTCGTCTCATATTTTGATATCATCCATTATTGTGGCTTCTTATCCGTACTAAAGCTTATATTGATCACAAAGCTTTTATAATTGAGGATAAAGTGTGCTATTTATGATAGTATAGAACGAAAGACATTTATGACAAGAAAATACATGTCATTTTCTCCTTGAATGATCCAATCACACTTGTTTGTACTATCGTGTGATTGAGTGGGAGAATCCCGTCGAAATGACAATTATTAGTATCCTAAGGAGTTATAATCTATTTGAACATTGTGTAACATTGTTAGATTCTCTTCAAGGTTGTCATTTTGACAACATTGTGTTGTGGAAAGAATCATCTTTGAAACATTGAACATTCGGGTTTGACCTTAGTGTGACTAGAGCTTATGACTCTTGATGTATAATTTTGGTCAAATGAAGTGTTCATATGTAAATAGGTATTTTGATTGATTCATTGGAATCACAAGAGCTTGATCACATATTCTAACATAATGTGAAGTTAGAAACCAAAAGGATTTTGAGAAATGCTAATTGAGTGGGAGTGGTTGTTCTAAGTGATTAATTGCTTCATTCGCTTTACATTGAAGAAACTTAGTTGATTTAAATGGAATATGTTGTATTTCATATTAAGAGAGTCAATTATAGATTGATCACATGTTGAGGACAATCACGTATGGGATCTACTCATTTTAAACCAACGATTACGAAAATAGTGGGAGTGTATTTCTCAATTATTAAAACACGATTCTATTTTGAATTGTGTGCGTTAATCTATCTTACAATTGGTTGGATGAATTAGCTCTTTTGAACATTATTATGAGCATTAGTTGCATTGTTACATCTGAGAAAATTCATGTTTGTACTAGTCTTTTGTTATTCATTATAGAGTTCCGTATTGATGATTTAATAAATCACTTGGGAACTCATTCTTGTTATGATGAGCAAAATAATGCTAGATTTGTTGATGAGAATTTTCTCTAAGAGGCACTTAAGATTATCAATTCTTTTATATAGTTAATGAAGAATTGTGTGCCCTATTTTGTTGATTGTAGCTCATGATAGAATTATGGTTTATTTGACCTTTATAGTGGTTCTTATTTGTTAGACGAGCCATGAAAACGCACACAACATATCTTGAACATTTGTTTTCGGTTAGCAAGTATTTATATGGATTTTGTAAGCTTCGATTTGTTATCTTGGTTTACATTGTAATGATGTTTTCGACCGAGTGGGAGTATTAACCATATTTTAGAATTGTACACTTGCATTTTGTTAGAGCTATACTTATGATAAATAGTTCCCTTTAAAGTATATGTTGTATGATTTTGGTGAATCTCATATCGATATAAGAGGTTCAATGAGATCATCTATGTCAGGATCTCGTTAATCTTGCATCAACTACCTTTAAAGGTGAACTTGTGTATTGATTAGAGTAGCTCATTTTTGAATAACCGAAAATTTTGTGTAGTTAAGTCACAGGCTTTATAAGTTTTGGCCTATGGTTGTTGGTCGATGTTGCTTACGGCCAAATTTTTTGACACATCGCATCCTCACTCATATGAGGAATGATTCGATGATGAAATTAGCAAATCGACATTTATGGGACACGTTGTCGAGGTAAGCTAGCTATAAGACGAGTGTCAAGTAAGTGGAATAATATGAGAATATAGATTGTGTATTTTGCCGGCTTATGTTATCTCGCAATCATATTGTACTCATATTTGACTTATTGACACATAAAGATGATTCGTACGAATTCTACGAAATTTGTCAAAATAGACATCATAGTGATGTAGCAATTACATGAAAGTGCACCGAGTTCATGTATGAGTGAATCCATTTGGATTACGGGACCGAGAATGACATTTTGATTAGTTCATTCATAAAATGTTTACTTGGTGGTTGATATTGCACATTGTAATTTTGGAAGGGAGTGTTTGTTTTTATTGAGCATAACCGCCATAGTTCTTGTGTTAATATTGATCAGTTGAAGTTGTGTTAATAAACCAAAGAGTGACATTTTGAGCATGCAAATTCGTTGTCACTCATTAATGATGTGCCGACATAACTTTTCGGGCCAAGTGGGAGAATGTAAGAATTATCATTTAGTAAAAGATAATTATATGTGGCCCTTAAGTTATTTAATAATTATGTTGGTAAATATATTATTGGTTTATTATCTAATTAAGGGTATTATGGGAAATCCTATGATGGTTAGGGTTTTCACTCCGGAATATTCCATAATGCTTTAGGTCCCTAGTCTTGCCTATATATAGGCTAGAGCGCTTTTGTGTACCATCGGTTGGTGATCATATAGAAAGTAGGCATAGACCGAGAAGACTAATAGCACCGTATGCCGTCACGTGCATATGGAGTTCTCTCTGTTTCGGGGTTTGGATCGTTGTGGCAAAACGGAGTCGAGTGACGGTGGATATAGGGAAACGATCTGTTGATTTCTTCCGCTTCCGCTTATTCGGGTACTCTAGATCTATCGTTTTCTATCAATTTTAAATACATATTTTTCTAATTTATAGAATCTTTATTTAAAATGAAATGCATCAGACTCTTTATTTTACATGATGCGGAAGATATAAAGGAAAATTTACGGAATCTTGATGAATGCGGTAGATGTAAAGGAAATTTTACAGAATCTATAGTTTACTCTAAAAAATAGAGTATCTGAAGCAGTGTTATTTTTCAGTTAAAATCTCTACAATAGAGTTTTTAAACGATTTACTATATCTATTGCAAGTGCTCTAAAGACCTAAACCGTTTACACTAATAAAGAAACATGGCCGACCTGTGGGATTCAGAGCCCTAGACCGATTCTTCAAACGAGACCATTTCAATTCGTTAAACAATATTTTTTTTTTTAAATTAAAGAAACATATATAAAAAAAGAGGTCAAATATTATTATCGTACAAATTTTAAATGACATTTTTTTTGAAGAATTTAAATGGTATTTTTTTTGAGAACTTAAATGGTATTTTTAAACTTCTCTTTTAAATCTCTATGGCAATGGGTACGAGTGAGTACGAGTATGGTTATATCCATACCCTACCCAGTAATCGGATTCAAGAATTTATTCCAGTGGTGTCACCGAAGTCTAAAATTATTTTTTTATTCAAAAAAAATTCCAGTGGGGTCATCGGAGCCTAAAACATTATTTTTTTATCGATAAAACGACATTTTTTAATAACAAAACTATATCATTATAATACTAAAGAAAATTTAAAACCCATACCCTCCATATACGGATATGCACGGGTATGTGGATATCCATGGGTATCTAATTTTATTATCGGTATCACAACTCCATATAATAAAGAAAGCCAACTCGGAAACTCGAACTGATAATTATTAACGTAAAAATTATATTGTCCAACTATGTTGGTTATCATTGCAATGAATATATGAAATAAGCACATTAATATTCAAAAGTAGTCAAAAAAATAGGCAATTAATCAGTATCAAATCAAAACATTTTTTTTTTATTTAAAAACCAGCACTATAGCAAACATTTATTATTTAATCTATTATATATCCGTTCTAGCAAGAATCAAAAGAGAGACAACTCCATTCCATCAACTTCACGTATATCACTATCTTCATCTTCAAGAATAATCAATATATCCTCTAAAAATAAAAGAATAGTCAATATACGATCTGCATCGGGTAGGCGAGAGACGTAGAAGTTGTCACGAATGCAACAACGCATAAACCTTAACAACAAAGCCGAGACGGATCCAAGAATTTGTTTCAGTGGTGTCACGGTTTTTTTTTTTTTTTTTTGGATAAATGTCACTGAGTCTAAAACTAAAATTTTTAACGGCAAAATAACATTTTTTTAACTACAAAACAACATTTTTTAATAACAAATTTACATTCTTTAACTACAAAACTACATCATATTAATATTTAAAAAAATATCTCGGATCTCAGTGGGGTCACGTGACCCCATCCTGATACACATAGATCCTCCGGTGAAGAAAAGTATTAAAAAAACATAGCAATCAAACCGAAAAATACATTATAGTTGAAGAACAAATTAAAGCAATCATAAAATTAAATAGAAAGAAAAAAATTGATATAAGAACAATCTAAGTTTCTAACCTTTGAGATGCTAGGATGGAACACTAGCATTGCCGGCAAATGCATTAGGAATTAGTTAATTCGGAGGAGAAGTCACAACTTTAACTTCTAGTCTTTGTAAAATAGTACTAATGATTGAGGCATGAGTATTAATTGCATTACTATTTTTTAGTTTCTTTTTCTTAGTGACAATCTAATAAGTTTTTTTTAAAATTATTTTTTTTATAAAAAAAGTGACATTTTTATTAATTTTCTTTACAGACCATTAATTTTTATACGTAATACATTATAAACAATATAATACATGGTGGGTTGGGTGGGTATTATGACGGGTAGATAATATATATCCATACCCTACCCTACCCTCGGTTTTGAAAAATTAAACTCATACCCTACCCTACCCTTAAAAATACCCTCCTCTAACGGTAGGGTCGGGTGGATATCCATCGAGTTGAATCGAAATTGCCATCCATAACCTAATTTAGTTCATGGAAAGTGGAAAAGCGGAAAGGCGAAACGCCAATTCCAATACGGATAAGGTTAAAAAAATCAAATTTATCATCGTCTATAAACAACGAAAAATCAAAAGGTTGTGATATTGGACGAACCTAAAAGCACAATTTAAAGTAACAAAAAGATTTATGTATGTATTTATCGGATTGGAGTCAATGAACAATTAATTATATCATAAAATAATTTACCAGACACAGGGCCCTAAAATCGGGTATATTTTGGAGGGCCCAGACCTAGGTCTCTTGGGTCTATGTTCAGGGCCGGCCACGTAAAGAAACTTCATAATCTCGAGCGACAACCTGTGAATTTATGAAAATGTGGGCAGAGTGAAATTGGTAGGTTATATAATCAATATTCTTGATTTATCTATATTAATACAATAAATAAAATACTATGGGTCTTAGAGAGAGGCCGTGTGATAGGACATCGTATTAATTACGCTGCAGTACACACATTTTAGATGGTATAAATGCACAAATTTTATCTTGATTCTGATACAAGTGTGACTTGATTATCCAGAACCAATAAAAAATTTAATAAATAAATATATAGCTATGATATTTACATATTCACCCTTCTATTAACAAATCTTATTGGTGTAATAGGTATGACATGGTGAACTCTATCTCGCGGCATAAACATTGTACAAACATATACTCCCCCGTCCCATATTGTACGACCTTTTGGTTTTTTCACACAGTTTAAAATGTGACAAGTATGACTTGATTATCCAGAACCAATAAAAAATTTAATAAATAAATATATAGCTATGATATTTACATATTAACCCTTCTATTAACAAATCTTATTGGTGTAATAGGTATGACATGGTGAACTCTATCTCGCGGCATAAACGTTGTACAAACATATACTCCCCCCGTCCCATATTGTAAGACCTTTTGGGTTTTTTCACACAGTTTAAGAAAACTCATACTTTTTAACATTTTAAGATAAAATATTGCATTGTTTAATGTGAAAATAAAAAATTGAATTTAAGATTGACTTGAGATAAGAAAAAACCTTATATTACGGGACGAAGGGAGTATTATATATGTCAAAGGCATTTCACCCCAAAAGTCACTACAAAAGTAGTTTTTGGCATAGGAAAAAGAGAAATCAAAAGGCTGTAGAAAGAATAATAATACAAACACAACTGTTGTGGCATAATGATTGTGCCGGTATCATTATCTTGTAGAAAGGTGAAAATTCTAGCATATCATAGAATATAGAGTTTTCATCTTTGAATTCTAACTAAAAAAACGGAGAAAAGATACTATAACTATACCATGAAAATGTTGGAAAAATTTATTACTTAGGATTTGACAGAAAAGTAGGAACTCCAAGGCATGTAATAAAACGTTGTCTTTTAAAATATGTTTCGTCCCACACAATAGTCACTAGGGATTAAACGAAAACCTCTCTCATGATACAATGGAGAGTGTTTGATTCAAACAGTGACTTGTTTGAATCAAACCCAAGGACACTCTGGAAAATCAGATGATGATGTGTATTGTATGTGTAAATTCGTTTGCATATGTTGTGCCTTTTATAGGCTAAAAGTATCTCATAAATGAATGGAGGTACTCTTTGCACGAAAGGGTAGGGTTGTCACTGTTCACCGGATTCATGCACTCTTGTAAAGGTGCATCAGTTTGAAAATAATGCATGAATCTGAAAAATACATGCACTCTTGTCACTGTTCACTGGATACATGCACTCTTGTGAAGGTGCATCAGGATTCGGTCGAACCCCGTTTCGTTGCGATAACATTATTTCGTTCGGCAACTCGTATGCAAACGATTATAAATATATTTATGAAAAAATATCTAACAAGAGAGAACGATCCAGACGAGATAATGTCGTCTCCTTCGTCTCACTAATTCTCCGTTTTTGTTATTAGATACTGTTAGATATAATGACAAGATTAAGTATTTAGATAATGTTGTTTGAATTAGAATTATGATAGACTTGTTAGGATAGATGATTTGATTTATATAGAGTTTTATTTGAATAGATATCTATCATCAATTAGCCTATAAATATTGTATTCATATTCATTATAATTATTATCAATCAATGCAATCTCTTTTCTATTTCTCTGTTATGTTTTTTTTTTTTTTTGAGGATAAACGTTACTTTCATTCAATTAAATCAGCAGAGCATGCTAATTGGAAGACGGCTTCGTGCCCCATTGTTTAAGCCAACTAGCGATCAGGGGCGTCCCTGTCCAAATTTAGGCTCGAGGCCAAAAAAAATTTAGCCCCTCGCCCTTCGAAAAAAACATTAACCAAAACATATATAAAAAAATCTTTGTGTGATGGGTTTGTAAGGAAAAAAAACTACTTATTTGGCTCCTAGTACTAGTTTAAAAAAACAAAAATTATTATAGTTTGCAAGATTCGAAAACAAGTCTCATTCCTAGTATAGGAAAGTGCTAACCATTAAACTAATACAATCATTGTTCATATAAATACAGTATATATATAATATTAGGTCAAAATTTCGTGGGACCCTTAAATTCATTGATTTTCGGGAGGCTCCGGGCATGGCCCTTCTTTTTATTTACGTTAATCTCAACCACCAAACAACAGTCTCCTCCGCAACCGCTCTCTTCTCTCCCTCCATTCTTGAGATAAATGAAAAAAAAATCCAGAAAATAATAATGGCAATCGTAAAAGTGAGTGAAGTGGACTATGGCTTCCTCCTCCAACGATTCTATCCTCCTCCTCATGTCTCTCCTTTCCCTCCCCCACCAGCCAATCTTCTCCGGCTCAGATCGGGTTTATTTGATTTTTAGTCCTATAACTTTCCCCGTTTTTGTAAATAGTCCTGTTTTTGCTCCGGTGGCGATTTTAGTCCTTTAACTTTCAATTTCTTGCAAAAATAGTCCTTTTTGCTGATTAGACGCCGGAGCTCCGGTGACAATGTTGAGTTGGCGACCATGTGGCATGACCATGCTGAGTTGGCGGCCATGTGGCGGATTGGTGGCATGTCGGGCCCATCTTCAAGTTTGAAAATAAAAATGAAGCAAAGGGGACTCGAACCCATGCCCCCCTTGCATAAAATTCAGCTCATTACCACTATGCTACCGAGATCAGTTCATACAAATAAGAACTAAAAAGTATAAGTAATGTTTATACGTAAGTGTATGTATATAGACACCTATATACACGCACATAAATATGTTTTTGTATATTACGTAAGTGTGTGTGTAAAAATATAAAAACACTATTAGTGGTAAAAAAATGTAAAAACACTATTAGTGGTAAAAACAAATGTAAAAACACTATTAGTGTCCCCACTCGCACTTTAAATTTTTAATGGTATATTATATATATAGAGAGAGATACATACATACATATATATACATACGTACATACATATATATATACACACACACTTACGTAAAAGAATTACTTATATTTTTTAGCTCTAATTTTTGCATATTGAACTCGGTAGCATAGTGGTAATGAGCTGAATTCAATACAACGGGGCACGGGTTCGAGTCCCCTTTGCTTCATTTTATTGTCACCGGAGCTCCGGCGTCTAATCAACAAAAGGGACTATTTTTGCAAGAAATTGAAAGTTAAAGGACTAAAATCGCCACCGGAGCAAAAACTGGACTATTTACAAAAACGGGGAAAGTTATAGGACTAAAAATCAAAAAACAGGACTATTTACAAAAACGGGGAAAGTTATAGGACTAAAAATCAAATAAACCCGGCTCAGATCTGTTCAAATCATGTTTTTTTTTTTTTGCCGATCACAATACAGTCTTCATCAAACGCCACTGATCAAGAAACCACACCCACAACTTTTTTTGAAGTCACAAAGCCAATAAAACTTCCCACGACACAACCTTGCTCATATCTGGTTTTGCAGTTTGATTTTGGTTACACGTATGGAAAGCCGCATGTCCTTGCTCAGATTTCTCTTGAGACAGGTTTCCCATCTCAAAATTTAGATAAAATTGTTCTTGAATGGAAAGCCACTAGAAAATGTAATTTTTGTTGTTTGGATTGGCGAGGTGGAGCTTTTGAGGAGTTGCACCGCTAGACCAAGATTTAAGGGATATTGATTTTTTTTTTCTTCTCTTTTTTGTTGATTATTATTGTTATTTTTTTTTTTATCATCATAATAAATCTCTATGTCATTATTATCTACCAAAACCCCAACAATACCTGGTTCACTATTTCTTTTATTATAACAAAAAAAATGGACGATCCAATCACTTAAATTTTGATATTCTTTCAAAATATTTCTTTTTTTTTTGTCCCTTCCAAGCTCTCTACACCCATTTTCGTATCTCTTCAAAGTTCCAAACCAATTTCTTTTTTTTTTTTTTTAATTTTTTTTATTTCTAGTACTCAAAATCAATTGTGTCTCTCAATTCACTCATATTATCGGCATCTATACTAGCTTTCACTCACTTGATTTGTTCTATATCTATCTACAAATTCTTTTATATTTTTTAGTGTACGTATACCATCATCTTAAGGATGATTTTCCCTCCAACTATTTCCTCCTCCCTATCACCGACTCTTCAACAATTTTGAGTCATCCATTGCAGATTCAAACAATATCAGGTTGATTTGAAACAACTGTTGCCGATTGAAATGGGGAGGGTTGTTGCAGGCACCATGTGAAGGAAACACGATTCATTAATTACGAGTCAATCTTCATGTTTATTGCATCATAATTGGATGGTCGGGTCGTGTTAGAGATAATGACAAGATTAAATGTTTAGCTAATATTGTTGGGATTTGATTTACGATAGAGTTGTTAGCATAGATTATTTGGTTTAAATAGAGTTTTATTTGAATAAATCTTTATCATTAATTAGTTTATAAAAATTATATTAACATTTATTATTATTTTTATCATCGATCAATGCCATCTCTTTTCTATTTTTCTGTTACATGCCCTATAATATTTTTATCTTAGTTATTTGATTTTTGTTTGGAGCGGCTTGTTATTTAAAATTTGTCGTTCCTTTTACTAAATAGTAATTTCCATTATAAACCTTGTTTTGTTTTTTTCCTTCTAAAAAGCAAGTGTAATGGCACTAAATAAGGAGAAAAAAAAGGAAATCTAATAACCCTTGTGCCGCTACTCATTCATGCCTCCGGACGATTCTTTCCTTATTTCCCAATTATCGCTTTTATCAATCAACACTGTTCAACTAAAATTGTACTACCCAACTTATTAGCCAAATGTTGTCGGTTCGGTTGTGTGTGCGCTTTCAATTCGGCTTAACGTCTTCAGTATTCGATTCTAGGTCATATTACGCTTTAAGGATCCATCATCTTAAACACACTACGATCCTTCACTTACCGGTCAATTCAATTTCATGATTAAGACCAAATCACCTTAGCCCTACACATTCATCTTATATCCCGAAAGATTCAAAGGCGTTGGATTCTTATAGGCTAAGTATTGCCGGGATCAAATTGGAATCGGCACTAATCACTGAAAATGGAGAGTCTTTTCACACCTAAATGTTATCCTGACCGAATTTGGGTCGGGATAAATAATTCTTTCTAGACCCAACAGCGGTCAGAAAGCACTTCCTTACCCAACAACGGTCCGTAAAAATAGGCGTGTTAAGATTTTTTTAGGTGTGAAAAGACTTTACCTCTGAAAATGTCTTTGAAAATTGTGGCAGGTTTGATTCTCTTAAAAGACATTATGTTAAACAACTACAAGCTAGTGAAGCCCTTATCTTGATTATGAGTCGTACTCTATGACATCACCCGAAACTACAGACTAGTTGGGTCGATTAGTCCGAGACACCAAAGCTCAAAGCCAGATAGGGTAAAAAAAGGAAATATTGTGTCCATAACAAAATGGATGGAAAAAAACACTGCAAATCTTATAACATTTCATTATTTTGTAGGACTCATTGGTAGATAAGAGTTCCATCATATTTAATGGTATAAGATGTGTTGTGTCAATTCTAGCATTTTCCCGAAAACACTCGCTCAAACTATGGAATCATTAAAGAGAGATAGATAAATAAGAACTCTTAATATGGAAACCAAACTTCGGACGAAAAATTTCATTAATCGTCGAATAGGCAACAAGTGCAGTATATAAAAGAAAGTAAAGTACAATAAAAAAAATAGTAATCACTGAGGTTGTTAATCTAAAGGTTTTAGGTTTGAGTCCCCTTAAGAATAAAAGTGTGTTTTTAAAAAAAAAAAATACAAAAATATTAAAAAAAAAGAAATTAAAGTTCAACAATCTAGTCTAACAAATCATAAATAATGAGTTCAACCTCACAAAACTTCCATGCATATATATATATATATATATATATATATATATATATATATATATATATATATATATATATATATATATATATATATATATATATATATATGATATTTCTAAGGAAGTCTTCTTTTCTTCATTTTTATTGAAAAGGTGCAATCATCCTTCAAACCACCTTCATCTCTTTTTCCACGCCTATAAATCTATAGATGATCATCTTTATTAAATATCACACAAGGATCAAGTTCACGACGTAAACGATCCAACGCTCCTTTCACCGTGTGTTCTAATTGTTCATCTCCGACATCTTCTTCAACAATATACTGTGAATCTCTTGCCAAAGAACATATGTCGGACTTTGTCCCAACACCGTCAGGCAATCTAGCAGCTGCATCTCTCACCAAACAAAGTACCGTGAAAGAAGGTGGCTTACTTGGTTTCAAAATGAAATGGTCACGGCTTTTCTTTGTGGGTTTACCACTACACCTTCTCAATGGTGCAACTGTAGCTTTCCGACCATCACTAGTAGTGTATTTGAATGCACATTCAGGGACTAAGTATCTCAATTTCTCTTCTTTATGGAAATATTCCACAACTTCTTGACTCCTAGCCCTGATCGTACAAACGTTATTCTTATCATTTCTTCCGCTGCTTTGAAACCTTTCTTGAGGACTTAGTTGTTGCATTAAGTGTATGGGTGCATCAGGAAGTTTTGCGATTTTTGAAAATGTAATAGATGCAGGTTTGAGCCATACACTAAAGGCTTCAACCAATTTATGTAGTATTCTGCCGGTTAGACCCCATGCTTCAAGTGAAGTTATGTCCAAAGCACTCTGAGGTTGAGGTACGTATTCTTTTGGGGTTAGACCCCATGCTTCAAGTGAAGTTATGTCCAAAACACTCTGAGGTTGAGGTACGTATTCTTGTGGGGTCTTCGGAGCTCCGACCACTTCACGATTGACAGAGGAAGTGCTTCCTTTTTAGCAATAATATTGTAATTATCCATCATGTTTTCATAATCATCAGTACTATGAAGAGAGTTTGAAAAAGTAAATTATACTTGAGTAAACTTCAACTTGTTTATTCATGTTGAAATAATGAGTATAAATAGATACAAGAGAGGATCCTAGCTAGTAAAGTAAAAGTAACTAGAGCCGGCTAGAATAAATGCTAGAGTCGGCTATGTATAAGCTATTACATAATAGGACAAAAGATAGTTACTTTATGACTTTTAAGACATATTAATTGTTTATTTAATACAATTAATATGTCTCTTTGATACATAAGTAACATGTTACAATGTAACGTGTTCAATGTAATATTATGTAATATTAGCCATAATATTTCCACACCCCTCCTCAAACTGGGTTGTATATGTTAATACAGCCAAGTTTGCTACTCAGTCTGTTGAACATAAGTGGTGGAATTGCCTTTGTGAGAATATCAGCATTTTGGTCTGTTGAGGGAACATACCGAAGTTGAATGATCTTGGCATCGATCTTCTCTTTAAGGAAATGTCTGTCAATATCAACATGTTTGGTTTTATCATGATGAACTGGATCCTTTGCCATGCATAAGGCTGAATTATTGTCACAGCAGAGTGTGATAGGTTGCTGAAGAGGCTGTTGAAGTTCAGTCAGAACCCTTTTTATCCATAGAGCTTCACAGATACCCAAAACTAGGGCCCTGAGTTCAGCTTCAGCACTGCTTCTAGAGACAGTAGGTTGTTTCTTGCTCCTCCAGGTGACAAGATTTCCCTATACATAAGAACGTGCTTTGTAGTAGATCTTACGTACGTGTGACAACCCGGCCAATCGGCATCGGTGTAAACTTTGATAGATCTCTCGGCGGATTTGGTGAAATGTAAGCCTTGGCCGGGAGTGGACTTCGGGTACCTCGGTATCACTGTTCACGGCATCCCAATGTTGCTCGGTAGGGCAATGCATGAACCGGCTAAACAGATCGACTCCATATGCAATATCGGGTCTTGTATGGGACGGATAAATGAGTTTCCCTACAAGTCTTTGATATTGATCCTTTCGACGACAATGTCACCATGCGACGGGGTATTGCGGGGTCTACCTGGGGATACGACGGGTTTGCATCCCAAAGCATACCGCTTTCCTTCGACGGAGTCCAAGCACATATTTCCTTTGAGAGATAGAGATACCCTGGTTGTTTCTTGCAATTTCCATACCAAGGAAGTATTTAAGATAGCCCAAATCCTTGACTTGAAAAACCTTTGCCAGTAGAGTCTTCAAATTCTGGATCTCAGTAGAGTCATCACCAGTGAGGATGATATCATCCACATATACAATAAGAATAGATCTTTTCTGGCTAGTGGTCTTGATAAACATGGTGTGATCTGAGTTGCATTGATGATATCCAGCAGCTTTAACCATAGTAGTGAGTTTCCCAAACCAGGCTCTTAGGGATTGCTTTAGGCCATATAGAGATTTCCTCAATTTACAAACCTTTCCTTGAGTGTGAGGATTGGTAAAAGCAGGAGGTACATTCATATAGACTTCCTCAGTAAGGTCACCATTTAGGAAAGCATTCTTGATATCCATTGGTGGAGAGGCCAGTCAAGTTGGACAGCAAGTGAGATCAGTACCCTGACAGTGTTTAACTTTGCCACAGGTGCAAAGGTCTCTTTGTAGTCAAGTCCATATGTTTGAGTGAATCCCCTTGCAACCAGTCTAGCTTTGTATTTGTCAATAGTACCATCAGCATTGTACTTGATAGTGAACGACCACTTTACGGTGTTGTCTTCTTTCCATATGGGAGAGTGGTGAGGTCCCAAGTATGGTTGTCAAGGAGAGCAGTCATTTCAGTTTTGACAGCTGCCTTCCACTTATCATGTTGGAGAGCTTCATGTATATTCTTAGGAATAGAGTGAGTATCCAAATCCTGTGTAAACATGGCAAAACCAGGTGATAACTGATCATAAGATAAATAATTATGAATAGAATGATCAGTAGTGCAAGATCTCTTTCCCTACCTAATAGCAATAGGTCTATCATCAATGTCAGGCTGTTGAGAGTCAGTAGGTTGCCGAGTATCAGTAGGCTCTGGGTCAATAGGCTCACAGGTCGGTAGGCTCGGTTCGTAGGCTCGGTTCGGTGGGTTCGAGGATTAGTAGGCTTCTTGGATGTCTCGGTACCCTCGGCGGGCTTCCACGACGGTCGACGGGGTAGCACTTTCGGCGGGGTTGTCGGCGGGGAGTTCGGCGGCATCACTTTCCTCCTGCTTTCCTCATGTTTGACCTCGCAAACATGGATTTGAGATTGGGGAGAGGTTTTGTGGCAAGGATTCTTCCTCTAACATCATCAAGAGTAGGATTCAGTCTAGTAAGAAATTTGAATACTCTCTTTTTCTCAATAATGTCCTTATAAAGGGCAGCATCCTTAACATCATTCCAGGGTTGAGTTTCCAACATATCTAGGCGTTGCCATGCCCTAGATAATTGGTTGAAGTATTGAGTTACAGACATATCCCCTTGCCTGCAATTTTGGATTTGAGCTTCAAGATCATAGACCTTAGATGTATTTTCCTTTTTTGAGTAAAGGTCTCTGGCATTGTCCCAGATTTCCTTTGCAGTATCATACATCATGAAGTTCTCACTGATCTCTTTTGTCATTGACCTCGTGAGGATGGTCATGACTTGGTTATTTTCTGTATCCCATGCTTCAAACTTGGGGTCAGTTTCGAGCGAGGGCGGGTTTGGAACCAGACAAATATCCCATCTTGCTCTGGCCTGAGATATACATTTTCATAGATCTTGACCACAGCAGGTAGTTGTTGCCATCAAGTCTGTGATTTGTAAAAGAGTGGTTTTCAGTGACCCCAGTCTGCTGAGGCAGTTGGGACTCAACTGAGGGTGATGAAGCTTCAGATAATGAAGACATTCTTGATTCAACAGGGTACTGAGAATTTGCAGCGGATCCAGGAGTTTAAGTCTCTGATACCATGAAGAGAGTTTGAGAAAGTAAATTATACTTGAGTAAACTTCAACTTGTTTATTCATGTTGAAAGAATGAGTATAAATAGATACAAGAGAGGATCCTAGCTAGTAAAGTAAAAGTAACTAGAGCCGGCTAGAATAAATGCTAGAGTCGGCTATGTATAAGCTATTACATAATAGGACAAAAGATAGTTACTTTATGACTTTTAGGACATATTAATTGTTTATTTAATACAATTAATATGTCTCTTTGATACATAAGTAACATGTTACAATGTAACGTGTTCAATGTAATATTATGTAATATTAACCATAATATTTCCACATATAATTTAGAATCAATGGAGTACTCCATAGTCCAAGATACGTCATTGACGATGTTGGATTTTGTCATGTATAATTGCGGGTCAATTTAATCTAGGGATGATCGAATCAAGGATGATTTTGGGGGTGATTTTAGACTGAGCCTGAGAGTCTCTCTTAGGTTGCCTACGTATCCTGTTGTGTTCCAGGAATCAAGTCACACGTAGTTCCTGGAAGTGTATATTTATAGGGAGTTCACTACCACATCCCTAAACCATGTCGGTTTGGGTAAAATACAGTATTAGCCCTTTGGGCTTTTACCAGCTTATATGGGATTTACCCACTTATGCAAGTAACCACATGGATAATGGGCCTGCGTGTCTAGAGTGGACTTTGTCCGCACCCCGAACTTTTCGACTTCTGGTATCGAGATGGGCCCTATCGTCTCGGTTCTCTGATCACGTCGGTCGCCGATGCCTCAAATCGTAATTCGACCCTTGGGCTATCACTTATTCTTGTTTTAGGAGGATTATCTTGTGACGCCACGTGGAGGTGCGATATTCGGTATCATCATAAGCCCCCCAGATCTATCTGAGCTCTTGAGGTCAGGTTTGATCTGTCAAAGGTGTATCTCGGCCACTGTCGTCCAATGATCGGAATTTAAACCTGCCCTGCGGACTTACTTCCCGTGGAGTCCGACATACGGATTTTCCATGTCTGCTTTGCAGACTTTTTTGCCTTAGCATTTTTTGTCCCTTGGACTTATAATGTGTGTCTAAGTTGACATCGACTTTGATGCCGTATTTGTCGAAGGAATGATGAGATGTCCAACTTGGGACTTGTCTCGGTTGAAGTTGACTTCTCGAAGAATCGATTTAATCCTTCTTTTCTTTTGTCTTTGATATAGACTATCTTTCTTTATTGCGGCCTTTGGCCTTATTCGCACATCGGCTTCTCCCGTGTCGATGTACATATGTCGATTTCGCTCCCCAAGTATCATGAGAACCTTAGGTTTGGATCATATTTGTATTTTATTGGGCACGTTGTCCGACTGCGGACTCTCTCTCGCCGTCTACGGTGCGGCACTGTCGGTGGATTTCGAGAGGATGCGAGATGGAGCTCAATTCCTCTCGGTGAAGTTAAGCGGACTCGGAAGGAGAGGGATGTGCTGCAGGTCGAGCTTGATCGAGTTCCCTCACAGGTCGAGGCGGCCAGAAAAGATGCGGTCATCGGGTTCTGCAAGTCGACTGAGCTCGATGATGATCTGACTATGATGATGCGTATGGCGATGATGGGTGGTTACATTCTGGCGGTGAATCACGCTTTGAATGTCTATCCAGGGTTTGATGTAAGTAAACTTGTTGTGCCACCATTCTATGAGCCCGAGGCGGAGAAGCTATACGACCAATATAACGAGGAGTTTAACCGAGGGGAATCTCTGGCTCTGAAATATGGTCCCTCGACTTCTACGCAAGCCGCCGATACCGCACCGCCCGCTGTCATCACCGAGCCGACTCCCGATGCTACTTCCTAGCTGTTGTTCTTTTGAATTTATATTCGGCCTTCTGAACTTTGCCTTGTTATGGCTGGTCTTCGTGACTAGGTTTTTGCCATTTGTCGCATGTCGATTCCCATTACTTTGCTCGCTTTTTTATGAGTATTCAATGTCGACTCGTTGTTATAAGCCCCCCGAAGTATAATACAGATTCATCATCTTCGTTATATTTTCAGTAGTTCCGTTTGCCGATCATATGTAACTTGTCTTCCATGCCTTAGCATTTTTTGGACTTTTCTTTGTTGTTGCGTAGTAGAAGAGATGCCCCTGGCTGCCTCCTTTCGTTTGTCGAAATCGATGCCCTTTCGGCTGTCGATATACATTTCCGGCTACGATGTCCTAGTAATTACTGTCTAAAAAGACCGGTAATACGTAATTGTCGCTCCGGATCTCGGTGTCGTGGTGTTTCTTTGTCGTTCATGACTCATGACACATGACTACCGAGAGATTTGGACATGATCCGAACTCGATGCCTAGCTTTATTTTGATTCAGTTTTTGCTGTATTTTGTTTCCTTTTCTCTTTTATCCTCTTTTCCACATCGATGCATTTCAGCTTTCGAGCCTTGGCTCTATTTTGCTTTTGCTTTATTTTTCGCGTGTCGATGTCTATGTTGCCCCCCAAGTGTATTATGAACCTTTGGATCTTATTGCACTTGTGTGTTTTAGCTGAGATCGACCCGCTTGCCTTGGCATTTTTTGTCCTTTGGACTATTTTTGCTATGGGTGGGTCGACGCGCAGGATGTTTTGGCCCGACTTTGCGAACCGTGCCTTTGCCTTGGCCTTTTTTGCCTCATGAGCTCATTTGGCCTTTGGCTGAGCGTTTTAGTCCGACTATGCGAACTGTCCCTTTGCTTTGGCCTTTTTCGCCCCTTAGGCTCGTTTGGCTCTTGACTGGGACGTTTGGCCCGACTATGCGAACCGTCCTTTGTCTCGGCCTTTTTCGCCTCTTAGGCTCGTTCGGCTTTCGACTGGGACATTTGACCCGACTATGCGAACCGTCCTTTGCTTTGGCCTTGTTCGCCTCTTGGGCTCGTTTGGCTCTTAGCTGGGACATTTGGCCCGACTCTGCGAACCGTCTTTTTGCCTTTGCATTTTTCGCCCACTAGGCTTATTTTGCTTTTGGGCATCGGGGATCCGACTTGCGGACTTTTGAATTCGAATTCGACCCTTCCTTTGAATGTTGTTTGTGTTGTTGAATATTTGCCTAGGGTGTAGTCCTTTGGACTTAATTCCCTTGCGACGTTGTTTTATAGGGTGTAGTCCTTTGGACTTAATTCCCTTAAGCCTCTCGAAGTGTAGTATGAGTGCATGACTCATGGTACACTTGAATATGAGTCGACTAGCGTTGTACCGCCTCGTGGGCTTGACTTGGCTATTTGGTCGGAGCTCGATTCGACTGTCGTGCCTCGTCAGGCTTATGAACTGGTCGAATTAAATAACTCCTTATTCGACTTAATTAAATAACTCCTTATTCGACTGTCGCACTTCGTGGTGCTTATGAACTGGTCGAATAAGTTATCCATCGTGGGATCTTCCAACTGCCTCGCATCGTGGCTTATTGGCTGGTTGGGAGTGATATAAGCACTGTCATTGACTTGGCTTTTTTCACTATTTTATTCTAACTCCATCATGTCGAGGATTAGTTGTGGTGGTTGACTTTTGCCTCTTTTACTTTTAATCACATGGACTTGTAAGCAAGGCATAATCTGAAAAGAAAACCACTCAAATAAAATGCATCAAAACCAATTGTCGTGTCAACTTATTACAAATAACTATGAATGTAAAAACTGCAAATAAGATAGGTCGATCCCGGCGTGGGGAGAGTTCCCGAAATAAAAAGGCTCGTTTCGCCAAGCTCGGCTAGGAGAGTTCCAAAATAAGATAGCTCGACCCGCCGGTTCGGTAGGGTGAGTTCCAAAATAGTATAGCTCGAAGATAAGATGCCGAGTCGAACTCGGACTTATTAAAGATTTGCCCATCGGAGAGCTCCAAATATGATGCCGAGTCGAGCTCGGACTTATTAAAGATTTGCCCATCGGTGAGCTCCAAATATGATGCCGAGTCGAGCTCGGAATTATTAAAGATTTGCTCGAGAGAGCTCCAAATATGATGCTGAGTCGAGCTCGGACTTATTAAAGATTTGCCCATCGGTGAGCTCCAAATATGATGCCGAGTCGAGCTCGGACTTATTAAAGATTTTCTCGAGAGAGCTCCAAATATGATGCCGAGTCGAGCTCGGACTTATTAAAGATTTTCCCATCGGTGAGCTCCAAATATGATGCCGAGTCGAGCTCGGTCTTAGGTCAGGATGAGTCCGTAGAGCTCGAATGCCGGTGCTCGATATCTCGAGCCTTTGTGGTGCAATGTGATTGTGATAAAAAAAAACATTGCATATATAATAAAGGCTTACAAAGTGTATAAGAATTTCAAATAACGATTGTAAGAACCTGGAGAGCTAACGAGCTCAGCTCGATCCTTGGATCTTGAGAACTCGCTTCGTGGATAGCTAGATACGGTAGATGATTCGCGGCTTTCTTGGGCGCCACGGCGAGTGTCTTTCCGGTGGCAATCAGACCTCGAAAGGGACTCCGATCGGCACGAAATTTGGAGGGATCGTTCTTCCCTCACTTTTCTTCGATGTGACGGGTGGAATTATTTTTTCGACGGCTCAATCTCCGGGAATAAGCTCGCCGATCCGGCGGTGGCGTCCCGAATCCTGTCGCTTTTTTGCGCCTGCAGCAACTTCCTTGTCACGATCGGGAAATCAAACAAACTCCGATTGGCCTAAAATTTTGAGGGCTTGTTCGGTCCTCATAATTCTTGAATCTAACCGCGTTTTTGGTGGCTGCTGTGTTTTGGTGATACAACAGATACTTTCCGGCTTCGATCCGGCATCCAAACGGGCTCCGATCGTCACGAAATTTGGAGGGCTTGTTCGTCCCTCCTTATACTTGAATCTGAACGGTGGAAATATTGTTTCAACGGTTCAATTTCCGGCATTCAACCACCGATCAGACTGCGTTTTTGGCATTAAATTGATCACGAACCACCACTCCTTGATCCATCACCGATAGAAGGCCCTCCTTCAGAGCCAATGACGATGCGCTGGATTTTGTCATGTATAATTGTGGGTCAATTTAATCTAGGGATGATCGAATCAAGGATGATTTTGGGGGTGATTTTAGACTGATCCTGAGAGTCTCTCTCAGGTTGCCTACGTATCTGTTGTGTTCCAGGAATCAAGTCACACGTAGTTCCTGGAAGTGTATATTTATAGGGAGTTCACTACCCTAACCCTAAACCATGTCGGTTTGGGTAAAATACAGTATTAGCCCTTTGGGCTTTTACCAGCTTATATGGGCTTTACCCACTTATGCAAGTAACCACATGGATAATGGGCCTGCGTGTCTAGAGTGGACTTTGTCCGCACCCCGAACTTTTTGACTTCTGGTATCAAGATGGGCCCTATCGTCTCAGTTCTCTGATCACGTCGGTCACCGATGCCACAAATCGTAATTCGACCATTGGGCTATCACTTATTCTTGTTTCAGGAGGACTATCTTGTGACGCCACGTGGAGGTGCGATATTCGGTATCGTCAATCATCTCCCTCCTTTTCTTCCCCTTATTCAAACACACAAATGAGAAGAGATAGAGTTGTTATACTATCAAGATAAAGTTACTTTTGAATTAAAACATTTTTAACTTGTTATCTTGTATAGTGAAATTCTAGTTTAAAATACATACTTCATTTAAAATGTTAGGTCGTACTGAGATATATACAATGTTAATTATCTACATTCCCATTAGATTAAGCTTTTGGTATAGATGAGAATTCAACATGGTATCAAAGCAGGAGGTCCTGGATTCAAACCTTTCTCTAAGCACAATTTTCCCAAAAAAAACTATAGTTCCAAGTGTTGGGCATCTCTCCCTTCGTACAGGCTCACATGGGCCTCTCTATTTTCTTATTATAGGCTCGCACGGACCTCTCTACCTTCTTACAACTAGGCCCGCACTTGATCTTCTTACAGGCTCACACATGCATTTCTCCCTTCTTATAGACCCACACTTGAGGGGGCATATTGAGATAATTACAATTTTAATTATCTACCTCCCCATCAATTTAAGCTTTTGGGAGAAATGGTACTTCAACATGTTGTATCTTTAGCAGTGATTGAGTTAGTTGTACTAAATGGTGGGTAAAATGTGTTTTTACACACCTTCTCTTACATAGTGAGAGTGTGTAGGAGTGAATTGGACACATATCATCTCTCCACTTGGTATAACTTTTTAATCATTGTTGCATAATAATTGTTCTTGCATTTGATTCATTTAGAAAAACAAACAATGTTGTGTATTTTATTTACAGTACACAATCTTTCCTTTTCCTTTTCTATATATATCAGAAGATGGGATGTTAAGATGCTTCTTGTTAGGTATTGAGATATATAATTTTAATTATCTACTTCTTAAACTTTTGGGAGAGACGGTAGTTCAACATGGTATCGGAGCGGAAGGTCCTGAGTTCAAAGCCCGCTTCCAGCACAATTTAAAAAATAAAAAAAAAACCACGAGTTGTGTCTCTCTCTTCTTACAGGCTCACACATCCCAAACAAAAAAAACAAATCAAGTGTTTGGTCTCTCTCCCCTCTTATAGGCCCACACTTGAGGAAACGTATTGAGATATATAGTTTTAAGTATCTACCTTCCAATCAGCTTAAGATTTTGGAAGAGATGTAATTCAACATTAGGGAGGATGGATAAATCTTCAATTGGCCTACCCAAACTTTCACGGCCCCAGTTTTCCATATACTTCATAACACAGGCAGCCAAGATCGCTTTTGTGGTATACTTTTCCTCATGCGCCATGATGCTGCCAGAAAATGGACCTACCTACGTGGCACCTTTTCAGTGGCTCAACACTAAGCAGGGAGAGAGAAACGACGCCGAGTGACCCAGCCTGGCTAGTCACTCCATCTCTCCCGGATCGACCGTGCCTAGCACCGACCTCAAATCCTCAAGATCAGGCCCGGATTCGGCCCCGACCCATGCGGGTCGGCCAACACTTGTACTCTAACCTACCTTTGACCAACCTTATCGGTTGGGCTATGTCCCTCTTGGACCTATTATTCTACACACAAGACTCCGAGCTCATGACAGCTCGGCTATTCTTCCCGACCTCTGTAGGTCGGTTCAACCAGTCCGGCTCGTGCCACCTAAGTCGGCCAGAGTTGGTCCCTAATCGTATTCCCCACGTTTGTGATAAACAGATAACTACGAAAGAATCCTGAGCCATAAAGACTCCAATCTCTATCACTTAATACAAATATTCGAATACCGTAATTATCTCCAACAATCAAGGAGATCAAATAATCCTTATCTTTTCCTTAGGGAACACGACAATCCAAGCCCAACAAGGACAAGGCCCACGCCGCCTTAGGGCATAACTCTTCTATAAATAAACCATCCCTAAGGAACTACGGAGACTTGATTCCAATACACGCATTGGATACGTAGGCAGCTTGAGAAACAACATCTCAAGTGCAGTCTAAAACATCTCAAATCTCCCCCCTCTCTTTCATCGTTTTCTGTGTTCTTGAAGTATCCTTAGGTTATCACCAAGGGAAAGAGCCTAGAGGATTACCCTGACGATTTTTGGATCGTCACGCCACTTTCTTCGTACCTCAACTTGATGCTAACGAGTTTTCAAATCAAGAAATAATTGGACAAATTAGGAAGAAAAATTAGTCAATTACTTTAATAATACATAAAATGTTATGTTTAAGTTGGTGTCATTTAGTTTAAGTCAAGTTAATAGCTCCAAAATGCAACAAAACTATAGAAGAAGAATCTGACATGAGGTATAAATCTTAAACCCAATAGTAACAATAAAAGACATGAATAAAAATAAAATTAAAAATTAAAAACAGTGTCAAACCTACAAAACGCATCACACCGGAAGAAACACATGAATTTATGCACTATACATGAACTAAGAGCCATTTGGATTGTGATAAAAGAAAGAATAAAGATATTTTATTACCTCGCTTGACACAAAATTAAACAAAATAGACGAGATTTTACGGAAAGTGATGGATGGCACAATGAATGTGCGTAGTGGTTAGTGAGGATTAAGGTAAGGGGTGAGGATGAGAGTGGCGCGTATAAAATGAGGAGGGGTGATAGGTGTAAAGGTGGATGATGGTGAAAAGAGTAGGAGTGAGGTAAGGGTGGATAGGAGTGGTAGCTAGAGGCAAAGGGTGCAAAATACAGGTAAGTATGGTGATGATGGGAGGGTGCGGTGGGGTAAAATTATTGTAAATGTAAGGGAATAATAAAGTACAAATGAGGGTAGTAAGGGTAATATATGGTAATTAATAAGGTAGTGGTAGGTACTAATTAGTACCTAACACTACCTTATAAAGGTAAAGTAAGGGTTGAGTTAAAGTGGTAAGGGTTAGAGTGTGGTAAACAAATAGGCAAAGTAAAGTAAGAACGACAGATGTAAGTGTTGATGTATGGTAACCGGGTGATGGTGAGTGGTAGGTGGTAAAAGTAAGGTGGGATAGGGGGAATTGTGAGAAGTGGTAAGAGTGGTAGTGCTAAGGATAAATGGTAGGGTAAGGGATGGTGAAGCTAGAGTTAAGGGTGGTAAGGATGGTTAGGTGATAGATATTGTAACAAAAATTTCGTTGTCCTGCAAATTCAAATAAAAAGAAGACAACAAAAGTTGTAACAAATGCTTTTATTAATTTCAAGAAAAGGTGGGTACAATCTCTAGCAAACTCCCTATTTCTATGGGATAGCCTTTGATTCTCCTTTTGATTTTTGCCAAGGGTCGTGGGGACTTGTTATCGGGATATGTTGAAATTCTTCCAATTTGTGAGAAGAACGCCTTTGTTTGTTGAAGATCTCCAAGTATGGCGGCTGACCTTCGAACGTTGCATGGTTGAAGAACTCCGAACTTGGCGGAAGGATCTTCGAATATTGTTGGTGAAGAACTCCGGACTTGGCAGAAGGATCTTCGAATGTTGTTGGATGAAGACTATGGACTTGGCGGAAGGATCTTCGGATATTGTTGGTGAAGAACTCCGGACTTGGCGGAAGGATCTTCGAATGTTGTTGGTTGAAGAACTCCGGACTTGGGGGAAGAATCTTCGGATGTTGTTGGTGCCTTTTTTTTTTGAAGCAATTGTTGGTGCCTTTGAAGCCGCCTTTGAAGGCTTGTGGCTTTTTAGGTCTTTGCTTCCTTCTTTATTGGTGTTGGAGCAGAGGGTTTGACGCTTTTTCTCCGACTTCTTTCACCCTTTGTTGTTGCTGACTTTCTCCACCTTTTGGTTGTTGCTTTCCTTGGCTTTTCTTGATTTTCCTTGATGATTTGCAAATGACTAAGGCCCTCCTATTTATAGGTGTGAAGTAGCCAAATGATAAATAAGCAATGATTATCTCTTATTTATTTAATTTAATAAGATAATCATTTTAAGATTTTATCCTTTTAATTTCTGATTTATCATATACATTTTAATTAAAAAGATAATAAGAAATTCAATTTATTATTATCTCTTTTATTTTATTTAAAGAGATATAATACTTTAATTATCTTTTATATTTATTTCCTTAATAGATAAATAATAATTAATTTTTGATATTATCCTCAATAATTTAATTTAGGAATAATATTTCTTCTAATTATCCATTGATTTTCAATTTTAAAGGATAATTAAAAATATTTTTTAATATTATCTCATATAATTTAATAGGAGAAAATACCAAATAATTTAATTTCTTAGACAAATGTGACATGTAACATTTTAAAATGTTACATTTTTTTAATGTCTACAAATGCCCCTCGAGGCTCGGTCGCTGACTGAATTTATCTCAGTAACGAGTCTCGATATTTTTTTTTTCTTTTTTTTTTCGTTTTTTTTTTCTGTAGTCCAAATTATAGCTGCTAGGTGCGTTTACGGTTCGGTTCGTTACAGTTAATGGCCGTAACCGAAACCGAACCGAAAATTTCGGTTAGTAAATATCCGAAACCGAAACCACTAGAGTCAAATATCGTGTAGAACCTTAAAGGATCAGAGTAATATATGGCATATCTATATATATAGACAGAGAGATTTGAAAGCACAATTTAATTAATCCAATTGACCTACTTCATTTCTGAAAGAAAAAAAACACAAATAAATAAATAAATATAATGTGTATCATAACTAGCAACTTTTCTACAAAATCTCTCTGCAAATCTTTTAATATATATAGATTTTTTTTAAATAACAAAGTCCATTATTCAATTTTGGTTAAACTTTTTTAACGAAATCTCTCCTAAATCACCTCGCAAATCCTTTCAAATTTCGAATCAAACAAATTCGTCAACAAATGTAACAAATTCGGCATTAAAAAATAAAAATAAAAGTATATACACTTTTTTTTGAGTGGATATTCACATGTTTTTTTTAGGGAGATATATACACATGTTTTAAATGGTATAAATCATTAGTTTCCTTAAATAAAAAATAGCTTTGTACAGACACAGAAGATAATTCTAGAGTAAATGTACAAATTCAATGAACTATTAAACACATAAAAACGTTTGTATATTGCAAATCAAATACCATAAATGATGGAATGTGAATATTTTCATTTTCTTAGCAAAATAGGAATCATGAATAATTTAAGGGGTCTATTTGGACCCCCTATTTACTACTTGCACTCACTTACTATTTGTACCACAAAATTTTAGTTTTGGCACCACAAGATTATTTTGATTATTTTTATATTTCTCACACTACACAATTAATAAAAAATTACTACCTACACCACATATTTTTTAAATTATAAACAAGTCCTCCTAAAACCTAAATAAACAATTTTATCCTTCTATTCAATTAACACCTTAAACATAAAACATTTCATCATCTTCATCACTTAATCACTTCATCACTTCTTCACTTCTTCACTTCATAATCTTCCTCCCCTCTACATCCATGGAACCTTCATCATCTCCCAATTCAAATTTTTAAAGTCAACATTTAGAATCAATTCATAACAATGAACAACAAATGCATTGTGATATAGAAGATGTACCAATCTCACTTGAAGATATACCATTTTCAAGCCAAGTTGAGAAGAAGATGAATTCCTCAAATATGGTAATTTCTTGTTTGAAAATTTCGTTCTTTATGTTCAATGTGTGATTTAAGTTAATGGGTAATCTTCCTACATATATATTATCATGTTTAGAGGTCATAAATGGAAGAAAATAGTGTTATTTCGCCATTTCCGATCACCCCTAGGGCTTACCCCGTCGTTCTTTTACGTTTCGCAGCGTCAATGGCAAGCTTCTGGGACGTCAGCCATACTGTCGCCCGTGAGAGTAGGAACGACACCATGGGTGACGTTTACAACATCAAAGAAGATGTATATGCATGTCCAAAACGTTAGCCTTGATGATGCTCCTTTGGCCACTACAACATCAGTGTGGCTGACGTTTGTATTGCCAATCAACTTTAAACATATTTCTTGTTAACGTCAGCCTCACTGACGTTTATTTTTACATTACAAAGTCAATAAAGACAACGTTTTGATTGACTCTTAACTGCAAAAGGCTTCATTTACAACGTCACTCATGACGACGTTGGATGTGCCAACACAACGTCAAAAGCACTGACGTTCTGGATCTGTAATTTTTCATTTTGCCAACATGTGTTTTACTTGGTTTTATTACTATTGAATCCATAGAAACAATGTAATGACGCAAATCATGACAAAAGCAATGATGAGGGGCCAGTACTAGACGACGACGATGAGTATTTGAAGGTGAGAAACTATTATGTGGATATGTTATTTTCTTATTCTCATCCAATTGACTATGACAAATATACGTTTCCTTGCGCTTTTGGTCGATGAAATGATTGAAGAAGATCAAGAAAATCTTCAGAAAGTTCGAGATACCACACTCGCAATGATGGATGACCCACATGAATAGTTATCAGTCGATTTGACTTCAATTTTTACAACCGATCAAGTAAGTCTCTAAAACTTATACTATCTAAATGTATGTGATTTTTAAACTTGACTTGGTATTCATTACATTCATATATTATTCATAGGTATTTGATTCACATGAAGCCGTCACCAAACACTTCAAGGCATTGGCAAGAGAGAAAGGCGTTGTCATTGTGAAAAAGAGATCCAACATGACCGGAAAGCAGACACATTTCATTTTATACCAATGTGAGAGGGGTGGATTGCCATGAGAATACGAGAAAAAGGTTGGTGGTACCGGAAAAAATAAGCCAAGAGAATCGTCTACAAAGAAATGCGGTTGTCCGTTTCTATTGAAAACCTTGAAGGATAACTTTAGGGAGGTGTGGACCGTTAGAGTATTGAATGGTGTACATAATCACAAGTTATTCAAGTATGAGGAGGTTCATGCATACCTCGGCCGGATTGATAGAGAACAAGTTGATTTTGTTGCAACAATGACTCGCAACGGTATTTTGCCTAAACATATACTACGTATGTTGAGAAAGGATGATAAGAAGAACTGTACGTCATCAAAGGCGATCTACAATGTTCGTGCTAAGATAAAGAAGAAGGCACGAGAGGGCCGTACAGTGATGCAAGAGGTTTACAAATTGGCAGATAAGAACACATCATTCGTGGAATGTAGGCATGACGAAGGAAATGTAGTGAAGGATGTTTTTTGGGCCTTTAATGAAAGCTTGTCCCTTTCAAGGTGATTTCCTACCGTGATGCTTATGGATTGTACATACAAGACGAACAAGTACAAGATGCCCCTCTTGCAAATTGTTGGCGTTACGTGTACGGATATGACATTTTTGATAGGATTTGCTCTACTTTGTTTGGAGAGGGAAGAGAACTACACGTGGGCTTTGACTATGCTTCGGAAAGCAATTGGTGAGAAAAGTGATCAAACATGTTGTATCGTGACAGATAGAGAAGAAGCATTAATGAACGCTTTACGGGTGGTTTATCCAAAAGCAAAGAACTTGATATGTAGGTGGCATATAGAGAAAGGTCTTGTGGCGAATCTGAAGACGAAGACTACGAGTGAAGTTTGGCAAGATTTGATGACTGCTTGGACAGAGGTTGTTAAATCAGAATCAGAAGATTAGTTGAATGAGAGATTGGAAGAGTGTAAGAAGATTTTTAGTGAAGACGCCATGAGTTATGTCTCTTGTACATAGTTGAACGCACATAAGGAGGCATTCGTCTCCGCATGGACCAACTCTGTTTTTCATCTGGGAAACACATCAACCTTGAGAGTCGAGGGAATGCATTCAGTATTTAAAAACTGGCTAAAAACTAGGCTTGGAGACTTGGTCGTAGAGTGGGAAGCCGGCCTTTGCTTGATCGATCAAGAGATCAAAAACATCAAAAAGTCATTCGAGACGTCTCTTTTCATGGAGCCAAAAAAATTTAAAGATGTTGTGTTGTTTAAAGAGCTTAAACATCGTGTATCCATATACGCATTGGGCTTGTTGTATGCTGAGTTGGAAAAAACCAATGATAGTGATGCGTTGAATAAGGAGTGCCGATGTACTATTCGAAAGACACATGGATTGCCGTGTAGACATGAGATGGCTAGATTTAAGATGAAGCCAGGATGCATCCCTTTATCAGCTATCGATATTCATTGGAAGACCCTAGATATCAAAGGGCCACCTCCAAATGAATCCGAGTTAGACTATGTGCCAGTTCTGAATGCCTTAGAAGAAAAGTTGAAGATGGCAAATGTTTGGTAGAGACAACGGTTGATCGTGAAGATACGTGACATTTGTCAACCGGTTAATACGGTTTTGCAAGAGCCAAAAACAAAAACCACGGGTTGTGGCCGCCCTAAAGGTTCCAGAAACAAGAGAAAGTTAGTTGAGGACTCTTCAACTAAGAGAGAGATGAGCAAGTTTGAACACGTTGAGAAAGAATTGTCGAGTGTGAATGCCGCGATAGCGTCTGAAGGTGTTTCTTCCGCCCCAACTCCACCTGCATCCCAAGGTGCTTCTAATGTCAAAAAGAAAAAAACCCCAATGACTCAAGCGGCATCCAAAGGTAGAATGCCAAAGGTTCCAAAGGTTGAGTGTAAAGTATCTTCTACTGTCGGAAACAGGTATTTTAAAGAGTTTCCACCAAATGTGCATGAGCACATTACGTCTATGGTTGATGTAGAGGGTGATGGAAATTGCGGGTTTAGAGTAATAGCACATGCAATAGGTCTTACAGAAAACGACTGGCCATTGGTGAGAAAAGCACTGCATTATGAATTGATGACGGACAGGGATCATTATATTGCATTATTTGGCGGACAAGAATGGATCTACGAAAAATGCATGGCTTGTGTTTGTCATGAAAAAGGAGCATGCGGAGTGGAAAAGTATTTGACAGTCACCTTGGTTGGGTTGTGTGCAATGCATATGGTGTGTCCGCAAGCATATTGTCTGTCTCGCATGGAAACCAAACATTCTTTCCTAGTAAGAAAAACCTTCGGTTTGGCCCGCTCGGCATATATGGATGGGGTTGTGCAAGGGTATCCATTTTGTTCGCTTGTTTATGAAAGATACTTGTCCATTTCCAAGAGTGAGCGAAAATTGGCATAAGGCTCGGATGTTGGAAGCAAATGAATGGTATGAGAAATATCAACATAGGATCGATTTATGGCATGATGTGGTCAAGGATCATTGGATAGGGGATCATATTGATTTGGACAATCTATCTGACTGACCACGGTGTAGGATGGAACACGGTTTTGTAAATTCAATTGCAATATGTTGAACTAGTTTAATATATTTTGGCATGATGCACAATGATCTATATTGTAAATTCCTATGCGTGATATTTCATTGTAAATTCCAATGTTGTATTTCCAAATGTGTGATGTGTGATTATTGGTTTAATTTTGAGGTATGATTGTTTGTTAACAAACATACTCTGTACAAAAAACCTTGAAACGTCCACCAGAGTGACGTTTTTATTGAGTGATAAACGTCGTCTGTGATGACGTTTGAAGCCCCAAAATCATCAAACTCTCTGTACCTAAAAATCCTTAAAACTTTAGCCATACTAACGTTCATATGGCATGTGGAACGTCAATATGACTGACGTTTCAATGAATTCCTACAACAGAGTCATGCCCACTAGGTTTCATCAAAACGCCAGCCATACCAACGTTCATTGTGTATTATCAACGCCCCTGTAGTTGACGTTTCTACAAATACCAACTCACCCCAATTCAAATAGCAAAAGCCCATAGATTACACCAATTCAAGTGACACCAATTCAAATATCAAAGACCAAATAACCCAAATCGCATACGAACAAATACGAATTCAACGGGGAATAAAAATACAAACCAAACCAAAGCCAATGTAGTCTACAAAATCCAAATACTAAATATAAACACGATTTTAAACAACCCAAACATTAAACTTATGAAAGTAATAAACGTGTCAAAGTTATAAATGTGTCAATGTTATAAGACAACTAAGTCTTTTTCGCGGCCCTCGAACGCTTCTTTGGTCTTTCAGCTTGTATCTGACTAGATTCTTGTGCTTCGACACCGTCATCTTCAACATCTTGTGTACATGCACCTGTAGTCAGGAACTCTTCTGCCATGTGAAGCGCTTTCACTAAATCCTTTTTGGTTTTTTTAGAAGCATTTCCAATCGCATCTCGTACCGCATCAATCACTCTACCCTTGCATTCATTCTCCTACATGTTAAACATAAAAACGTTCATTAAATTGAAAAAGGAAACAACAAAATAGATTGTATATTCAAATACCTCTCATGAATCTCGTTGCTTTCTTTTGCTGACACCGGTCAAACGACGCACGGCAACACCGCGATACCAAGTCATGTACTCAGATGTGCATTCCCAATCAAACCTAGCTTTTCCCATCCTTTGTTCCTTATTGACTAGATGATTTGCAAAATGGATAAAGTCATCGTCACGTGATTCATGAGTGACATTGTACTGTTTCGCCTTCCCGCTTCGATTCGATGCCTTTGGAGGAATTGGTGACTGAGGGATACCTTGAATATGGCCAAATTGACGAACGAAACGGTTTGGGTGATACACATCTTCAATGTCCAATGTCCTTATGCACCCATAGAACCAACAGACGTCATTCTCAGGCACCGTTCTAAATTGCCGATAAGCATCCCAAACAACCTTCAAAATAGAAGATAATGTAAGTTGAAGAGAACCAGACAAGTTACAACCTACAAGATAAATTTAGTTAACTTACTTCTCGGGCCTCCATCAAATCCAAGTCCTCTCTTGTATGCCTTAACGATGATAATGCCACAGTGTCATTAATTCCCGTAACATTTTTCCATTTTAATGTCCGTACAATCTCCCTTTCAATGAATTTCATGTTTGGTGGAGGTCGCAATGAAGGAAAATGTTCGTACACGCATGCCTGCATAACACATATTACAAAATATTTCTTTAAGCATTCAAACATAAACACTAAAAACAAAAAATAATGTAAAAAACAAGTGTTACCTCCAACAATGTTAGGTATCCAGAAATTCCAACAAGATCGTTCTTGTTCTAGTGGCCTTCGATAGCTGTCGGTAAAGATTTGCTAGTGTGGCAGCACCCCAAGCCCAATCACCAACCTTATCCAGATCCCGTAGAAAATGAAGGTAGTTAATGTTAATCTTATCCCCAATACGTTCTTGCATCAAAGTACATGCAAGAAGATACAACAGATATCTGCGCACAGCTTGATCCACAGTAACTATCGGCGCAGTATGACCGGAACTCGATGCCTCACCCTGATTGCTTCTTACACCGCATTTACCCGCAAGATCGTTCTTTAGCCAACTTTTGGACGGTCGTAGTCCACCAACATGTTCTAACTCCTTTGTCACGTCGCTATTGGAATCCCTAACGACTCGTGAACAAATGTAATTGGTTTGTCCTCTTTTGCAAATTCATAGTTCACGACCATTCCATCAACCGGTAATCCTGTGATATATCGGACATCGTCTAATGTGATCGTCATCTCACCGAATGGCAAATGGAAAGTGTTTGTTACCGGATTCCACCTCTCAACAAAAGCACAAACTACCACACGATTCGCTTGGCTATATGAAGATTGTACCAGATTGTACAACGGGTTAGCTCTCAGCCTTGCCTTGAATTCGTCACATTCTGCATCAATCTTCCATATCTTCAAGGAAGATGTGTACTGTTTACATCCAATTATACCTCGGTCCTGTTCAAATGAGTTTATATATAAAGTTAGATATGTGAAAAAAATATAAGTTCACAAATATGTAATAAGATTATGAAACCTAAAAAAACATACATTCTTATTCAACAACGCGTAACCAACATGCTCCTTCCAATCCTTCCCCAATAGAACATCAGTGTCTACCACCACACCATCATCACCGTCATATTGTAAACACTCACCATACGCCGCCTCTGTCGGTGCCCCGGCACTTCCGGATGTCCGTCCTATACTTGCACCGCAAAGATTACCCGATGCCTCACCTATAGTGGCCCCGGCTGGATTGGCTCTCTGTTCTGTAATGGCACCAGCAATACTAGAATCTACAACTGGATCAACTGTCCCCGAAGGAGGCTGCACTCCCGATTGTGTCTCCATCTCCACTGACTCAGTGGTGGCCCCAACAGTACTAGAATCTGCAACTGGATCAACTGTCCCAGAAGGAGGCTGCACTCCCGATTGTGTCTCCATCTCCACTAACTCAGTGGTGGCCCCAACAGTACTGGAATTGCAACGGGATCAACTGTCCTAGAAGGAGGCTGCACTCCCGATTATGTCTCCATCTCCACTGACTCAGTGGTGGCCCCGACACTGGAATCAACTGTAAGTGAAGGAGCCTGCACTCCCAACTGTGTCTCAAAAGACTCAATGTTGGCCTTGACAATATCATCTGCAACTGTCTCAACTATAACTGAAGGAGCCTCCACTCCCAACCGTGCTTCAACCGACTCGGTGGTCTCAACTACCTCATCGTCTCTCCTAAACCGGCCTCGGTTGGCTCATTCGCATGTCCTATCTCTGCTTGCACATTCTCTAGTCGTTTACTCCTTCTTTTATATGACACACTTGTATGTTCAGAAACAATACTAGGCTGAACTTGAGCTTCGAGGGGTGCTTCAGCAGCACCTTCATCCACTGCGGTACCTTCATCGCTATCTGCAAAGCGTACAGTCTTACCAGACCTCGTCTTAGTCATAATTTCCTACACATGATACAAGAAATAATTGTCAGTCAAATGAAAAAATCAACTAACAAAGAAAGTAGACATTTATAAACAAAGCTCAAGGATAAGACATAAACCTCATACAATGTAACATTAACAATAATTTGATAAACAAATTCATAAAAGAGACTAACCATAAACAAGTTATAAAAAAGGCATAAAACAACAACATATAGGGGCACAAAATATCCTATATAAAACAACCTATTAATGAAATTATGGTAATGAATTAACCAATGTAACCTCTAAAGTAACACAAAACCCTAATCTGTCATCAAACGTCACCAGCACTGACGTTGAAAAAGCCTTTACAACGTCACCACCAGTGACGTTTATGGTGCAAGACATTGGCATGGCAACGCTCTGGAACGTCACTATTACCAACGTTTCATAGGTCAATACAACGTCCACACCACTGACGTTTAAGAGCTAACAAATTGCCAAGTCAATGTTCTAAAACGTCACCCCAACTGACGTTGTAGGAACAACTACAACGTCATTTATACCAGCGTTCCAGGGCTAAACTTATTTACCCACACACAGGTTGGGACGTCAGTGTGGATGACGTTGAAACCTACCACGGGCGTCGTTCACACCGACGTCCCCTGTTTCATCATCTTCTCCGGCCTTCCAAGCGGAAAAATGGCCGGAAAAACCAAAATACAACCCAAAAAACATAACCCATTACATCCAAATACTAACCCATTACATACAATATAAACCCATTACATCAAACACAAATTCACTTCCATTTAAACACAAATCCACAAACATTCAAACACATTTTCAAAAATTCACATACCTTGAATAAATTGAATTGATTATTCTTCTCTCCTTCTTCTTTTCTTCTACAATTCGAAATCCACTCTCCCTTCTTCTTCCCTTCCTTCCTCTTCTCTTCTCTTCTTCTTCAATATATTCTATATATCTCTCTCTTATCCTCTCTTTCAATCAATTTTATATTTTTTTTTTTTTTTTTTTTTTTTTTTTGTAATTTTTAACCGCCGATGGGGTGGTTTTTGGGGAAGAAGTTTAATGAGTTTTTGAATTAAAGTGGTGGGAGAAGAAAATGTGTATGTATGTAGTAGTTTTATTTAATTAGTACTTATTTTACTGTTTTGTATAATTTTAGGGACTAAAGTGTAGTTTTTTAGTTTTTGTTATTTTAATGTTGTGTAGGTAGTAATTACGTGGTGTGTGAAAGTAAAAAAAATCATTAATGTGGTGCAAGTAGTAAATAGGGGGTCCAAATAGAAACTCCCTAATTTAATTAATTGATACTCTAAATCCCCATACATAATTTGATCAACATATCTATATCAATACTCTACATATATTTGAAAGCAAAAATAAAATTAATTACCCGTATGATAATGTCGAAATTATCAAAAACACGCTTAGTTGATTTTAGTAGTGGATATCTAGATTAAAGTGAGCAATGTTTCCGGTTAATAAGTTGTTAATCTCAAGAGCAATTTGAAGATGATATGCGGAAATAAAGGACACAAGAAGCTGTCGACAAATTGGCAGAGGTACTTTACGTTTTCATTAATAGACTCTCCTGAAAGAGGAGAAATTCCGCTAACTATAGGGACTAAGAGCCGGCGGTTACTAAGGCGGCAAAATAAAATACAAGTGCAAGTAAATGTAAAGTTGTCGGTCGAGCTTTGATTGGGCGAGCTGGTATCTTAACCGCTACGGGTCCTTTTGTTGCCTAGTCAAGCGCGCTTGGTCCGAGATGACGGACTATGGGCTAGAAGGGCGAGCAGGTCGGCCTCTAGTGCTTCGTGCCGAGCTGGATGTGCCTTGATCGACACCCGTTTGCCTAGCAAATGATAAGAATCGTAATGGCGTGAGGCAGGCTGGATTATACCTGGCCCAGTCCGGCTTATAAAGATGCGAAGTGATTGGGCCAAGGACCCTATTTGTTATTGGTCTCACGTATAGGCCCAATGTGAATCCGCGGGCTCTTTTTTAGGCTTGGCGTATCCTTGAGCTCTTCACTGTACAAGTGAAATCTAGGGAGTAAAGTTGTAGGCGGCTTGATGTACCGTATGCCGAGTTGACTGCTATAGAGCGACCTGCTAGATTAGCGTAAGGCTCGTGAGCGTAGTCAAGGTGCCAGGCTATGAAGCGGAAAGACTTAGATGTCGCGTTGTGAAGTGGACGGGCTTAGATACTGTACTGTGAGGCGGACGGGCTTAGATGCCGTGCCAAAGCGACCGGACTTAGATGCCTCAATATGAAGCAGACGAGCTCAGGTGCCATGCCAAAGCGACCGGACTTAAAGTGTATTAGGACTTGGTCCCAATTTCACAGGCTCATAATGTAGTTGATAAAATGTGGGCCTTTAAACTTAAACTCAATAATGATGGTTTTGTTAACAATCACAAGGCAAGACTTGTAGCCAAAGAATTTTTTATGGCTTAAAACAAGCTTCAAGGACTTGGTTCGAAGAATCAATTGGTTGATGACACTTTGTTCGGTCCAAAGCTGATCCCTCACTATTTATGTTTCATCATGGGAAGATCTTATACGTTATGTAGATGACATTTTAATCACATGGAATGCTACTAACAAAATTTAAGCAGTTTGTGAAGAGTCTTAACTCCAGGTTTGCACTTAAAGATCTTGGGAATCTGCATTACTTTCTTGGTGTTCAAGCGTACGAGGATCAAACTGACTTGTATCTTTCACAACATGTCTATGCTCAGCAGCTTCTGGTCAAATTGGGACTTGAGAACTTAAAGCCTTTCCATACTCCCATGGTAGTGACCTCTAAATTGCCTACTTCCACAAAACCAATGAAAAATCCAACTCTCTATAGAAGCACAACTGAGGCTTTGTAGTATCTTACTTTCACTAGGCTAGATTTGGCCTTTGTAGTTAACTTCTTAAGTAAGCATGTGCACACACCTACCTTAGCAGATTGGCAGGGGGTGAAACATTATCTGAGATATGTTAAGGCCACTTTATATCATGGTTTAATGTTCAAATCTGCTCAGCCATTGCATATTCATGGCTTTAGTGATGTTGATTGGGCTTGTGACCAAATTGACATGAGATCAGTAGCAGCATATTGCATTTTTCTAGCAGGATCATCAGTGTCCTAGCAAATGAGTCTGAGTATAGGGTCTTAGCAAATGCAGCATCAATAACACAATGGTTTCTCAATGTTTTGTCAGAATTGAAGATCAAGCCAACTGCTATGCCAATCTTGTGGTGTGATAATTTGGGAGCAGGTTATCTTGCTCATAATCATGTTATGCATTCCAGAATTAAGCAGTGGATCTAGACGCCCATTTTGTGAGAGCAGAACCGTTCCTGGGGTTAGGCCAACAAGGCCGCGGCCTAGGGCCCCGCCGAAAATTGTAATTTCAGGACCCCCGTTTTCATGTAGTATAGGTATATTTTAGTTCTTTTTTATTTTTTACTCAAGCTAAAAAACCAGTAACACCCAAATTTATAGCTGAATTTAGTGTAACAAAGTCTAATTAAATTCCGTTACATTTTTTACAAAACTCATCAACATAATATACTTAAAAAATAGTACGTTGTGATATATTATTATTTTCATAGGGTCGAGGACCCTAAATTTTTTTGACGTATGGCGTTCGATTACAGAGGGACGGCCCTGTGTGAGAGAAAAAGTTGTGCAGGGAGCTATGGCAGTCCAGTATGTTCAATCCTGTGATCAGATTGCAAATTCGCAAACAAAACCACTCGGTCCAACTTTGTTTACGTTTTTCAGAAGCAAGTAAATGTTGATACCCCATTCAATTTGAGGGGCTATTAAAGTATAAGGACTTATGTGTAGTTTGTGTATTTGTGGAGTACTGAAGTAGTTATTGTGTAGTGACCGGATGGGACACTTGGCACTAAGTTTGTTAAGTCGTTAGATATGATGATTTATAAGTCTACCTTGTATCGAACATTTTCTGAAATGGAATAACAAATATTCTTCCCATTACTGTGTTTTCTGTGTGATGAAGCAATGAATCAACGGGCGGTTGGTGCTTTTGACGGGAAATTAATTTGTGGTATCATGGGTAGTGGATTAATGTGTAAGATTTGAAAAGTTTAAGGACCGTCCTGTACTTATTAAGTTAGAAGTAAAGAATTTGGTCAGATGTGGCGTCATAAATAGAAAAGATAATATATTGTGTGTGAGGTGTATACGCGTCAATCATCGTAGTGGTATAGTATCATTTATGTAAAGGTATAGTTTTGGTTAATTCTGATGCCCATATAAATTACGTAGGTGCCATTAAAGGTCCTAGAAGATTTTACATTTTATACCAATCTCACTTGTATAAACATTTGGCCACAAAAATAATAAGATTTGTATAAACATATGTAAATTAATAGTAAAGTTGGACTATAAATGTAAAATAAATAAAATGATGGCGGTCAAGAGCTCATACCCTAGTGGTTATTATCCAGGCCGGTGGTTCGAGACTTCGGTTCGATTCCTCCCTCCTTTTCGTTTCCGGCAAAAAAATAAAAATAAATAAATAAATAAAATGATGCCATATGATTGAGAATAAGGAGGACCATGACAAGTTATCGATATCAAACCAACTGGAAATGTTTAATAAATGTGAGTGGGGGATGCCAAACAATTAACAAGGAATTGAAGGAAAGAGTAAGTGATAGGAACACCTTAAAAAGGCTGTTTATTCATTTTGGGTTTGAGAAATTTATTCAACCCCACACAGGGAGCTAACTTAGAGTGAGGTGCAAACACTCTCTTTTTCTTTGCTTTGATTGCGTTTGAAATGCAATAATAATTTCAGATAAAAATCAATAATTAATGTTGCTCAAAGTACTTCACTTAAAATATTAGCAGCAGGAGGAAGGGAATAATTTTGAGATTGAGATTACTGACAAAGGAAGACATAATGAGGAGTTATGATTCTCGCGTGCACCCCATTGACTTCGTTTTATTTTATTTTTATATTGTTTTTCCAGCTCTCTAGGTGAACTTTTTGTTTTCAAAAATGAATATGTTTTAATGAAAAGTAAACTAATTTGATAAATTGGATTAATCATTTTCCGTGAAGCAATGACAATGAGGCTAAGTAATTACTAAATGTTGGACAATTTGAATTAAAAAATTAACGGAGAGTCACATCGGTTCTGTGAAAAATTACAACCTTGTAGGAGTTTGTGTCCTTTCGGTTAAAGGTCATAACCTATAAATTACCGGACACGTTTATCCTATAAACTCCCATCAATTGTATGGAAAAAAATGCAGATTTTATATGTTTTTCCTTAGAATTTTGTTTTGGCCAAATGCTTTGAAATACCCATCCAAATACTTATCATAATTTTCGAGTAAAGAAGAGATTTGCGGAACATGATTGGTTCACCGTTTTCTTCTCATTGATTAGCAAGTCTTGCCTTGTACCAAATCTCTTTCATTACTTCATCCCTTATTAGTGGCCAACCAATATGTGGATAACGGATCCTTAGACTACCAAACCACACAATAGCCCTCCCTCTTAGATGCACCTTAGCTAAGCCTACTCATGTCCTTGGAAAATGTTATGCATCTAAAAGTATCTGAAATGAAATGATTTCCCTGTGTGTTTTCTCATTCATACAATGGTATAGTACACAATTCATTTACAGTTACAATGCCTTGATTTTAAGTTCTAGAATAGGAAACCGAATATTGAAGATATTCTAAATCATTGACTATCTAATTATGGTATATACACAATATATTCTAACACACCCCTGCATTCGAAGCTAAAGGTTCTCGAACGCTAAGACTGGCTCGGAAGGAACATGTAGAACGCAAACTTGACGTCGTGCTACCTTTTCGCGTACAAAGTGAATATCAATTTCAACATGCTTTTTCGTTGGTGCTGCACCGGATTGTTGGAAAGGTAAATTGCACTAACGTTATCACAGTAAACCAACATAGCCTTGTTGATGGGAAAATGAAGTTCCAAGATGAGGTTTCAAAGCCAATAGGACTCGAAACCACAAAATCGATTAGCAAGTTTCTCTAAGGCATTCTCTCTGCATCTTCAAACATTCAAAGAGCTTAAACACAATCTCTAGAGATTCAAGAATTAGTAATCTTCAAATCTTATAAGGCATATAAAGCTATCTAATCTTGAAGAAGTTGAGCAAACCCAGAACTTCATATACACATCTATAAGGGATCAAAACTTATCTGAATCAACTTCTTGAATCAGGACTCTCAATCCAACTTGATTCAATCAACATTGAGGTTAATCATGTTGAATGGTGTCCTAAACCCAATCGGGTTAGACTGGATCCGATCGGGTACGATCATTTTACAGTGTATTTAAGTTCATGTAATAACTTTATTATGATTAATAAAAGTACTTTTGTTATTATATACTTAGTTTATTTATTAGACCAATTTGTGATATTGGTAATTGATAACGCCCGTAGTATTAAACTGTGATAGAAAAACCATGATAGTGATTATGGTAGGTGAGATCTCTAATCACTTTAATAAGTTTGATACTTAAATGTCTCTAGGCTGATGTACTGTTGAATAGGGCTTTGACAATGCGAACAGACTAGCACGTATTATATGTCTTATGTCTTTAAGGGCATGGATAGATCTCATCTATCGAAGTGTAGTCACACTTGGACTGTACGTGGACGTGTATTAGAGAATACGTATGTTAGACTGACCCTACTTACACTGTTAAGTGTCACACTATGTGACGGTTGTGTAATTATCCTTAGGACCGGAGTCTGCATGGCATCACGGTGTGGGTTGTCATGCTTTGACACTATTGAGGTTTTCCTTAGACATGGGGCGATCATGCGGTAGTGATCGGGTGTGATATTTAAGCATGCGGAGGATACATGTAAGGTCGTCTGGGAATCTCATATCCTAAGAGTAGGAGTGAATATCCGAAAGGGCCTTCCCATAAGGAATGTCTAGTTCTCGTGAATCTTTGCAAAGTGGGAGTAAATGAGTTATTCCGAGAGAGCCTGATATCCAGATTATGGGATACGATCAAGATACGATCGTATGGATATTGCTACACCGACAAGATTCCATTTACACGATAACCGAGCACATGAAAGGTAGTAGTCATTGCGTATTGACTCTTCCGATGATTGAGGGTCATGGACGTGTTGCTAGACGCTGTCCATGATCGTTAGAGGTGAGGGAATTTTCGTAAATTGCACCTTATGGCTACGGCCAACATATTCGTAAGTCTATCGGGTCACACACATATGAATGTCGAGTCGGATTAAAATGCGGATATAGTTGATGACCAAATAAGGAAAGTTTTATCTCAAGACTATAAAGGTTATAGTGGAAAATTAATAAAGATGTATTTATTTATTATGAATAAATTAAATACAAGATATTAATTATATTATTAATTAAAAAATATTCCGGAAGCCAATTAATTGGCATATAGGGCGCATAAGACTTGTGTATAAGATAATAAGATTACCATAATATTAATATTGGATATTAATTTATTTTTAGAAAATAGAATTATGGTAATAAAATAAATATATTCAATATAAGATATTGACAATATTTAGTTTTTATTTAATATAAGCTATTAAAATAAAAGGGATAAATCAATTATGGTGATTTTCCTTATTCTATTAGGAGAAGGTTTTTCTCTCTCATCAATCTTCTAGAAGCTAATCCCAATCAGTTTGGGAAGACCTAAGGGCGCCACCTTCATCTATAAAAGAAAGGGGTTGACTAGCTCTTTTGTACATCATTATTCCAAGAGCTAATTGTTCTTGAAAAAATAGAGAGCTTCTTAGAGAGAGTATTGTGAGGGAGAAAAAGGTCGACCTAGCAGTCGAATTTTTCTAATAGCAATCCGGGAGGATTCTGGCAAGGCGTTCGTGTGGATAACTGATAGAGGCCGGATGCTTGGACTGCTTACGCGCATCTACTTCTACCGGACGGTCAAAGCTTCGATCTTTTAAGATCAAGAAAGGTATAATCTTTGTCCTCCTTGTTATATGTTTATTGTTTAAATGAAGTGGATCCTTGGATCGGAAATCAAAATTTTATTTTCCGCTGCGCTACTCGTTTGATTTCCTAACAGTGGTATCAGAGACAACTTCGAGCTTAAGCAATAAGCATAATTTATTCGCGTAGTAAATAGATCCAATAGATTAAATCATGTTTGATATTGATTAATTAAAGATGCACGAAAAGAGAAAACAAACAAAAAAAATGGGCGGCGGCGGTGCTGGGCCGACTAGCGGCGGCGGCGCCACCCGAAATCATGCCGGCAGCGTCGGCGGCCTTGTGCTGTCGGCGGCTGCCGGCCGACACCACCTCTTTTCGTTTTTGTTTGGTGTATTTTGATTTCAATATAATACATGATTATTTAATAAATTATTAATTGATTAAAAGTTAATTAATTAATTGATTGGTTGCTATAAAGACGAAAGTAGTTTAAAATTAATCTTTTTCATAAGATGTGATTGTATGGATTAGATAGTAGATATAATTCGATTATATGGACCCCGATTGATCATGGACTCGACCAATAGGATAGATGTGAATGATTTATTTTTCTGTTGGATTTTACTGTTGTCCTAGGCCGTTATGAAGAACGTGACATAGTTTTATTTTTGCATTATCTCATTCATGTTAGCTCCCCCCGTGTGCGGCGGGTGTAAAATTTAATAGTTAGATTTTATGTAATGATGCATTGAAGACAAAGACGAAGATACAAAGAATGAAAGAAAAATAAAAGATCCATGAAGATGGTGCATGTCAAAGATCCATTGGTGGTTGCGGCTTCCTTTAGCTTGTGACCCGCGGTTTCGTCAGTTTGTATTCGAAACCGCACTTAGGAAAAGTCCATGATCATACCGGTATTTTATGCGCGGAATGTTGTGTATGTTTTACTTTATTCGATATCGTAGTAATATGCACGTAGTAGACGAGACCGTAATTAAATAAAATTAATTAAGTGAATTAATCTAAAATTATTCCCACAAAGAAAAATCGAGTCATAAATATGTCTTCCAATATTATAATGATGGTGAAGAGCCCTTGTTCGGATCCAACTGATCGGCCCAAGTCGGGAGTTGACCTACCTCGGGTATATCGTTATTATCGAGATATGATCGTTATGAGATCTCACGAATATTTGGGTTACGACTCGACTAAGAATCTTACGGTGATTGGCCCACGTCAGGACCGTTTGATTTTAGAGACATGAGGTTGGCTATCACATAGACGATGTGAGTTGTCAAAGAGTTAACTAGTCAAACCACTGTAAGTCGCGTTGGACGCGATTGGTAAGTTGTACCTACCCGTCGAAATTGACCAGGTCGATCGGCCCACGTCGGGGATCGAGTCAACTAGATGGGATTCTAGCCACTAAAGAATTAATCGAATTCTTGAAAGCCAATTGAGAATAGTTGGCTAGTGGGAGCAAGACCTTATATAAAATTTAAAGTGCAATTTTTAGGTTTTGTAGACATGAACTTTACTTATTCTATCTTTATTTATTTGTTGTAGAATGTCGAACAAATTGAACCTTCATTTTATCATCGATAACAAACTTGACGAAACCAACTTTCTCGACCGGGAAAGAAACCTCAAAATCATTTTGAGGCAAGAAAAGATAGGCTATGTCTTGGACGAACCCATACCGTAAAAGCCAGCAGAGAGGCGCGGTGCGAGATGTTGTCGAGAAGTACAACAAGAACTGTTCTAACAGTTTTGATGCTACATGTATCATGCTTGCTTCTATGACACCTGAATTGCAGAAACAGCATGAGTCTATGGACGCCTACACGATCATGGTTCACCTAAAGGAGCTTTATGCTTCTCAGTCTCGCACTGAGAGGTACGAGGTCTCGAAGGCCCTATTCGGTTGTAAGATGGAGCCCGGGACTGCTATGGGGTCGCACGTGCTAAAGATGATTGGGTACATTGAGAGGCTTGAGAAGTTTGGCCACAAGTTGGAACGCGAGTTGAGTATCGACTTAATCTTGCAATCTCTATCTGATTCATACTCACAGTTTGTGATGTATTATCACATGAACAAGATAGATTCCTCCCTTGCGGAGTTATTGAACATGTTGAAAACTGTTGAGGGCACCGTGCAAAAGGGCAAGCAAGTGTTGCTCGTCACTTATTCAATGGGCTAAGGAAAGGCCCAAAAGAAGTCCAAGAAGGCGAAGGCTGCCCCTAAGCCAACGCCTAAGATAGCTAAAGACAAGTCGAAGGATGCTTGCTTCCATTGCGGTGAGACTGGTCATTCGAGGCGCAACTTCAAGGATTTCTTAAGCACGAAGAAGAGGCATACAGATGCTTCAACTTCAGGTATGTTTATGATTGAGATTCAATATTGCTTCTTCTAAGTCTAACCACTGTGTATTAGATACTAGTTGTGGTTCTCATATTTGTACAAATATGCAGGCACTAAGAAGGACTAGAGATCTGAATAAATGAGAGGTGGACCTACGCGTTGGGAATGGAGCAAGTGTTGCTGCATTAGCCGTATGAGTTTATTTTCTTTCATTGCCTAGTAGGCTAGTACTAGAGCTTAATAACTGTTATTTTGTTCCTGCTCATACGAAGAGCATTATTTCCATTTCTGCATTAGATGTTGAAGGATTTTCTTTTACTTTTGAGAATAAATGTTGTTCTTTTTCACGTGATGGAATGTTTTATGGTACTGGCATACTTAGTAATGGTCTCTACATATTAGATGCGAATGTTGATATACTTAATATAAACAATAAGAAAGCTAAAACAAGTGACTTGAATGAATCCTACATATGGTATTGTAGACTTGGCCATATAAATAAGAATCGCATTTCCAAACTCCATAAAGATGGATTATTGGATCATTTCGATTATGAATCGTTTGACACATGCGAAGCTTGTTTACTTGGCAAGATGACAAAGTCACCATTCAGTGGAAAAGGGATAAGATCCAATGAATTGCTTGAGCTTCATACATACTGATGTGTGCAACCCAATGTCAATTCTTGTCAAAGGAGGATACTCTTATTTTATCACCTTCACTGATGATCATTCTCGCTATGGTTATATATACTTAATGAAGTATAAGTCTGAAGCCTTTGAAAAGTTCAAGGAATTCAGGTGTGAAGTTGAGAAACAACTAGGTAAAGAAATTAAAACACTTCGATCCGATTGAGGTGGTGAGTAACTAGATGGAGAGTTTAAAGATTAGTTAAAGGAGAATGGGATTCTACCTGAATGGACCTCCCGGGACACCACAGATGAATGGCGTATCTGAGAGGAGAAACCGCACCTTGTTAGACATGGTGCGATCCATGATGAGCTATGCAGTTCTTCTAAAATTGTTTTTGGGGTATGCTCTCGAAACAACATCCTACGTACTTAACTGTGCTCCATCAAAGATGGTTGATTCTACGCCATACGAAGTATGGACCAAGAGGAAACCGAATCTAGCATATCTTAAGCCTTGGGGTTGTCTACTTATGTGAAGTGGATGATGCCTGACAAACTAGAAGCCAGACCGATAAATGTCTATTTGTCGGCTATCCTAGAGAAACTAGAGGATACCAGTTTTACCACCCTGGAGAATAAAAGGTTTTTGTTGCCAGGACTGGCTACTTCCTAGAGAAAGAGTTCATTCTGGAGAGGGCCAGTGGGAATAAAATTGATCTTGAAGAAATTCAAGAACCACTTACGGACAAAAAATAGTTGATCGAGGTAGAGCAGGCACCACCTAATGAGGTGGAATAAGTCCCTGCTCCCAACACAGTAGCACCTCGAAGATCTACCAAGGAACGCCATGAACCCAAAAGGTACACGGGCGTATACCTCATGGAAGATGAGGACCCTAAAACTTATGAGGAGGTACTAATGAGGCCTGACAAAAAGAAATGGCTAGAAGCCACGACTTCTGAAATGGAGTCCATGAAAGACAACCAAGTTTGGAACTTAGTTGATCCACCTGAAGGAATAGTTCCTATAGGGTGTAAATGGGTCTTTAAGAGAAAGACCGACATGGATGGTAACGTAGTCACCTACAAGGCTAGGTTAGTGGCAAAAGGTTATAAGCAAAGACAATGTATTGACTATGATGAAACCTTTTCGCCCGTTGCCATGTTAAAGTCCATTAGAATTCTGCTTGCTATTGCAGCATACCATGATTACGAAATCTGGCAGATGGATGTGAAAATAGATTTACTTGATAGGAACTTGTCTGAGGAGGTGTACATGACACAACCTGAGGGTTTCACAACCAATGACGCCAGGATGGTTTGCAAGTTGCAAAGGTCCATGTATAGATTAAATCAAGCTTCTCGGAGTTGGAATCTTCGCTTTGATGAGACAATCAAACAATTTGATTTTATCAAGAACGAAGATGAGTGATGGACATTTTACAACATAGCCAACTCTGACCGGCAGGGTACCGAGTCGGTTGTACTATAAATGGCGAGCAACGTCGTATCCCACAGGGAATCTGGTCAAGTATCAAAGTCGGTATCGTTCCTAGTTTAGGTCAACACTATTATTGAACATGGTGATTTGTCGGATCACCGGTTCTACAAACTTTATACAAAACAAAGATTTAAAACTATATAAAAGAGATAGCCGAGCTATGATCCAACCAACTACTTTCTAGCCCTAACTCATTTCCGGAAGTGTTTCGATATACTCTAATGGTCTTGGCATCGTTGAAGGGTGTCGTTTCCTAATTCCGAGAATAGACATTATTTCAATAATCTACCCTCCTATGTCAGGTTCAACAGTCCACTGACCGGATTTAACTGACCTAACACGGCCTATGATCAATGAAACGCTCAACAAGTTGATATAAACCTCACACATGAAACCAAATCTAAACAACTCAGTCGGTTTTACAGGGTGATCCTAGAACCCCAGTTCCCGTACCCTCTCGCAAAATACATATGTAAAGGCTAATATTTATCTGCTGCCAGTTAACAAGACTAAATATAAGTCAGCATTGACTTATACTCGGTTGAGCTAAGCGAACTCCGTACAAGTTAAAGGACGGGAACAAAGCGGGCGAAGATCAGTTTGAGTTTCTGAGAAACTCAGTTCCTGGGGCTTTTCCAGCTCAGGATTAGTTTTTGGTGACAAGTTTATTCACCCCCCTCTCTAAACTTGTGTTAGCCTTTCCAAGGGACCAACAATCTTAATGCAATGAGTGAAGGTTGGTTATAAGATTCCTAAGATCGAAAGTGATAGTTGTATTGTCATAGCCTTTCTGAAAGTGTTTGAATTACAACCTTGGACCTTGAAGTAAAGTTACTCAAGGAGTTACTATATAATTTAATCAGACCACATCCAACATTGGTTGTTGGGGATAACGCTGATAAATACTACTAAACCATATCAGGATATCAAACCACCGGAATGCAGTAGGAGTGTGGTTTAACCATTGACCCAATATGATTATGCGGACTTTATAGTCTGCTGGGGGTGATTGATCACCTATCATCTTTTTGGAGGGCTATATGGGATTCTAATAAGAAAAGGTTGGCTTAAAGCCATAAACCTACAGATGGAGTTCTGGTACTCCAGTTCTGTTCACACTCTTATAGAACCACTTGAGTGTCTCAGTCTCAGTGGGACCAATTGGATCTGCGTGAAAAAAAGTCAATGAATGAGAAAGTTTATCTTTTAAAGCAAATCCAAACGGTTTAGATGTAATTCCCTTAGAGGTAGAGAGTTAACCAGGGGTGATGCCCTAAAACTTTCTTGCCGTACAACGGAACTTGAATTAATTCGGAACTGAAGGGTTTTATCTTAAAGCCAATGGCATATTGACTGTCTATGCTTATATCCATCGGTGGATTAAAGCAAACCTCTAGGTCATTAAAAGCCACATATTTGAAATATATGGGTTTGACCAGAATATTGATGAGTCTTTCATAGATCAGGGTATCAATATAGGTAAAGTAGAAAATGTTAGCGACGATAAAGATAACACTGCAACAGTTGTGAACAACCTGAGTGTGTTATCGGAAGTCAAGGACCGACGAGCCAAAACGTATCTAAACAAGAGAAGTGGACTATATTCTTGAAAATCGATTCGGTTGAATTCATGATAACAAGTTGATGACAGTGTCCCATCCATCTTATTGGTTAAGATGATAATGCATTTTCGAATGCAACACTCAACAAGAGGTTTCCTACCAACCCTCTCACGGAATAATTCTCTCAATCTTCGAATATAGAGTAAATGGGATAGATTCTCTGATGGATAGAGAATGTCAGATTATTAAAAGTCAATTAAAATTGAATCTCGGATTCGAGCGTTGGTAAGTAGTATAGTACATCCTCAAGTATCTTAGAAGAATGAGGAATAATGTTTGTGTATATTCAGGTGCAAACCTGAGTATTGTTGACTACACTGATTCTGATTTTCAATCGGATTAAGAAATATCGTTGGTCGATCTCGGGCTCAGTGTTTACTCATTGTGATGGGGCTATAGTCTGGAGCAATTTAGCATCACCGATTCAACATTGTAAGTCGAATACATAGCAGCTTATGGAGTGGCAAGATAGGCGATCATGTCTCAAAAAGGTTCATTGCTGATCTGGGAGTACTTACAGGTTTGGGTAAGACGATATCACTTTACTGTGAAAACAGTTGAGTGGTGGCTTATGCAAAGGATCTTCACAGTCACAAGAGGTCAAAAGCATATTGACAAAGTACCACATGATCAGACAGATCGTGCAGAGAGGCGATAGGTCGATCCTAAAGATTGCCTTGATCCGACAACCAAGCTGATCAGTTTACCAAGACGCATGGCATTTAATGTCACTAGTAAGCGCATGGCAGGTATGAGATTGAAAGATATGTTTCATCTGCTTTAGATCAAGTGGAGAATGTTGTGAATAGAATTTGGGTGTGGTGCTCTAAAAAAATTGTTGCTTGCGCTCTAAAAAAATTGTTGCTTGTCCTTACGGGCAAGCAATAGAATGTTGGATGTAGTGCCCGAAAGACAATTGTTGCTTGTCCTTAGGGGAAAGTGGGAGATTGTTGGAAGTAGTGCCCGAAAGACAATTTATGTAATTGTTTTATAATTAATAAATGATAGATATATTCTCATCTTATTATTTTCTTTGTGTTAATTTGTAATACACAGCTGAAAACTCCAAGTTGTATCATATGTAGCCATATAACTTAGTGTGTGTCACGTGTGAGGATTAATTTTATGGTGATAAACTTGAACTGTTAGTCCGTGGTGAACTTAATCAAAGTATAAGGTCTATTGATTAAACCATCATTAATGCGCCCAGAACACTTTATGGTGTGACCGTCTTATCCGCACTGCCGATATTGGTTATCTAAGTGGGGCATTCATATATGATGTAGTCATATAAGTCTAGACCGATTTAATCTGCATTTCTCATATAATTCCGTGATTGAGAAATCATATTAAATCACAGGATGATCATATTTGGATTAACCTTAATCCTGAAGTGATTGCAGACTCCTGCTTGTTTCAAGATAGGGTTTGATGTGCTCGTTAAGGATTGCTAAAAGGCACGGTCTAAATCACTTTCACGTTAGCACTATCGAGAATGAGTAGATGGGAATGTGTCTCATAGATACGGAATCCATTCCTTCCTGTGGGAAGTAGATTGACAATCCCCTTATTTGTTAGTCCTAGAAACTGATCGATCCACGGAGTTCATATTGGTTATGAACTAATTGATCACTAGTGGGTTAACGGTAAATAATGATAAGACGTAATGAAGAAGGTTTACGGAAACATTCCCGCTTCATTACGGATAGTCTGTGGAGGGTTAGTCTATATGCAACGATTATATCAATGGACACTTATTGACTCGACACTTTAAGAACAAGTTATATCTATAATCGATAAAGTTTAGTTTCGGATTGATGGTGGCGTAATTCCGGATTTAATAAGTTGAATAAAAATGTTTTGTTCGATAAATATTTTATTCAATTTATTGTAGCTACTGTTTATAAGTCCATGGTCCCCGAGTTGGCTACTAACACGCGAGTGTGTTCTCGTATTATGGAACCTCAAGAATAAATAGTTTGTCTATTTAATGAATATGCAAAATATTATTTTGTAAATAATATGTAAAGTGGAAAATTCATTTTCTATTATTCCGTGGAAGTATATGGCGCCATATGTGTAGAAATTTGGGAAAAGAATTTTCCTGAATTATATCACATGTGTAATTAATTAGTTATTTGTTAAATAATGAATGGATAAATAAGATTGATTTTATCATTTAATGAAGATCATCTCATTTATGGTGATTATCTCTTATTTATGGAAAATATCTTTTTCTTTGGGAAAAAGATAATTGTCTTGTGAGGAAAATGATAACTCTCAGTTGCTCGGTTATTTTCCAATAAAAAGAGAGTTCCTCCCAACACAACAGACAATCAAATGATGCGCCATTTAGTAGAGAAAAGGGAGAAATTTGGTTTCTTGCCTTAGCCATTGGGAATATGAAAAACTGGAGTTTTTTTTGGAGTATATTCGAGGAGGTTCAAATGCGGGATCGACGTCCACCAGTCGTCGATTGGAGATACAACTCGGAAGATCACGGCTTCTATTTAGTTGGGAAAATCTTTATACCTTCTTGTAGTTAGATTAATTTATTATGCGAATCATCTCGTGGTAAAATCGTAAACGATTTATTTCGTTTCTTCCGCTGTGCATGATCGAGTGTCTCGATTGGTGCTGTGAATCGGATCTAATGATCCGAAAAAAGGGGGGAAACGCTTTGGCGGCAGCGAGCGTGCTCGTCGCGGTTGCGCGACCGGAAATTTGTCCAGGTCCGATTTTTTCTGCGTTTCGGATCCTAATTCGGGTTCCTGTATATCCAGCATACACCTCGTAGCCTTTAGCCATCAACTTAGCCTTATGGTAGTCGTATTACCCTCCATGTCAGTCTTTCATAAAGACCTGCTACACTATTCATAGACATTCTGATGTGATTCCCAATGAAGAAAAACTTTATTGAATTTACTTGAAGTATTTTTATTTATTTTTAGTCATTATTATTTGGGAAAATTTATCCCACATTGTTTAGGTATTATTTGTTTATTTTGGAGTTATAATTTTTGGGGAACTTTATCCCATATTGCTTAGAAAGCTCTTTGGCTTGGAGTTTGTAGCTTATATAAGGCATTTAGGTGTTTCTTTTATTGAACAACACATATTTTATTGAGTGAAATTATTATAAAGTTTTCTAGCTTTTTGTGAGTATTCTATTCGTAGAGTATTCGAATCTGAACTTATCAAGGTTCTGAGCATAACTTGTGGCGTTCGTATACCAAGGTTTTAGATACGGGTTATCTAAGGGTTGAGGTCATACCAAGGTTCTTAGTTACGAGTTAGCTAAGGGTCGCGGTGCTCATTTTATTGATACCTTTAATCGGTCCTCCGACAATTTCAGATCTGATTCGATCACGGATCATATCAGTTGGTATCGGAGCTCAGTAATTAAAGGTATCAAATATCCCTTGTTTATTTCTTTTTATTCCTTCGTTCTTGTTATTAGTGTTCCCCAAAGAAAAAAAAATTATTAGTTAATTTCCCAGCCATTGATCTTTGTCGTCTGCGTGTTCATACTTTCATAGAAAAAAAAATCCAGTTCTTGATCTCGTTCCTGTTAAAAAAAAAAAAAGCTTTCTTTTCTAGGCCTTGTGTGATCTGTTTGTGAAAAAAAAAAAAAAAAAAAAAAAAAATTTCCCAGCCTTCAAGTATTGTTCCTGCTAGTTGTACACAAAAGAATTTCCAGCTTGTTATTTCTTTGTTTGTTCTGCGTGGCCAATTACAGTACAATAAATAAATTACCAGGCTTTTTTTTTCCAGCTTACCTAATTCTGTGAGTGAAAAAAAAAAAACAAGCAAACAAAACCTAGCCGCAACTTTGACCAAGTTGTTTGCCCTATTTATTTCTGATTGGTTTAAAAAAAACAAAAAAAAACACACAAACAGCCTAGCCTTTTGGACGAGTGTTTCACATTCCAGGTGTGATTTTTATCACACCCGTGATTCTAAGACACCAAAAAAAAAAAAAAAATCCTTTCTTCTTTTTATGTTTTCTTTTAGGTTCTATCATCTTTCAATTGTCCTAACCAAAACCCTAGGTACTTATATAAGTTCTTTGGTATTGATTGTTTCGGGTGCTCATTATTTTGGTTTGTTTTACGATTTAAACTCTACACGAGAGGAGTGTAAACACAAGTGATTGTGAGGATATATACATATTTTTGTTGAACTTGCATCATGTCGAAAGAGCTCACCGAGGGAGAGGAGCATGCTATTGATGCTCGTATCCGGGTATTGGCGGAGGCACAAGCTGCCGTGATAAATAGAAAATTTGAAGAGATGAGGGCTCAATTTCAAGATATGTTAACAGAAAGAGGCGGTGGTAGAGATAACCGCGGTGGTAGAGATAATCGTGGTGGTAGAGGTGATAGGAGGAGAAGAGAAGCAGTGCCCCGGGTTGAGGAGGAGTATGACAACGTTTCCGAGCCTTCTGAGGTTACCCATAGTGATGATGTTAGAATAGTAAATATATTACTTTTATTAGGAATATATTTAGAAAATATGTTGTATTTACTGTAATTAGTGAGGTCAATATTTCCATAGAATTAGTCAATAGTCAGCATGATTTTAGGAGCTTAATTCTAGATCAGTTACAACAAATCTGTATTGTAAATATTACCATTTTTGGGAATGAGAAAGATGAGGAATTCACATTCTTTCATGGTATCAGAGCCACCCTTTATTGTGCAATTGTTGGGCCTATTTGTTGGCCTTGTGTGCCCGGCCCACACTTGAGGGAGCGTGTTAAAGTGTCCCACATTGGGAGCTTGTGGCTGTTTCACCCACCATATTAAGAGATGGACTTCCCTCACCTCACAATCTAGGTTTTGAGGATGAGGCCCCTCCTCTTATATAGGTTTGGGCCTAGATTTTCCACATGGTATCAGAGAAGTAGTTTTTTTCACCTCTCAGATATTACAGCCGCCGGTATCTCTCTTCTTTCACCACCACCACCGTTTTCTTCCATCATGTCTGATTCTGCAAAAATTCATCCAGCAATGGTTGTCACCAATGTGAAATCAGTTATCCCAATTACTTTGGATATGGAAACAAGCCAATATCATTCATGGGCCATCATATTCAAAAATCTGGCTAAAGCACATGATGTTCTTGACCACATCATACCGCCAAGTGATCCCACCGGAAAAGCTGCCGCAGAGAATTGCCAAGACCGACAATCTCCCACTCTGGCACCGCCTAGATTCCCTCGTCTTACAGTGGATCTATGCCACTATTTCACCCGATATTCTCTCCACAATTCTAATTGATGGTGACACAGCCGCAGATGCTTGGACACGAGTGGCTAACATTTTTTAGGATAATAAAAATTCTAGAGCAATGTTCTTGAACAAGGAATTTACCAATACGTCGTTGGCGGATTTTGCTTCCACAGCCGCCTATTGCAATCGTTTGAGGTCCTTGGCTTATCAACTTAAGAACGTGGGTGCCCCGGTTAATGAACAAGCATTGGTTCTCCGTATGCTTAAGGGTCTGACTGCTCTTTATAAGCATTTCATCACGGTCCTGCGGCATAAGAAAACTCTGCCGGATTTTGCCATGGCTAGATCTAAATTGGGGTTGGAGGAGACCACCCTTATGGAGCAAGCTCGATCTGAATCCGGCGACTCCACGACGGCGCTGTTGAACCAGTCATCGGAGGATGCACCGAGGTCTCACACAACGATCTCCCAGCCCTCAAACTCCTCAGGTAATCGTGGCTCGTCTTCTAGAAATAATAATAATACCAATCGGTCAAGGAACATGACTGGAAATTCAGGATCCGGAAAACAGGCTGCCGGTGGACATTAGAATGGACAGGGTGGCAACCGTCGGCAATCTCAACCGGCTCCAGCTTATGGCGGTGGTGCTTCATAGGGTCGGCAGCAATCGTGGATTCCATCTTGGTGGATGACCATGCCAGACTCATGGGTTATTCCTCCGTCTCCTTACCCAACTCGGCCCAATGTGTCAAATTTTGGGATTTTAGGCCCACGGCCTCAACAGCAACAACAGGCGTACAACGCCCAATGGACTCCCACGGATATTGAATCGGCTATGCATACAATGTCTCTCTCACCACCGGATCCAAATTGGTACATGGATACCGGGGCTACGTCACACATGACATCGGCGTCAGGTACGCTTACGCCTTATTTTAATTTGAGCAATCATTTTGGTATTACTGTTGGTAATGGACAATAAATCCCGATTCGTGGTCATGGTAATGATGTCCTTCCTTTCCCAAACCCGCCATTGCATCTCAATAATGACCTTCATGCTCCTAATATTATCAAAAATTTAGTCTTTGTTCGAAAGTTTACCACTGATAATAATGTCTGTGTTGTTTTTTATCCTATCGGTTTTTCTTTGCATGATCTACAGACGGGGACATGCCTCATGAGATGTGATAGTTTGGGTGATCTTTATCCTGTTACTTCCGCACTGCGCCCTCCACATTTGTCTTCTTCTGCATTATTAGCTTCTTCCGTATGGCACGATATATTGGGACATCCGGGTCCGAATGTTCTTCATTTTTTACGTTCGCATAAATATATTACGTGCTCACACTTACCCCGTTCGGGTTTATGTCGGTCATGTATGTTAGGAAAACATGTTCGGTTATCTTTTTATGATTCTACTTCTGTGTCTTTTTCACCATTTGATATTGCTCATAGTGACTTGTGGACATCTCCCGTAATAAGTACTTCTAGTCATCGTTATTATGTGTTATTCCTGGATGATTTTACAAATTATTTGTGGACATTTCCAATTGCAAACAAGTGTGACGCGTTTTCTATTTTTTCCAAATTGCATGCCTATATTTCTACTCAATTTGAAAAAAAAGATTAAACATTACAGTGTGATAATGGAAAGGAATTTGATAACCGCCCTTTCCGTTTTTTTTGTGAATCCAATGGCATCTCCTTCCGTTTTTCCTGTCCCTACACATCCTCTCAAAATGGTAAGGCGGAACGAAAAATCCGTACGATCAATAATCTTGTCCGTACCCTTCTTATTCATGCCTCGGTACCACCAACCTTTTGGAATCATGCATTGGAAATGGCTACATATCTCTTAAATATTCTCCCAAGTCCACTTTTGAATAATGACACTCCCTTAAAACGGTTGTTTCATAAAGATCCTGCGTACACCCATTTACGGGTCTTTGGGTGTCTTTGTTACCCTCTTTTTCCCTCACCTACCATTAATAAACTCCAACCACGTTCTACTCCGTGTGTGTTTTTAGGGTATCCTCATAATCACCGTGGTTTTAAATGTTTTGATCTTTCCACTAATAAAATTATTATCTGTCGGCACGTCTCGTTCGATGAAAATGTTTTTCCTTTTGCAAACATTCATCAACCATCTTCTGACACGTATAACTTTCTGGACCATCATATTAGTCCCCTATTGGCCTAGCACCTAGAATTCCCTTCTAATTCCATGCAAACAGCGGCAGATCCTAATTCCCCTTCCACGGCCCAACACAGCTTTGAGCCCCGTTCTCCAGAGCCCACGTTGTCCACTTCCTCAACCGACCTGGACCAGCCTACTCCCCTTTATTCTTCCTCCTCGGCTCTGTCCACCCATTCTTCTTCACAATCCACATCACTTCATCCACAGCTCACCACTCTCCAGTCCAACCTCCTCCTTCTCCTCCTGGACCTACCACACGTGGGCGTCATGGTATTTTCCGGCCCATTTTTCATATCAGGGTTTTACCACCACGGTCACCAAATCTCCTCTTCCTCGTAATCCGGTAACAGCATTACGTGATCCGAACTGGAAATTGGGTATGACTGACGAATATGATGCTCTTATTAAAACTAGGACGTGGGATTTAGTGCCTCGACCACCTAATGTTAATGTGATTCGTTCAATGTGGATTTTCACTCGTAAACATAATGCTGATGGTTCTTTTGAGCGCCATAAAGCTCGTCTTGTAGGTAATGGGAAGACACAACAGGTGGGCATTGACTGTGGTGAAACTTTTAGTCCGGTCGTTAAACCGGCAACTATTCGGACCATTCTTTGTTTATCTCTGTCCAAACAATGGCCTCTTCATCAGCTGGACGTCAAAAATTCTTTTTTGCAGTGGGATCTCCATGAGACAGTATATATGCATTAACCCGTTGGTTTTCGGGATCCAGTTCATCATGATTATGTGTGTTTACTTCGTAAATCACTTTATGGGCTTAAACAAGCCCCTCGGGCATGGTACCGGCATTTTACAGATTATGTCTCAAGCATTGGATTTTCCAATAGCAAATCGGATTCATCTCTGTTTATTTATCATTCCGGCTCCGACATTGCTTATTTACTATTATATGTCGATGATATTATTCTTACAGCATCCTCGGAGGCTCTTCGGACATCGATTATGGCATGTCTTGCATCCGAATTTGCGATGAAAGATCTTGGTCCCTTACACTATTTTCTTGGTATACGGGTTACTCGTCACTCCAATGGCTTATTTCTCTCTCAAGAATAGTATGCCACGGAAATTATCGAACGGGCCGGGATGGCCAATTGTAAGCCGTCAAAAACTCCGGTTGACACTAAAGCAAAACTTGGGGCTACGGATGGGGAGACTATCACCGACCCTACACTCTACCGCAGTCTTGTCGGGGCCCTACAGTACCATACGTTTACTCGACCCGATATTTCATATGTGGTTCAGCAAATTTGTCTCCACGTGCATGATCCTCGCACACAGCACATTTCCATGCACTGAAGCGCATTATTCGATACATTCAGGGTACCTTACATTTGGGATTGCAGTTGGTGCCTTCGTCCTCCATGGAACTTATTTCATACACGGACGCCGACTGGGGGGGTGTCCGGACACTCGCCGATCTACCTCCGGTTATTGTGTATTTTTGGGCGATAATCTCATCTCATGGTCCTCAAAAATTCAGCCTACCCTATCCCGTTCTAGTACAGAGGCCGAGTATCGGGGCGTGGCCAATGTGGTCTCCGAATCATGTTGGCTTCGCAACTTATTATTGGAACTCCGTTGTCCGATTCGTAAAGCAACGCTGGTTTATTGTGACAACGTGAGTGCGGTTTATCTTTCCGGAAACCCGGTTCAACATCAACGAACCAAACATATTGAGATGGATATTCACTTTGTTCGTGAGAAGGTTGCACGAGGTTAAGTCCACGTTCGGCATGTCCCTTCCCGTTATCAGATTGCTGACATTTTTACGAAGGGTCTACCACAAGTCTTATTTGATGATTTCCGGAATAGTCTCAACATCCGTGAATCTTCCGTTTCGACTACGGGAGGGTGTTAGAATAGTAAATATATTAATTTTATTAGGAATATATTTAGAAAATCTGCTGTATTTACTGTAATTAGTGAGGTCAATATTTCCATAGAATTAGTCAATAGTCAGCATGATTTTAGGAGCTTAATTCTAGATCAGTTACAACAAATCTGTATTGTATATATTACCATTTTTGGGAATGAGAAAGATGAGGAATTCACATTCTTTCATATGAGAGTGACGGTGATCAAGATAACATGCGGCAAGTCAAGATGAAAATTCCTACGTTTAAAGGTACGAATGATCCCGATGCTTATTTAGATTGGGTTCGTAAAGTTGAGTAGATTTTTCGTTGTAATAATTACTCCGAGAAGAATAAGGTTAGATTGGCTACACTTGAATTTGAGGGTTATGCAGCTATTTGGTGGGAACAATTAATTATTAATCGTCGCAAGGCCCGAGATGATCTTGTGAAAACTTGGAATGAGTTGAAAAGGGAGATGAAAAGGAGATTTGTCCCGGACTCTTATTACCGTGAACAGTATCGAAAATAGCAGACTCTTATGCAAGAGAATCGATCAGTGGAAGATTATTATCAAGAGATGGAACTTACATTAATTCGTACAAGTACCGAGGAAGATCCCGAGGCGACTATGGCTCGTTTCTTGAGTGGTTCGAGGCCTGAAATTGCACATCCGGTGGAGATGAAAGATTGTGATAGTTTGGATAAAATGGTACATGCTGCGATATTAACTGAAAAACACTTGAAGAAAAGGACTACCTTAACAAAACCATATTCAGGTAATTCTTCTTCTTACCGTTCGTTTCAGCCTTCAGGTGATAGTTCGCAATTCAACAACCCTAGGCCGACCCCTATGTCTTCCAATGAGGCTTATAAAGCTAAGGAAAACAACAAGGGTAAAGCTACTACTTCCCCTCAACAGGCCACTCGTAACCTCAAATGTTTTAAGTGTCAAGGTGTGGGACACATAGCAAGTGATTGTGTGAATAAACGTAGTATGGTTTTGGTGGGAAAATCCCGTGGGGAGAAGGAGTATATGTCACAATCTGAGGAGGAGGAGATGGCTGATTTTTGAGGAGGCATTTGAGCAAGAACCCCTGGTTAGACCTCTTTTGGTCACACAAAAAGCATTGAGTACCACCGTCAAAGTGGAAGAAAGTTTGCATCGGGAAAATATTTTTCAGACGCGTTGTCTTATTGGCGATAAGGTGTGTAGTGTGATTATTGATCCGGGAAGTTGTGCTAATGTGGTTAGTACCGAGGTGGTGGAGAAGCTAGCGATTCGTACTACCAAACTAGCTAAACCTTATAAGTTGAAATGGTTAAATGAGTGTGGTGAAGTTCGTGTTACCAAGCAAGCATTGATTTCTTTAAACATTGGGAAGTTGGATGATGATGTTCTTTGTGATGTGGTACCTATGCATGTCACACATGTTATACTTGGTAGGCCTTGGCAATATGATAGGCGATTTCTTTATAATGGTTTACTGAGCAGGTATACGTTGATTCACCTGGGAAAGAAAATTACTCTTGTTTCATTGTCACCACAAGAAGCACATGAGGAGCAACTTAGACTTGCTCAAAGCCGAGAGGAAGTGAAAGTAAAGGCGGGAGGAATAGTTGCACATGGTACTAAATCTGTTGTGAGTGGGGGACAAAGGAAAGTTTGTCTCACGTCACTATCCACTAGTTCGGGTTTTCCTTCATCTTATTTACAGGTTCCTGAGGAGCATTCACTTGGTGGCAAACCGGAGCACCATTTCCTTGATCCGTTTTCTACGTATGTTGCGGCCTATCTGACTCCTCCTTGCTATCGGCCTCTTGCTACTTTACAAGGATATCTTCACGTTTCTAGAAAGTCGAGTGAGTACTTTGATGTTGCATTGGTGATGCCTGGCTCACTATCAAAATGAGCCTTTGATATGAAGTGGCGTGTTCGTGTTATGTTCTATTCCGGTGACTCATTGGTGCATTTTTGGCATTGTCCAAGCTTTACGCTTGCTGATCCCTTTTACGACGTCCTTATGATTCGAGGTCGAATCCTTTTGGAGCCGGGAGGGAATGATGTGATTCCCAATGAAGAAAAACTTTATTGAATTTACTTGTAGTATTTTTATTTATTTTTTATTTGTTTATTTTGGAGTTATAATTTTTGGGGAACTTTATCCCACATTGCTTAGAAAGCTCTTTGGCTTGGAGTTTGTAGCCTATATAAGGCATTTAGGTGTTTCTTTTATTGAACAACACATATTTTATTGAGTGAAATTATTATAAAGCTTTCTAGCTTTTTGTGAGTATTCTATTCGTAGAGTATTCGAATCTGAACTTATCAAGGTTCTGAGCATACCTTGTGGCGTTCGTATACCAAGGTTCTTAGATACGGGTTATCTAAGGATTGAGGTCATACCAAGGTTCTTAGTTACGAGTTAGCTAAGGGTCGTGATGCTCGTTTTATTGATACCTTTAATCGGTCCTTCAGCAATTTCAGATCTGATTCGATCACGGATCATATCACATTCCCTTTAGGTCAGACGAACTGGGTTCATAACCTATTTGTCACTCTTGGAATCCAATTCAGATACTATGGCTCCTGGCCATATCTCTTAATCTTGTCTTTCAAGAATTTCTACATAAGTCGATGAACACACAAGTAGCCCTTTCAGGCTCATGGTGATCTGCAGACTCACAAAATACTTGTGCATGCTGAGCAGTGTCCTACACCTCATCATTACGTGGCGTCTGCTCACGTTTCAACAATTGAATATTCTTTGTGGTTCTCAAACTTTTTTTTTTGAGATCTCAATTTACTCCCACTGTTTCTTTTGGAAGAAACACTTCCTCTAGAAGACGGCATGTTTGGAGACAAGCGCTTTTTCTCCGCGGGTAAGTAAGTAATATCTTGCATACTTGCCAAGATATTTTCCAAAGTTGCATATGTCATACTAAGCTCCAAGCCTTTCAGACATTGTCTACTTGTTTGAAGTACGACAACCCTAAATCGTCGGTTAACACGGATTCAAGTCATCGTCTTTCATATCTGATATGGAATTTATTCAACATTTATTCTTTGGAACTCGGTTAAGTATATGTTTCGAATGAGGGCACTATCTCAAAACAGGTAAGGGATACTTTGCATGGCTTGCGTGGCTTCTTTATCGTATAAAGTGTTGTTTCCATTTTAGAAACACAATCTAATTGTGTATCCCAAAAATGGTATCCTTCAGGGGAGAATGTGATTCCTTTCAGACAACTTATGAAACACCCTTAAGGGATCAATTGTTTCAATCCAAATGAAGATTAATTCCTAAGTTGTTTATTGATCTCATATTCATACTAGTTCGAAGTTTTCAAACTTTCCGAATTTTGTACTTTACTAAATACATTCAAATATTTCTAAAGTAGTCAAAGAGAGTAATAAAATAATACCATATATGGCATTAATTGTCATAAGCCATCAAACATCAGTATGTTTAGGCTTTAGGCACATTTTCTAGAACTTATAACCTTTTCACAAAAGGGTATTTTAGTCATCTTTAGATAAGATTCGTATTTTCCATATGATTCATAATCACTTGGTTCAGGCATCATCAGAACGACATTTGATTACACGTTTCTCTTCCACAAAGACTATATCTATAACAACCACAAAAGATCAAGGATAACAGCCATACAAATATTTGGTTGAGATTTCATCACCTATATCGTCTATTCAATTACAGCAATCTAGTATGTTGGATTCGATGACTATCCAACTTTATCGGAATAACGTTTGCTCTTTATAATTGAATTTGTCCATTAAATCCTAACATTTAACTGAAAATATGTTCTTCAAAAGAATCGGAACACAATAACATTTATTTAGTTCCTTTATTGGTTTTCTAGACTCGGAATATTATATAGTAAATGCTGCAGCGTTTGCTTCACTTTCCATATCTTAGAATGTATCTTTCTAATTCAATCATACTCGTAAGATATCATATATCTAAGAGTTGACTTGAGCTTAGATAGATTTTCTCAACTTACTTGCTTAGAATGGAGACTTCGATAAGTTCTCTTATTCAAGCACATGCCCTAATCTTTCCTTTTTAATCCTTTAAGCACTTTCAAATATTTCTTAGTTTAGTCTTCCTAAGACTTGAGAAAAATTGCAAGAGCTATGTGTTTAATTTTCTTTCATAAAGAGAATTCAAGGTTCATTTTAACCTTTTGAATCATATACAAAACATGAACTATTTAATCAACCTTCAAGCAATGAAAGAATTAAGTTGATACTTAAATCTTACAATTACGAAAACAACAGTTCCAAAATTCGTTGTTGTCATTCTTATTCAACACATCTAATATTTGAATTAATTGTCATCGTATGACAAAATGGCCTATTGGATATCGTTATATCCAATATATGACTAATTCGTTGAAACTCATTTCACGTGATTTAATCATATCATGAGCCCCTGTTTTGACTAATAATTAAGGCCTAGAGCACTCCATCAAATATGTAGTCTCTTGTCTTTAACTACTATAGCTTAGTCGCTCGTGTCATTGCTTATTTTAAAATGATTAAAATTACTTAACCATTTTGAGAACGTTTCTCAAAAGGTAACAGTCATTAATTTGGTTTAATAATCGATAAATAAAGGTTTGGTAAAACTACAATAAAAATAAAGATTAAAAGAGCGTGTTGTTATACACGCAAAATAAAAAATGGTCATTTGGTTTATGATTTTGCTCCCACTAGTCAACTACTCCTAAAAAAATCGGGGAATGTATTCGATCTCTCTCTCTCTCTTGGTTTCTCTCTCTCAAAAAATCTCCAGCCAAAAACTTTCGTGCAACACCGCCGCCCCTCCGGCGTATTGCCGGATGAGGCATTTAGTTTCCTTGTAGATCCTTTGTGTATCCTTTTGTGTTCTTCTCTTTGTTTGTCTCTTTTAAAGTTGTTATTCATGGCGTGGTGTTGATCTCAGGGACGGACCCAGCATGCATGAGGGGGGTGCATGGCCCTCACTCAAATTTCGGTGTGAAATTACTAGTATACCCCTAAATACCTGTGTATGTATATATTTTCGAACATTTTTATTATAACTCTCCCTGTAGTTCAACTGGTATGTTGCTAAGTATTAACCATGTGATCAAGGGATCGAATCCTAGCATCTACATTTTTTTTATCCTTTTTTTTGTTTGTTTTTTTAACTACAGTTTGTAACTTATGTTTTATTTTTCCCTTTCTAGTGTTTGATATTTATGTTTTCTAGAAAAAATTTCGCTACCGTACTTTAGTGAGAATTCGGCCCCCACTGAAAAAAAAATCCTGGGCCCGTCACTGGCTGATCTCTTAGGTGTGGATTCAGATCTAATGCCACTCCGGCAATTAATGTGCTTCTTACTCCAGCGACCTCCTTTGGTGGTGTTGATATGGAGTTCGTGGACTAGTGATGGCCGGTGACGTGTTGGTTTTGGATCTGATGGTGGTGGTCTTCCCCTTGCAGCGGAACCATGGTTGTGGTGGTGGTTTTGAAGGATGTTATCATTTTTTTGTTTTAGTTTTGCCTCTCTCTCCATGATCTGAGTGGCGCTTCTCAGCACCGGATCCGGACAGTTGTCTGATTGCTAGAGGATCTCACGGATTTTGCTCGTTTGGGCTCGATCCACTTTTATTTGGGCGTATCTCCTCTTTCTGGACAAGCTTTTGGTCTGATCTGGTGTTGATGCCTACTCCGGCGATGGGGAGGGGCTTGTTCCAGTTGTTCTGTGTTTTAGTTTATTAGTTTTTGCACTGTAGTCTGTGTTGGCCGGGTAATGGATTGCACTAGAGGATTCACGTGTTTGAACGTCATCTCTTACTGAGAATCTTTTTCTTTTTGTTCAGCACCCTTTTCCAATCTTTTAGTTGGCTCCGTTTGTGTTGGTTTGTTTGTCCGGCGTTAGGCCGGTTTTTAGTGCGGATTTAGGCCGCATAGTAGCGTGGCATTAGGCTGCATTGTAGTACGGCTTTTGACTGCGTCTATAGTCAAGCTTCGGCTAGTTTTGTTGTAATTTTGTTTTTCAGAAATAAAACTTTCGTCTCCGGTGAAAAAAAAAGTCAACTACTCCCAATTGATTTTCAAGAATCTTCCAAAAATTCTTTAGTGGTCAAGATCCCACCTAGTTACGTCGATTCCCTGTTGTGGCTGGTGAACCGAAATAATTCGACGAGTAGGTGACACTTCACCAATCACATCATAATATGATTCTTGGTTATTGACCAGTCAACTCTTTGACAATTCACATTACAATGTGGAAGCCAACCCTTGCCTCTAAAAATTACCCGACCCCTATTATGGCTGATGGCCGAATAATTTTCAATTAAGTCATTACTCAATATTCACGAGATCTCATATGATCATATCTCAATAATAACGATATACATGAGGAAGGCCAACCCTCAGCTGTGGCTGATGGATTGGATCCGAACAAGAGTTCTTCACCGTCATTATAATATTGGGAGATAGTTCCAAATTAATTTTTATCGTGAGAGTATTTATTTGAATTAATTCACTTAATTAATTACGGTCTCATCAAAAGTATCTATCTCTATAGACATGCATCCTACACATTCATCTTGATCGTGTCTAATCGTGCATCTATCATATCATATAAAATAAATACAAGCACAAAATAAATGAATGCGTAAAGTAACCGGTATGATCATGGACTTTTCTTAAGTGCGGTTTCGAATAAAAACTGACGAAACCGCGGGTCACAATCCAAGGGTAGCTGCAACCGCAAATATGATCTCTATGTCTTCTTTCTTTGGCCTCCATCTTCCGCTTAGTTCTTATTACATAAAATTATATCTAATAAAATAAATACACCCGCCGCTCATGGGGGGGAGGGGGGGATAACGGGAATGGGATAAATGCAGAAAATAAAACCAGGTCACGTTCTTCATAACGGCCTAGGACATAATTTAAAACCAACAGAAAATTAAATCATTCACGTCTATCCTATTTGGTCGAGTCCATGATCAATCGGGGTCCATATAATCATATTGTATCTACTACAATATCTAATCCATACAATAACATTTTATTAAAAAGATAAAATCTAAAATTACCAACTTGCGTCTTAATTAATCGATTAACGTTTAATCAATTAAAAAATTGTATCTAATCAATTAACTAATTAACATTTAATCAATTAAATGATTTTGATCGAAATAAAATTAACGATTAATTTTAAAACTATTTCTATTTTAATTTTATTATTCTAAAATAAAATCAAAAAATAAAATAGGTCTCTTTTGTTTCCTTTCTTTTTGTTCCTAACCAGAAGGGATGTCTTTGATTTCCAAAACCAAAAGGCAACGACCTAGGTCATTACCAAATATTTGGTAAAGGCCTAAGTTAACCTTAAAGGGATGTCTTTGTTTTCCTAAACCAAAAGGCAACGACCTAGGTCATTACTAAATATTTGGTAAAGGCCTAGGTTAACCTTATGTCCACAAAAGTGGACCATAGGCCTAACCCTATTATTGAGCAAATTGAGTGGTGGTCATTTTCATGCCATGCGGCACGCTAATGGTCCAAACTATTTGAACCATCAGTTAGCAACATGACATCAACTGAACAACAAGAGATTTCAATGTACCATAAAAATTCACAAAACAACAAAATTTGATATCCACCACAAAACCACCAGCCACCGCCGGCAACCCTAGGGCCGACGATGCCGCCGGCGATAATGCGGTAGGGCGCCGCCGCTTCGGCCGAGCAGCCCTACCCGAATAAAAAAAATTCGTTTCTCGAATTTAAATCATGCATCTAGATTTAATTACTATGCAAATTAATCAATGTTTATTGCTTAAGCTCGAATACCGCTCTGATACCGCTGTTAGGAAATCTAAGCGGGAACGCAGCGAAATTTAAAATTTTGATTTCCTTTTACCAAGATCGACTTCGTTTAAGCAACAAACATATTAGTAGTAAATGAGAAAGTTGCCTTGGATGATCTAAAAGATCGAAGCTTTTTCATCTACGAAGGAGTAGTGGTGCACAGAGCCGCCCAAGCGTTCGACCTCTATCGCTAGTCCAAATGAACAACCCGCCGAAATCCACCATTTGATTGCTACTCGAAAAACTTGGTTGCTAGACGGACATTTTCTCTCTCTAAATTCTCTCAAGAAGCTCTCTAATTTTTTCTAGTAAATTAGAACTCTTCTAATTGTGATGATACAAAAGAGCTTGACACCCACTACATATTTATAGTGGTGTTTGCGCCCCATATACCCCAAATTGATTGAGAGAAGCTTCTTCGTGAAATTGGGAGAAATAAAACCTGTTATTAGTAAAATAAGGAAATATCTTAGATTGATTTATCTCATTAATATCTAATATCTTATATTAAATACTTTCCAAGATATATATTGTCAATATCTAATATTGAATATATCTTTAATGTATTACCATAAATCAATTTACACATGTGTGCAAATCTCTCTCTCTATATATATATATATATATATATATATATATATATATATATATATATATCCAATATATATATACATATTAATACATACTATAGTACTATGATTAATTAATTTGCAAAATCCATGTGTATTAGTATACACAAAATTGCGCCACATGTATATAAAAATATACATCTAATTAATCAACATAATTAATATCTTGTATTATATTTATTCATAATAAATAAATACCACCATATTAATTTATCACTATAACACTTAATAGTCGAGATAAAACTTTTCTTATTTGGTTAACACTATAACCGCATTTTAATCCGGCTAGATATTCTTATGTGTGTGACCCGATAGGCTTCCGAATATGTTGGCCGTAGGCACAAAGTACATTTACTAAAATACCTTCATACCTAACGATCATGGATAGCGTCTAGCAACACGCCATTACCCCCAATCATCGGAAGAGTCAAATGCAATGACTACTACCTTTCATGTGAAACGGTTACCGTGTAAATAGAATCCTATCGCTGTATTAATATCCATACGGTCGTACGTCGAGTGTCAAACATCAACGACCGTATCTTATAATCCAGATATCATGCACTCTCGAAGTAACTCATTTACTCCACTTTGCAAAGATTCACGAGAGTAAGATAATACTTATAAGAAGACCCTTTCAGATATTTACTCTTATTCATAGGATACGCGATTTTCGGACGAGTAACATGAATCCTAAGCATGCTTCAGTATCACACCCAATCACTACCGCATTATCGCCCCATGGATAAGGGAAACCTCAATAGTGTCAAAGTATGACAATCCACACCGTGATGCCATGAAGACTCCGGTCTTAGGATAATTACACAACCGCCATATTGTGCAACACTTAATAAAGTAAGTGGGTCAGTCTAACGTATGCATTCTCTAATACACGTCCACGTATAGTCCAAGTGTCTCTACACTTCGATAGACGAGATTCATCCCTATCTTCAATAAGATAGAAGACATCAAATACGTGATAGTCTAATCGTACCATCAATGTCATGTTTGACAATACATACGACTAGAGACATTTAAGTATCAAACTTATTAAAGTGATTCGAGATCTCATCAACCATAAACACTATCATGGTTTCGCTATCACAGTTTAATACTAAGGACGTTATCATATAACAATATCGTAATTGGTCCGTTAAACGAACAAAATATATAATAACAGAAAAGCCCTTTAGTATATGTATAAACATAAAGAAATAGTAGAAATAATCCGACCCGGTCGGATCCGGTCCAACCCGATTGGGTTAAGGACACTATTTCAACAATTACATCCCACTCCACAAGAACACCTAGGGGTAGGCCTTAGAACAGTCATCTCATCCCACGGTACCTTCAAATTAGTAAAATATTATGTGAATGTTGAACAACATTGCTTGGTGTTACTAATGTCCTCTAACAAATCGGACAGCCTATATGCATCAACACTAGAATATCTATCCTTAAGATCATTCCAAATCTTGTATGTCGAATCTAACCACAACTCTCCACGACCAATAGGTTTTATCGCAGAATTAAGCAACCATGAAGTGACGAGAGTATTACACTGATTCCATACCACATAATACATGTCTTCTGGCTTAAGTTTCGGCAGTGTTCCATCAACGAAGCCTATTTTGTTTTTGGTGATAAGTGATATCAACATGGATCTGCTCCATTCGTGGTAGTTATTTCCTTCCAACGGCGGCAACACCAGAACCAGCGCCGGATCTTTGTTCGGGTGTATATAGTAGGGACTTGAAACTAGAATAACCTCTTGATTCGCCATGAATGAATCGAAGGAACACAAGAATCAACAGTTTAAAACATGAAACTGAATCGCTCTAATACCATGTGGAAACCCTAACCCTAATCGAAGGAAAAACGCAGAGAAAAGGGGATGAAAACCTTTTAGTGAGGGCCACAATCTCACTAAAATGTAGTGGCAAAAAAATTTCTTGTAAAATTCACAAATTATAATAAGAAAAGAAAAAACATAAATTATAAACACTAAAAAAGAGAAAATAAAACATAAATTACAAACACTAAAAATAAAAAATAAAAATAAAAACAAACAAACAAACAAGAAAGGGATAAAAATATGGATATTTGTTTATAAAGACCAGTTTGAGTACTTAATAGGCATTTAGGACACTTATGAATCTTATTTGTTTATAAGGACATGTTATTCCTTTCTTTCCTAAAATACCCCTGTTTTACAAACGCTAAAATCATTTCTCAAAATCCGATGAATTAATGGAGATATCTTGCCGTGGATTCTAGATCGAGAGATGTTTCTCCCGCCGGCAGCCATGGTTCTAGCAACTTTCCGTCCGGCAATCCATTGTTACTTGAGTTCCTCTTTGCTTTGCTCTTTTCTTCTCCCATTTATCTTGCTTTTGATCCATGGGAAAGAAAAATCGAAAGAAATCGATATAGCTTGGGTTCGGTCGTCGATTCGATGAAATACACTCTGTTATTCGATGAGGTTGAAGGCTTGTAAGCATGGCATTATCAATCTTTTCCTAATTCAATTTTTTTTATTTGTATGCAGGTTTGGTATATATGAATAGGGTCATATTATATGCCCTTAAATTTTTGTTCAAGATGGTGATGGATTTTGAGTTTGGTTGCTGCAGTTTTATTAGGATAATTTTCATTTGTTGGATATGGATGTATTTTGATGTATTTGTTAGTAACTACATCTTTGTTCAACTATATTTTGCTATGAAGATCAATCTTGAATTTTGTTTGGTATTTAAGGGCGAATCCATACTCTGTTGTGGCGAGAAATGTGTTTGTTTTGATATTCAGATGCTCCAAATCATTACCAATGAGTACTCATTGTTACTTATCTTTTTTTTCAATGTTTTTTCTGCAATGGTGTTCGCGGTTTTATGCAAAGTAAAAGATAACAAGTAATAAAATAAAACCGATGTCAGCCCCAAGTGCGAAGGCTCGCAGCTATAGTGGTGAAACCGGATCGTATCCGCAGGGACTTGTACGAAAAAGAGTTTTTTTCCTTCGATTTCTTTTATAAAGTTGATAATTATGATCTCGGATTTTCAATTAACAAACTAAGGTAGCAAACGTGAAAATAAATAAAACTACGATAATAAAAATTTATAATTTAAAACAACTAGAACGCACCGATGATCCACCACCCCACCGAAAATAACAAGAAAGACACATATTCATTCGTAAGTTCTTGGATTATTATCTGCTAAAGAGGCATTTTCCCTTTCGGTTCATCGCCTTTTAATTAGTTCACCACTCTCGGTACAACTAAAGCATTTACGGATCAAAGATATGGATATAAATCCTAATCTAATAACATTCACCCTCAACTTACGTATGTTGGAAAACTATTATCATTCTCCTTCACGGTAATCTACGAATTTATCAACTATCGTATCTAAATTCGATTAGCATGCAACATAAGTATAGATCATACAAATTGCACATAAACAATTCAAACATGAAGGAAGAACAAGAAACTCACTAGAACAAATGAAAACGAAATCCTTGTTTATTCCGGTGATGGTGGCTTCACAAAGGTGGTTCTAGCTTAGAGACCTTAGCCAATCATCCTCGATTATGATTTCGAATCGGGGCCGTAGCTAAAGCATTACAACGATACTACTATTCTAATTTATTCTCGGCATAACGCCTACTGAGTATTTACATAAAAGACGGGAAAAGTAAAAGCTTGGCCAAAAGTGACCAAGGAGGGGCGCCTTTATGGATGGAAATGAGGGAGTTCTTATAGGGAGAGTTGAGGGGAGGTGTATAAGGGAGAGGTTGTAGTTGAGGGAGATATTTTTGGGAGAATATGCTAAGGAATATTCTCAAGTTTGTTATAAGCATGTGGGAGGTGATAATGACTTTGCATGTGAAGGTGAGGAGTCACTAAAATAGCATGTGGAGTTTGTTATGACTCATCATCATCATCATTAAGGAGCACATGGAGTAACATGCATCAAACTTGGCCAAAATATCTCCGGTTCGTCCGTAATTCAAGCAGTTCGGTAAAAAAATCATAACTTGAGTTGTAGACCTCCGATTGACGTGATTCAAAATGCGTTGGAAAGCTCATTTTAGTATCTACAACTTTCGTCAAGAACTCTTCCCCTGAAAATGCCTCTAAGTCGGGTAAAATTTCCATCGAAAAACAGGTTACGGTAGAAGTACGTTGGAAAATATTGATCCGTTGATCTCGTAAACTCGTGGCATCTTCTTCTTTTCCTCAAAATCCATCTTTTAGGCCTCAAAATATAATGTTACGTGGCATATTTTGAAATACTTGATCACCAAGTTTGGGCCGAATCGAATCGAGCTTTCTTTATTCGAATCGAGCTTTCTTTATTCGAATCGAGCTTTCTTCTTAATCTTCATCTGATCTTCGTTTAAGCTCCTCATTTAACATGCAAGCGTACCTACATTCATGATAACATCGTGCAAAATGTAACATCTCATATTCAAAGATTTTTATCAATGAAACCACATAATTAACACAAATTTGCACTTAACCACTTTTAAAACTCATTTGCTCAATAATTCGATTAAACCCTTGATTTCTATGCAAATTATACGAATATGGAGGAAATTGTTATAAAATATAACATTAGAAATCGTATAAAATCACCCTAAACAACTCCCCCACACTTAGCTTTTGCTCGTCCCGAGCAAAACAAAACAAGAATCAAGGCTCGAAAAAGATAGACACCTCAGCAAATATAACATATACTCAATAAATCAGAGGTTCACCCTGATGTGTGTGCATAGCCATAGAAAACTTCCACTAAGTCCAAACTTGAAAAATTCAAAGCAAACTAGCTAATACCCCCTTTAAACTAGTAATAATGATACTTATAAGATGTACCCTACAAAACGTGACATATCCTGAAAAGAATGATAGAATATATCTAGGGCCATTCGATATACTCGAGAGGATAATCCCTACAACATATCGTCACATTATGCGGGATAAGGTATACGATAACTAAGTCCTTAACTTATTCATAATAATAAATTTTTTCGATTTTTTTTTTTTTTTTTTTTTCAACACACATCAGAATGAGCTTTTGCCCGTCATACTAGAATAGGAAATTTCGAGATAATCCCCTATCTACTCAAATCATAAGGCGACTTTTCTTTGTCGTGAGCTTTTGGTCATCATAGTGGTATAGGACATTTCGAGATAATGCCCTACCGCACTCAAATCATCGACCGACTTTCGACACACACAATTGATTACTTTTTCGAGATTTACGGCGGGCGGTGGTTAACATGCTAAAAGCAATTCAAACCTGCGAGCATAACACCTCAAGCAATGATTTATTTGTTAATTATTGTGCAAGAACATTAGTTATGTTTCACTTATCACATTCAAACGTTCGGATATTCACAATATATCATACTGCGGCTATAAACACAAACTATCATAATTCTCACGATACGCGTACGTTAGCACTAAGCACATGACTTTATAAGATAATCAAAAATCACTAATCAAAAAGGGATATAGCTTTATAATTTAGCTCATCATTCACTATGGCTCGTGAAAAATATATTGGGTGAAACAACTAACTTATCGAACATACGGAATATAGCATTAATGACTATAAAAACCGAACAAAGATATGCATTGTTTACTCGGGAATAAACAAAAATTTGAAAATTTAGCCCATTTAGCATAGAATCAAAATAATTTAAGCAAATGGTAGATACACATAAACCGATCCCTCCCCCACACTTAAATCACAACATGTCCTCAGGTTGTGCAGAATGTAAAAAGAAAAAGAACACTTAGCTGATTGCGGTTTTATGCAAAGTAAAAGATAACAAGTAATAAAATAAAACCGATGTCAGCCCCAAGTGCGAAGGCTCGCAGCTATAGTGGTGAAACCGGATCGTATCCGCAGGGACTTGTACGAAAAAGAGTTTTTTTCCTTCGATTTCTTTTATAAAGTTGATGATTATGATCTCGGATTTTCAATTAACAAACTAAGGTAGCAAACGTGAAAATAAATAAAACTACGATAATAAAAATTTATAATTTAAAACAACTAGAACGCACCGATGATCCACCACCCCACCGAAAATAACAAGAAAGACACATATTCATTCGTAAGTTCTTGGATTATTATCGCTAAAGAGGCATTTTCCCTTTCGGTTCATCGCCTTTTAATTAGTTCACCACTCTCGGTACAACTAAAGCATTTACGGATCAAAGATATGGATATAAATCCTAATCTAATAACATTCACCCTCAACTTACGTATGTTGGAAAACTATTATCATTCTCCTTCACGGTAATCTACGAATTTATCAACTATCGTATCTAAATTCGATTAGCATGCAACATAAGTATAGATCATACAAATTGCACATAAACAATTCAAACATGAAGGAAGAACAAGAAACTCACTAGAACAAATGAAAACGAAATCCTTGTTTATTCCGGTGATGGTGGCTTCACAAAGGTGGTTCTAGCTTAGAGACCTTAGCCAATCATCCTCGATTATGATTTCGAGAATCGGGCCGTAGCTCCGCATTACAACGGACTACTATTCTAATTTATTCTCGGCATAACGCCTACAGAGTATTTACATAAAAGACGGGAAAAGTAAAAGCTTGGCCAAAAGTGACCAAGGAGGGGCGCCTTTATGGATGGAAATGAGGGAGTTCTTATAGGGAGAGTTGAGGGGAGGTGTATAAGGGAGAGGTTGTAGTTGAGGGAGATATTTTTGGGAGAATATGCTAAGGAATATTCTCAAGTTTGTTATAAGCATGTCCTCAGGTTGTGCAGAATGTAAAAAGAAAAAGAACACTTAGCTGATTGTGGTTCGAAAGTGGCAATTCCGGAAGTGGCCTAGAATCAGCTCCAGAAATGCTCGATGAAAGCGATGGGCGTGGACCATCCACCGGAAAAGCGGCATCATCCGAAACTCACAATTGCTATCGCAAATATCCTGCACATCATGGGAAAACAAGACGTACCTCGGGGATAGGGGCACAAAAGATGATAGACAAGGCAACATCATGGAATAAAGACAGAAATAAACTACAGACAAAAAAGAAAAGATATCTAGGTTACCGTCCTAGTAGGGCTTAATTATAGTCGGGAGCTCGACTAGACAATAAAATTTCAACTCGGGTCAGCTTTGAATTTCCTATTCCCTTAGTTGCATAGTAGTTGAATTAATACATGTCACACATTATTTGAAATTTAAATCAGACTAGGTCATGATATGAAATATGTGACAAAGTATTAACTATGAGTCTTTTATACCCAGATCCTCAAGGGTTATTTCAAATTGTTCTAACAACCTAAATCTAAGAAATGATGCATTTGAATTTTTTCTTTGTACTCCCTCGGGATTTTCGGATAACCTCCTAATCGTTCCCTTTAAATGACATTCAAACATTCATCCTGAGACTTGGTGAAACAAAATGAAAATCAATCCGAAGTATTAGAAAACTATTATCCAAAGTATGAGTAAAGTATCATGCAAAATGTAGAGTTTTTTTTTTTTTTTTATTATTTTTTTTATTTTTTTTTATTTTAAAAACGGGTTGCCTCCCGGTAGCGCTTTTGGTTAATGTCGTTTGCTCGACAACCCAAAAATTTTCAACCCGGGTCAGGCCAGTGAGGCCTCTTTCCGGAATCATTCTTGATTTCCTCGGGGTCAATAGTATGGATCCCACAAAAACAAAGTCTCGCCAACGTATTGGCCATATCGGTAAACTTCACGTATCCACTTAGTTCCTATGATTCTTCTCTTCTTCTTTTTAGGTTTCGGTTCCACAAGCCGAGGTGTATCATCGGTAATCACAATATCATCAAAGAATTCACAGAGACGTAAATCATCGGGTTCCAAAAGATCGGAGGCATGTCTTGACTAGGGACGTCGTTTAGATGGAAAACCACCGGTCGTTCCTTTTGTTGACCAATATAGTGTTTCAACCGATGACCATTCACTCGAACAACTCTCCCGCTTATTTTTCAATTCGACGGCTCCACTAGGGAAAACGAGAAATTTCAAAGGGGCCGGACCAACGGGTGCGTAGCTTACCGGAAACGAGATGTAACCTGGTATTATATAGTAAAACCCATTCGCCCTCTTTGAATTCTCTATGCTTGATTTTCTTGTCGTGAAGAAGTTTAGTCCTCTCCTTACTGATTCTTGAGCTCTCGTAGGCCTGGAGTCTGAACTCATCAAGCTCCTGCAACTGCAACAATCGCTTTTCTCTGCATAGCTGTTTGTCAAAGTTTAAGAATTTAATAGCCCGAGAATGCTCGTGCTCAAGCTCGATTGGCGAGGTGGCGGGGCCTTACCATAAACCATCCGAAACGGAGATGTGCCGATAGGAGTTTTGAAAAGCGTCCCTGTAGGCCCGAGTACATCATCCGGTTTACGGCTCCGATCGTCCTATGAGAATTCACCGTCTTCTCAAGAATGCTTTTCGGGCTTCGGTTACTTACTTCAACTTGTCCACTCGTCGAGGGTGATAAGGGGTAGCGATTTTGTGTTTCACCCCATATCGTTCTAAAATCTTTTCTAATGGAGTATTGCGAAGTGAGTTCCCTCGTCAGCGATGAGAGCTCGTGGACAACCAAACCGTGTAAAAATGTTTTTCCTCGGAAGCTCTTGACCACCTTGTGGTCGTTCCGCGGTGTTGCTATTGCCTCTACCCACTTTGACACGTAGTCGACGCGGACCGAATGTACTTGTTCCCATACGAGGATGGAAACGGTCCCATGAAGTCAATACCCCATACGTCGAAAACTTCACATTGTTGAATGGGGTGTAGGGGCATGTCCATTCGCCGAGAAAGTTTACCGGTGCGGCGGCACCGGTCACAACCTTTTACAAAACTCTCTGTATCCTTAAAAATTGTCGGCCGGTAGAAACCGGATTTGAAAAATCTTCGCGAGCTAGTCTTCCCGGCTCCATAATGACCTCCCACGGGTCCGTCATGGCATTGCTCTATAATGTCCCTCTGCTCGAACTCAGGGACACACCTACGGAGTAATCCATCCTTACAACGCTTGAAGAGAATAGGGTCGTCCCACACATAATAGTTCAAATCCGAAAAGAATTTCTTCTTTTGCTGATATGTCAGGTCAGGGTCCAGATATCTGCCGCTCAAGAAGTTTGCAAAAGGTGCAAACCAAGGAGAACCTTTTCCAGTACGGGCAGGAATAACCTCGCACACATCAATAGTCATGAGTTGCTCAGTTGGAAAATCAATTCCAATCTCATCCGACTCTATTTGATGATCATCGGTCAGCCGAGACATGTGATCAGCTACCACATTCTTGCTACCCTTCTTGTCCCGGATATGAACATCAAACTCTTGTAAAATCAAGATCCATCTCATCAAACGAGGCTTGGCATCAGCCTTGCTCAACAGATACTTCAATGCGAATGGTCGTCGGTGTAACTTCCGACCCAAGCAAATAGCTTCTAAATTTATCCATGGCAAAAACTACGCCAACAACTCCTTCTCGGTTGTTGCATAATTTACTTGTCTTTGGGTTTAAAGTGTGACTAGCGTAGTAGATAGGTTGGAACGCCGTCCACTCTCGACCTAGCACCGGTCCGATTGCATAATTAGAAGCATCACACATAAGCTCGAAGGGAGCTTTCCAGTCGGGTGCTATAAGAATTGGCGAGGTAATCAACTTGTCTTTTAATTCTTTAAAAGCTCTTTCACACTCAGGGGTGAAAACAAATTTCACATCCTCTCTTAAGAGAGTTGACAAAGGCTTGGCTATCTTAGAAAAGTCTTTAATGAACCGCCTATAGAATCCAACATGACCCAAGAATCCTCTTACTTCTCTTACATTTTTAGGGTATGTCATTTTTTCAATAGCTTTTACCTTCGCTTTGTCAACCTCTATACCTTCCTTGGACACCTTGTGTCCAAGAACAATTCCTTCTTCCACCATTAGGTGGCACTTCTCCCAATTTAAGACTAAGTCCTTCTCTATGCACCGGGACGAACTTTATCAAGATTGTGTAAACAAAGTGGTCGAAACTGTCCCCGAATACGAGAGAAGTCATCCATAAAAATTTCCATCACCTTCTCCACTAAACCATTGAAGATAGCCGGCATACATCTTTGAAATGTAGGCGGTGCGTTACGAGAGACCAAATGGCATCCTTCGGTAAGCGAAGGTACCGGAGGGACGGTGAAGGTAGTCTTTTCTTGATCGGTGGGGTCGATAGCTATCGAAAGTATCCAGAATAGCCATCCAAAAAACAATAAAATTGCTTGCCACTAAGCCTCTCAAGGAGCTGGTCAATGAATGGCAAGGGAAAGTGGTCTTTTAGAGTTACCTCATTTAGTCTTCGTAGTCGATGCAAACTCTATAACCGGTGACTTGTCGTAAGGCAATCTCTTCCCCCTTTTCATTCTTTTCAATAGTAATCCCTCCTTTCTTTGGCACCACCACGAGTGGGGCTCACCCATTCACTATCGGCTATTGGGTAGATGATACCCATGTCAAGCAATTTGATGATTTCCTTCTTAACGATTTCCTGCATGTGAGGGTTTAGCCTTCTCCGAGGTCGTCGCACCTTCTTCGATCCCTCAACAATGATCCCGATCTTATGCATACGGATATCGGGGCTTATCCCCTTAATATCTCCCACTTGCCAACCAAAGGCGAGGATATTATCTTGCGGCACTTTGATAAGCTTTTCTTCCTCCTTCGGTTCTAACTTAGATGAAATGATCAAAGGGAGCTTATCACCGTCCCTCAGAAAAATGTATTTCAAGTGTTGAGGCAAGGGTTTCAACACTAAATCTGACGGTGGCTTCTCCACACTTGGTCTCAATTTATCTCCCTTAAGCTCTAGATCTCCAAGCTTATTATAAGGGCTATGAAGCATCATGGCCTCCCGGCGAGACGGGGGCCTCATCTCCTTTTGCAAATACGGGCATATCACCATGCCTCTCCCTCATCTTCTTTCCTACCACCTCGTGGTAATCGAACTTTCCTTGTCAATCTCTTCTAAAAATTTTATCCACTCCTCATTAGTCCAAGTTGCGGATAGTTTATTGAATTCTTCCTCATCCCAACTACCCATGAACACTTGTTTATCATACTCATCGGTGAAATCGTCCTCAATAGCTAAACAAGTGTCCTTTGGACGGGTGCTTCACTTTGCATTACCCACATTGAACTTTATACTCTCATCCTCCAAATGTAAGGTCACTTCGCCCTTTGTGGGAATCTAGTAAGGCACGGGCGGTTGCAAGAAAAGGTCTTCCAAGGATCAAGGGGTTTTCTCATCGTTGGTCATATCCATGATTACCCAATCATTTGGGTATATGAAGTTTTTAACCTTGACCAATACATCTTCTACAATTCCCCTTGCATATTTCACACTTCTATCGCAAGTTGAAGAGAAATAGGTTTAAGCGTAATAGATTGATCCAATCCAAGAGATTGGAAGATTGACGTAGACATCGATTGATTGATGCTCCCGAATCACACAAAACATTGTGGAAGTCCCCTGTTCCCAATAGTACACGAAATCGTAAATCTACCGGGGTCGGGGCACTTCACGGGAAGTTTAGTCCGGCGATTCTTGAGCATTCTCCATTCAATACTATGTGCTCGAGCTCTTGGAGCTTCTTTTTCGAACTTCTTGCGTCCTTTATAAACTTTGTATACTTTGGCATTCCTACCAAAAGATCAACTAATGGAATGTTTGCCTCGGTATTCTTGAGCAAGTCGATTATCTTCTTATATTCTTTATCGATCGTTAATGACATGACTTGTTTTTGCTAGGTGGGTAAGGGAGATCGGCAAAGTCTTCCTCGTAAAGTGCTTCTTTGCCGTCTTATCATTGATTGCTTTGTCTTCCCTATCCTTCCACCTCACATGCTTCCCGAACTTAACTTAGAATCGACTTCTTCTCGGCGGTATTCTCTTCATCATCGAATTCTCAACTTTCACCTTTTCTTCGAATTTTCTCTTTCACTTGGATCAATAGTAGTCCCAACATCCTTCGAGGAGAACAAAGATCTTCCCCTCCCCTGCGTCTCTGCTCACGGGAGGGGCTACTCGTTTCCCTGGTTGGCCGGCGCCAACCGCTTTCCCACTCCTCGGTTTATAGCATTCGGCTCATCTTGACCATAGTTCCATGGTGCGGCGAGATCGGTGCAAGAATTCGGTCATTTTGGACCGATTAACCCCTCGGGGGTTCTTCTCGATAAAACTCGGCGGTGACCTTGAGGTCGACTTGCTTCTTTGCCCCGAAATTTGTCCCATTTGCACCTCCAAATTTCTCACATGTACCGGTCGAGTACTTAAAGCATTTGCCAATTGAGTGTTGGCCGTGATTTGCTCGCTCAACTTTTGTTCTAAGATGCGAAATGATTGATTTTGATTTTGCGGTGGATTGGTGTTCCATGCTTTGGTCGATAATTGGATTGAAAATTGCTTTGATTAGGCCTAGGGGCACGAAAATGATGGGGGTTTTTGCCCCGGAAGGGTCACTCCATCGGAAACCGGGGTGGTTCCGGTTATAATTGAATCCTTGAGTGTTTTGATTCGACCCGAAGGTCGATAATTTTGAGAAGTGAATGTATTCACTTCTTACGAATGCAACAATAGATGACAACGATGGAATGCGTGCCCAACGGTATCGCAATTTTGGCAAACGACATTGTTTTGAACGCTTTGACTGTGAGATCGGGTCAAGGCGGCATTGATTACTACGATGGCCTTGGCCATGGCAATTGTCACACACAAGACTTTGAACATTCATTGCCGTCACTTGCTTCGTAGTGCGGCCAAGCGAGCTTTTAGAGACGTGGTCTCATCTACCTCATACTTCCCGGTCGAGCTTTTCGATTGGACGCACTGCATAGGTAGGGGCATAATTATACTTTGCAATATCTTCAAACAACATCCATCCCTCATCGGGTGTCTTTCTCGAAATGCACCTCCAGTGAGAACTATTCACCATTCCCTTAGTCAATTCGGTCAAACCACTGTAGAAAGTGTTGACCAATCTTTGTTTATCCAGCCCATGGTGGGGGCACTTTCTCAAGAGAGTCTTAAATCGTCTCCACGCATCGTAAAAAGATTCCTTCTCAGATTGCACAAAAGTGAATATCTGATTCAGAAGATGAGCCGTCTTTGCAGGTGGAAAGTACTGGCCCAGAAATTCTTTCTCCAACTCCTCCCACGAAGTAATGGATTCGGCGGTAAGGATTTATACCATTCTTTCGCTTCTCCCTTCGGTGAGAAGGGAAAAAGTTTCATCTTTAGGGCGTCCTCGGTGACCCCTTTGATTAAAATAGTCCCGCACGATTCTAGAAATGAGTGAATGTGATCGTGCGGGTCCTCAGTGGAAAATCCATGGAATGTGGAACCTCTCACCAGATTGATTAAAGAAGTTTTGAGTTCGAAATTATCGGCCGTGATTTCGGGAATCACGACCGCGGGATTCACTTTCACAATAGATGGCATGGCAAAGTACGCAATGTCCGTTGATCCGCCATTTCCTCAACCTGGGCTCCTCCCGAGCTTCTCCTCGGTGTATCCTTCGGGATCGTTTCCTTCCGTGGTTCCCTCGTCCGTCGGTCCGGCGAGCCGAACCAAACGTCGTTTGGTCGAGCGATGGTTCGCTCTATCTCCGGATTATACAAAAGTGGTCCCCCGTGAGTTCGAGTTTGCATAAACTACGTTTGGGCACCAACACCTAAATCACGAGGTTTCGGGATTTTATCCTTATGCTTCCGCAGAGTGGGATTCACCGAGAATCCATCACCCAACCTCAATGATTGAAACGTGTTCCGTGTTTCTTTCCTCTCTTTCTCGGTAATTACCGAATCCACTCGGTATTTATCGAGAATTTTTTTATATTTTTTTTTTTTTTTTTTTTTAGAATTAAAAAAAAGCTATACTAAAACAGGCTTGAAACAGGTCTAAACAGCGTAAAAGAAACAAAATACTATAAAACTAATACAGAACAGAAACAGAACGAAAAGAAAATATTTTTTTCTCTCTCTCGGTAATTACCGAAAGATTTTTTTTTTTTTTTTTTTTTTTTTTATTGTTTAAGACGAAAACAGATAACTTAGTTGACAAAAAAAACGAAAACGAAAATTTTCCGTGCCAAGTCCCCGGCAACGGCGCCAAAAACTTGTTCGCGGTTTTATGCAAAGTAAAAGATAACAAGTAATAAAATAAAACCGATGTCAGCCCCAAGTGCGAAGGCTCGCAGCTATAGTGGTGAAACCGGATCGTATCCGCAGGGACTTGTACGAAAAAGAGTTTTTTTCCTTCGATTTCTTTTATAAAGTTGATGATTATGATCTCGGATTTTCAATTAACAAACTAAGGTAGCAAACGTGAAAATAAATAAAACTACGATAATAAAAATTTATAATTTAAAACAACTAGAACGCACCGATGATCCACCACCCCACCGAAAATAACAAGAAAGACACATATTCATTCGTAAGTTCTTGGATTATTATCGCTAAAGAGGCATTTTCCCTTTCGGTTCATCGCCTTTTAATTAGTTCACCACTCTCGGTACAACTAAAGCATTTACGGATCAAAGATATGGATATAAATCCTAATCTAATAACATTCACCCTCAACTTACGTATGTTGGAAAACTATTATCATTCTCCTTCACGGTAATCTACGAATTTATCAACTATCGTATCTAAATTCGATTAGCATGCAACATAAGTATAGATCATACAAATTGCACATAAACAATTCAAACATGAAGGAAGAACAAGAAACTCACTAGAACAAATGAAAACGAAATCCTTGTTTATTCCGGTGATGGTGGCTTCACAAAGGTGGTTCTAGCTTAGAGACCTTAGCCAATCATCCTCGATTATGATTTCGAGAATCGGGGCCGTAGCTCAAAGCATTACAACAAGTACTACTATTCTAATTTATTCTCGGCATAACGCCTACGGAGTATTTACATAAAAGACGGGAAAAGTAAAAGCTTGGCCAAAAGTGACCAAGGAGGGGCGCCTTTATGGATGGAAATGAGGGAGTTCTTATAGGGAGAGTTGAGGGGAGGTGTATAAGGGAGAGGTTGTAGTTGAGGGAGATATTTTTGGAAGAATATGCTAAGGAATATTCTCAAGTTTGTTATAAGCATGTGGGAGGTGATAATGACTTTGCATGTGAAGGTGAGGAGTCACTAAAATAGCATGTGGAGTTTGTTATGACTCATCATCATCATCATTAAGGAGCACATGGAGTAACATGCATCAAACTTGGCCAAAATATCTCCGGTTCGTCCGTAATTCGAAAGCGAGTTCGGTAAAAAAATCATAACTTGAGTTGTAGACCTCCGATTGACGTGATTCAAAATGCGTTGGAAAGCTCATTTTAGTATCTACAACTTTCGTCAAGAACTCTTCCCCTGAAAATGCCTCTAAGTCGGGTAAAATTTCCATCGAAAAACAGGTTACGGTAGAAGTACGTTGGAAAATATTGATCCGTTGATCTCGTAAACTCGTGGCATCTTCTTCTTTTCCTCAAAATCCATCTTTTAGGCCTCAAAATATAATGTTACGTGGCATATTTTGAAATACTTGATCACCAAGTTTGGGCCGAATCGAATCGAGCTTTCTTTATTCGAATCGAGCTTTCTTCTTAATCTTCATCGATCTTCGTTTAAGCTCCTCATTTAACATGCAAGCGTACCTACATTCATGATAACATCGTGCAAAATGTAACATCTCATATTCAAAGATTTTTATCAATGAAACCACATAATTAACACAAATTTGCACTTAACCACTTTTAAAACTCATTTGCTCAATAATTCGATTAAACCCTTGATTTCTATGCAAATTATACGAATATGGAGGAAATTGTTATAAAATATAACATTAGAAATCGTATAAAATCACCCTAAACAAATGGCTAAACTTTAGGTATTTGATGATGATGTTACTTCCTTAAATTTAAGGTTGGTATTGACGAATCTATTTGACATTTATTTACAGATGTGTCTGTATTGTGATCAATTTTACTATTGATAAGTGATAATACATTTATTTTTACGTGTTCCAAAGATTTGTTCGAGAATCAATCCCCACTGATACACAGATGCAGGGTTAAAAAATGCCATTTTGAAATGTTTTCAAAGACAACTAAAATGACAACAATGCACATAAACTTCAATCATTCCTTAGTGGCCCCTTTTATTTGGAGAAATTATAGAATCAGGTCACTGTAGTGATCCATATTTCATGTCAGGTCTGTTCAGACTTGACATTTATTTTTAAGTCACCCGTGCCTGTTTCCACGATCCCGTGGAAAATTCCACCAGGTGGCGTGAAATTTAAATATTTCACGTGGAAATAAAAAGATGTCAAAAGTTAAACTTCCACGTGACCACATGGAAAATAAATAAAGGCCACGTGGAAAGGAGAAGCACTGCATGGTAAATTTCCACGGGCCATCAACTCCCAAGCTTGGCGTGGTAAATCAACTCCCTTTTCTTCTTCTTCATCTTTCGTCTTCATCGTCTTTGCCATCATCCATCATTCACTTAACCGACCTCTTCTTTCTAACTCGAATTCTTGTTTTTGTTGGTCTTCTATTTGTGTCTGATTCTCTAAACTACTTCAACTGATCTTGTTGTTGTGGTATTGTTCTCAACAAACTTGATTTCTTCGATTTCGGGATTCGGTTCTTGATCATGATCGATTTCTTGTCCCTTGTTTCTTCAAGTTCTTGTTTAAGTGTGTTGAGGTAAAAAGCCATCATATTTCCCTCTTCATTTGTTTTCTTCATTGAGTTTTCATTTGTTTCTGCATTTCCATTTCTTGAAGCTTCATGAGAAATGACTTGCTTTTCTTGTTGATGATCGACTTTTAGTTTTGTCCCGTGGGAATTTACCACGCCGCTATTATCTTTTCCACGTGCCCTTTATTTATTTTCCACGTGGTCACGTGAAAGTTTAACTTTTGACATCTTTTTATTTTCCACGTGAAATATTTAAATTTCACGCCACCTGGTGGAATTTTCCACGGGATTGTGGAAACAGACACGGAGAACTTAAAATTAAATGTCAGGTCTGAACAGACCTGACATGAAATATGGGTCGCTACAGTGACCTGATTCTATAATTTCTCTGTTGTCATTCCTTCATGATCCTAAGCACATTTGATGCCGTTTTTCATGCACTCATTATGGGAGTGGTCTCACAAAGGCTGCAAATTCTGAGAGCATGTTTTCTCTTGGCTATTAGAGCCTTATTTGGCTAGTTTTTGCAGAATTGCAATGGATCAAAGGCTATATTTTTGGACATGAAATGTTGCTCGCATCTTGGAAAGTCGTTGTTTCTTTTTTAAACCAAAAAGCTGTTTTTTTTTTTTTTTTTTTTTTTTTGATAGTTGCTTTGGTTGAATGCCTTGTCTTTTCTTTGATGATTTGAGGTTGGGCTTGGTGTTTTTGCAGCATATATTTGATGGAAATGGGTCATAAGGCTAGGCTTGTACGAATGAGTTTCACTGCATCGCGTCAATTTTTATGAAAAAAAATTTCGATTTTAAGAAATTAAGTCGGACTTCAAAGTACCCTATTTAAAGTGACCAGAGGGAAAAGTCCAGATGTTTCGGACTTAACAATCTCACTGCATTTACAGTTAGAGAATTGATGCAGTGACATCGATGTCACTGCATATACAATTTACAAAGCTTTTGTTTTTGCAATTTGGGTGTTGATGTCACTTCATAAAATGTTAGTGTTATTGTGTGTCACTGCGTAAGGTGTCATTTTATAAAATGAGATATCAGAATAAAGAGGACGAAAAAATATGAATTATAGTGAAAGAATTATGTTGATCGGAGTTTTATTTCAAAAGATATAGCCGTTTGAAGTCGAATTTATAACGAAAAAAAATCGATTTTCTGAAATTAATTCGAAAAAATATCAAATGAGATATCAAAATAAAGAGGACTAAAAAATATGAATGAGGGTGAAATAATTATGTTGATCGGAGTTAGGTCTCCTTCTTTTTTTGTGTCTAATTTTCTGATGTCACTGCATAAATTGTTGATGTCACGCATATATGATTGCCGATGTCACTGCATAAAATGTTGATGTCACTGCATATTTGATTGCCGACGTCACTGCATAAATTGTTGATGTCACGCATATATGATTGCCAATGTCACTGCATAAAATGTTGATATCACTGCATATATGATTGCCGATGTCACTGTATAAAATTTTGATATCACGGGTCTCTTTTGCTTAAAAGGATGCTTGAGTTTTTTTTATTTTAGTATGGATACCAACTCTGGGGTTTGGATTCAATTGCCCAATCTTCCCCTTGGTCTTTGGAATGAGAAGTCCTTGAGCAAAATATACACCTTTCTGGGGGAACCAATGTATACTGATAATTTGATTGCTAATAGGAAGAGAATAAGCTTTGCTAGGTGCTTGGTGTAGTGACACGAATTTGATGGTAGGTTTGTGTATGATTGGGAATAAAATTGGGCTCGATCGAGCCATAAAAAGGCAAGATAGAACTCGACTTGCTAAGTACTCGATACTCGGCTCGTAAGCTCGATTATTTTCTTAGAATTCATTTAATTTTTAATAAAATATAACAAGATCGAGCTCGACTTGAATAATACTTTTTGAATTATAATAAACAATATTTTATAATAAACTTAATAAATATATTTATTTAAATAATTATTAAATGAAGCTCGATTAGCTCACGATGTATTCGATTACTATATTTTAAAACTCGAGATCGGTTCGGTTAATTATTCGAGTAGGTCGGCTCGGTTAATTATTCGAGTAGGTCGGCTCGGTTAATTATTCGAGTAGGGGATGGTCACTGCATCGCGGTGGTGAATGCATCGCGGCGTCTCTGCATCGGGGGTGGTCACTGCATCGCGGTGTCTCTGCATCGGGAGTGGTCATTGCATCGTGGTGTCACTTCATAGCGGTGTCTCTGCATCGTGATGTCAGTTCATCGATGTGTCTCTGCATCGTGGTGTTTCTGCATTGCGGTGTCACTTTATCGTCGCGATGTCTCTGCATCGTCAAATGTTATAACATCGCGGTGTCTCTGCATCGTCAAAAGTTATAACATCGCGGTGTCACTTCATCGCGGTGTCACTTCATCGCGGTGTCTCTGCATCGGGGGTGGTCACTGCATCGTGGTGTCTCTACATCGCGGTGTCACTGCATAAAATGTTGATGTCATTGCATATTTGATTGCCGATGTCACTGTATAAATTGTTGATGTCACGCATATATGATTGCCAATGTCACTGCATAAAATGTTGATATCATTGCATCGCGGTGGTGTCATTAACATTAGGGGTGTACTCAAGCCAAGTCGATACTCCCTAGGGCTCAAGCTCGACTCGACTAAAAAATTTTGGGCTCGATCGAGCCATAAAAAGGCAAGATCAAACTCGACTCGCTAAATTCTCGATCTAGCTCGACTCAGCTCGTAAGCTCGATTATTTTCTTAGGATTCATTTAATTTTTCATAAAATATAACAAGATCGAGCTTACGAGCCGAGTGGTCAATGCATTGGGGTGGTTAGTGCATCGGGTGGTAAATGTATCACGATGGTCAATACGCCGGGGTGGTCAAGACATTGGGTTGGTCATTACATCGCGGTGGTGAATGCATCGGGGGTGGTCAATGTATCGCGATGGGTCAATTTATCGTGGTGGTCAAGACATTGGCTTGGTCATTGCATCGCTGGGGTCAATCGCGGTGGTGAATGCATCGCAATGTCTCTGCATTGCGGCGTCTCTGCATCGCGGCGTCTCTGCATCACGGTGTCTCTGCATCGGGGTTGGTCACTGCATCGCGGTGTCTCTGCATCGGGGGTGGTCACTGTATCGCGGTGGTCAATGGATCTGGGGTGGTCAATACATCGCGGTGTCACTTCATCGAGGCATCTCTGCATCTCGGCTTCTCTGCATCATAGTGTCTCTACATTGGGGGTGGTCACTGCATCGAGGGTGTCACTGCATCGCGGTGTCTCTGCATTGCGGTGTCACTTCATCGTGGTGTCTCTGCATCGCTGTATCTCTGCATTGCGGTGTCACTTAATCGCGGTGTCTCTGCATTGTGGTGTCACTTCATCGCGGTGTCTCTGCAATGCGGTGTCACTTCATCTCGGTGTCTCTGCATCATAGTGTCTCTGTATCGCGGTGTCTCTTAATCGAGATGTCTCTGCATCCCGGTGTCTCTGCATCGTCAAATGTTATAACATTGCGATGTCTCCGCATCGCGGTGTCTCTGCATCATCAAATGTTATAACATCGCGGTGTCTCTGCATCGTCAAATGTTATAACATCGCGGTGTCTCTGCATCGGGGGGTGGTCACTGCATCCGGTGTCTCTACATCGGGGGTGGTCACTGCATCGCGGTGTCACATCGCGATGGTCACTGCATCACGGTGTCTCTTCATCGCGATGTCTCTGCATCGCGGTTGTCAGTGCATCGCGGTGGTCTCTACATCACGGTGCCACTTCATCGCGGTGTCTTTGCATCGTCAAATGTTATACCATCGTGATGTCTATGCATTGCGGTGTCTCTGCATTGGGGGTGGTCATTGCATCGCGGTGTCTTTGCATCGAGGTGTCTCTGTATCACGGTATCTCTGCATCGCGGTGTCTGTGCATTGAGGGTGGTCATTGCATCGAGGTGTCTCTGCATCGCGGTGTCTTTACACCACGGTGTCTCTGCATCGCGGTGTCACTTCATCGCGCTGTCTCTGCATCATGGTGTCTCTGCATCACGGTTTCACTTCATCACTGTGTCTCTGCAATGCGGTGTCACTTCATCGCGGTGTCCCTGCATCGCGGTGTCACTTTATCGCGGTGTCTCTGTATCGTGGTGTCACTACATCGTGCTATCTCTGCATCGCGGTGTCACTTCATCGTGGTGTCTCTGCATCGCCATGTCACTTCATCGTGATGTCTCTGCATTGCGATGTCTCTGCATCGCAGAGGTTAATGAATTGCGGTGGTCACTGCATCGCGGTGGTCAATGCATCGAGTTGGTCACTGCATCGCAGTGATCAATGCATCGGGATGGTCAATGCATCACAGTGCTCAATGCGTCGTGCGTCGCGGTGGTCAATGCATCGGGATGGTCAATGCATCGGGGTAGTCAATGCGTCGCGTTGGTCACTGAATCGCTGTGGTCAATGCATCGCGGTGATCAATGCATCGGGATGGTCAATGCATCACAGTGGTCAATGCGTCATGCGTCGTGCGTCGCGGTGGTCAATGCATCGGGATGGTCAATGCATCGGGGTAGTCAATGCGTCGCGTTGGTCACTGAATCGCTGTGGTCAATGCATCAGGTTGTCATTGTATCGCGATGGTCAATTCATCGGTAAAATAAAATAATTAAAATAAAAAAAAAAAACTGACTTTCAAATCCTGAAAAAAAAAAAAAAAAAAAAAAAAAAAACAACACAACATTCAGGGCCATATGAATAAAAAAATTAAAAAGATGTGCCAAACATGCGCCTGTTTTTTATTATTGTCTTTTATTTTATTTTTTTTCTTCTAAAATAATGTAGTAACCAATATTTGAACTCATAACATTTTGATAAATCACTAATTTTAGAGACTTTCCCAAATAAGCTACAAGGACAGTTTGGTTTAAAATGTCGAAATAATATATATATATAGTGTTAATATTATTAGGGAAGTACACTAATAATTTCGTATCGAAATTTGAGTGGGGGCCATGGCCCCACCCTCATCATGCTGGGTCCGTCCCTGGTAGAGACACTATAACATAAAAGGACCACAATATCTTTTAAACCACTAACACTAACATATTCGTATTAATATTCATCCGATCATTTTTATTGAACATGCAATTAGTCCATTTATGAGAGCTAGCTGGTCGAACTATGTAATAAACATTTTAGCCATACATTAATAGCATACTATCAGTTTCTAAAATTATGTGAAAACTTTTATTTTGAAAGGAAATTATGTGAAAACCTAAGAACTAATTATATTTATCGTCTGTCTTGTGGATTCCTTTGAGATATCATTTGTCCATAGTTTCACAAGAACTTATACACATGAGAATGAGATGTTCAATAGAGGTGACAAGTCTACAAGAAAGATGAAATAATTCTTTCTTCATTTTACTAATTCACATAATCAATGACAAATCGTTTCATTTTATAATGTATACCGTTTCACATCTAATGGAGTACTATTTTATTTTATTTTATTTCTTTTGAGTGAGCATAATTTCTTAATAGATTGTTAGAAAATTCCTTGTTGTCTTATCTCTATTGGAAGTATTCCATTTCATATTCAAATAGTGTACGTTTAATTAGTTTGATTTTATTGGCACTCTGTTTTTACTTACACCATATTTTTTTTATTATATGTTATACTTCTAGCACCATGTATGTTTCCTTTTTTTCCTTACTTCCGGTCAAGTGCAGCGCCAGTATTTTTCTAACGTGACATAAATTTGTAATTTTTATTTGTCTTTTATATGTATATTTGTAAATTCAATTTTATACAATGAATTATGGGTAAAAAGATAAAAATAATAGGTAAAAATTAGTAGGTCAATTAATTTCATAAATATATGTGTTTATAAAAAAAATATATTGTTTATACATATTATACTTTTATTTTTTAAGGGGTCGGCCGCCCTTGCTTCCAGCACCACACTATGAATGTTAAATCCAACGACATTGCTTTGCCAACGTAACATCAGGGGCACTGACGTTCGCCACCAGTGATATTCTTGTAACTATAACGTCAATGTTACCGACGTTATTTTTTAAAAGTAACGTTAGTGTGTGTTATCCTTTCGTATCGGCTAAAAAAAAGTAACGTTAATACTAGTGACGTTATTTTTACGAAAAATAGTTGTGCAGGAAGTTTTGTAAAAAATACTGAAAATAAACGTGGTGCTAGAAATAAAATCATGGTGTCAAAAGAATCCCCAAGTTGACATACTTTACGGCCCACGGTTTCTTTATCTTCATCCTTCATGGTAAAAACAGACGGATAAATACAATAAACGAAAAGGCATCAGAAAAGTTAAAACTTAAAACTGCAAGTTATTCCCTCAAAAAAAAAAAAAAAAAAAAAAAAAAAAAAACTGCAAGTTATTCCCCTCAAAAAAAAATTTAAAAAACTGCAAGTTATTATTTGACCGTAGATAAACGAAGAATTGAAGATTGCAGCAATGAATGAAGAATTGTATCGAAAATGATAGCACATGCGCAGCTTTAGATTCACGTTTCTTTTTACCATCATCACCTCCACCATTGATTATTAAAACCAACCCACCGTAAAGATTAACTATTGTTGTACGTAGAGGATGGTTGTGGATTTATGAAAAAACAGTTAAACCATAACCGAAAGAACCTCCACACCACTGTCCTGCGGAATGAGTAAAGAGATTAATCAGGTAATCTAATGGCTTAGAGTCATGGGTTGTCATTATACCAAGATACTGAAAGAAGTCGTCCATTTACGGGATTCGAACCTCCACACTCCAGCTCTCAGTCCAATTGTCATTATAGCACACAAGCCCTTCACAACTAGTCCATGTCCTGGGGACGGTTATGGATTTATGTAGTAATACTTCATATTTTGTTAAAGATTAAGATGGTAATGGGGCGAGTATTGAACAAACTATGGACTGAGTTATGTATTAGACTCTATTACTTAGTATTGTGACAAGTGTAGGATCTTAGCTATTGGATAAGATCATGATGTTAAGAGTTTGTTAGATCTGTTGGGACAAACTCTGATATAATGCTGTAAACATTCTCTGAATTGAATCAATGAAGATTAATCTATTCTTCTCTTAAAATCTAAGTTGGTATCGGAACCAATATCGGTGCATTGTCCACCGCCTATCCTGATCCTCCAATAAACACCAGAGCTCAGCCCAGCTCCTCCATCAATGCCAGAATTCCGCTCTCAATTCCTCTTCCCCCTCTCTCCATTGATGGTGGACGATCAATCCCCACTTTTGTCAGAACAGATCCAAGTGTTATTCCCACTTTTGGGTCACTTCCTTTTCAGTACTCTATCCCTACCCACATTCCGACTATCGGAATGATACCCCCGTCACCAAATTCCACACCACCGTTTGGAGGAACACTAAATCAAGCATGTACTGTCAAGTTGGACAAAAAGAACTACTTACCGGGGAAATACTCTATCCTTCCAGTCATTTGTGGCCATAAACTTGATGGTCATTTGTTTGGCACGGTTGCTCCACCTCCCCAGTTCATCCAACGCAATGGTGGAGCAGATCTTGAGGTAAATCAAGCTTTCGAACAATGGAATACTGTTGATTCGCTTCTTCTCGGCTAGCTTCTTGGTTCAATAACGGAACAAGCTCTAATGGAGGTTGTTGGCTGCAACACAACATTTGAGGTTTGGAAGACTCTGGAGACGCTCTTCAACAACCAGGCACATGCAAGAATTCTTGAGTATAAAGATGCCCAAACCAAGACAGAAAAGGGTACCAAAAGTATGCCGGATTATCTCGCCCTAATGAAAAGCTACTCTGATAATCTAGCAACAACAATTCATCCAATCCCCATTTCAGAGCTGGTTCTTGCAACATTGGGGGGGTTTACCTCGAGAATACGATTCAGTGGTGGTCAACATCACATCTAGGGTTACTTCCCTTTCCTGGCCTGATGTCCAAGCACAACTCTTAATTCATGAGCATCTAATCTCCATGTATAATGCAACCTCTGGGAATCTGAACAATCCCGGTGCCAATGTTGCGTTTACACAACACGATCCTGCTAAAACCCAACCGCATTCACCTAACACTCCATAAGGACATTCCACTGGTGGTAGCAATAGAGGTAGGGGCCCTATAGAGGTGGAAGAGGGCGAGGAAGAAGTGGTGGTAGAGGTGCACAGTCACAATCCCAACCAACTATTGGACAAGGGAATAGTAGACCAACCTGTCAAATCTGCCTAAAAGTTAGGCAAGTTGCAGCAGAGTGTTGGCATCATTTTGAGACTAATTTTGTGACACCTTCTTGTCCAGCAATGGAAGCAAAGCAGGTCTCAGCCTATCTATCATCTCATGAAAGAGTTCATGATCCCTCATGGTACTTGGACAATGGAGCAAGTAACCATGTCACATCAGACCTGAACAACTTAAGCCTCAATTCACCCTATGATAGAGAAGATGGTCTGATTGTTGGTAATGGTGATAAATTATGCATCACTCACATTGGTAGCACAAATGTCACACTCCCACATACACACATTCCTCCTTAATTTTACATAATGTTCTATGTGTACCTGCTATAGCTAAAAACCTATTGAGTATCTCACAATTGCTTGCTGATAACTATGTATTTGTTGAGTTTACTAATAATGGTTGTTATATAAAGGACAAGGAAACCAAGTCTACCCTGCTGGAAGGACAGCTTACGGTGGTCTGTATCAAGTTCAAGGCATGATTCACCCCTCAGCACAACCTCAAACACCAGTATCTTTGAGTCCAATGTCTAGTCTAGTTGTTAGTTATGCCAAGTCTCTGGAATTTCAGCATAGGAGACTAGGAAACCCTTCAATTAGGGTTTTGAAAAATGTTTTGAAAGTCTGTAATCAAAATGTTGGTGTTAATAAAAAGATTTCTTCAAATGTTGACTCAGCAACTAACGGCTAACAGAATGCAATTATCAAAAAGATTCCCTAAACAGAATGCAATTATCAAAAAGATTCCCTAAACAAGATGACTCAGCAACTAACAGCTAATTTTATTTAATATTCCCTCCAAAATGGAAACATAGCATCTTCAATTGTGACATCTCTTCCCCTTTAGCAACCTTGTCCTCAAGATGACGTGAATTTTGGAAACTGAGAACGCAAAAATGAAACATCCTCCCATGTGGCTTGCTCTTGATCAAGATTTGGCCATTTTATGAGCCATTGCACTACTGGTTGATTGCCCCTCTTAATCATCCTAATGTCCAACCTTTCTTTAGGGTACAAAACAAGTTGGCCATCTAGTGAAACTATATGTGGGCTTTCAGTGGCCGGAGGACTACCCCAGAAAATTTCTTGAGCATTGATAGGTGGAAGACATGATGAATCTGTGAAGAAGATGGAAGCTTGAGTTTGTAAGCCACTGGACTGACCTTTTTCTCAATCTAATAGGGTCCAAAATACTTAGCAGATAGTTTCACACTTCCCCTAATGCCCATAGAAGCCTATCTGTAAGGTTGTAATTTCACTAAAACCATGTCTCCAAGTTGGAACTCCCTCTCTACCCGGTTTTTGTCTGCATTCTGTTTCATCCTGGCTTGTGCCTTGGTGAGATGGTCCTTCAATTCCCTGGACAATGCTTGATTTTGCCTCAGGAATTCATCAACAAATACTACCCCTGATCCACCAAAACTTCCGATGGGTAAGGATTTTAGGGGATACCCATATAGAGCTTCAAATGGAGTTCTTCCCAGTGAGGTATGATAGCTGGTGTTGTACCAAAACTCAGCTAAAGGCAGCCATCTCTTTCATTGTTGAGGCCTGTGAAAACACATGCACCTCAAATACATTTCTACACATTGATTGACTCTCTCAGTCTGTCCATCGGTTTGAGGGTGATAGGAAGAACTGAGATTCAATTTAACACCAGCCAACTGCATTAAAGTCTTCCAGAATTCTGCAGTGAAAACCTTATCTCGATCTGTGATGAGGGTTTGAAGAGCTCCATGCAGTTTGTATATTAATGAAAAGAACTCATAAGCCACACTCTCAGCAGTATAACCCCTCTCCATAGGAATAAAATGTGCATACTTAGTGTACCTATCCACCACCACTAGTATCACATCCCTTCCTTCTGATTTTGGCAACCCCTCAATGAAATCCATCCCCACACTCTCCCAAGCTTGATTTGGAATAGGTAATGGATATAGTAATCCAGTAGGGTGCTGATGAGAATCCTTGCATTGTTGGCATATTAATCAGTTTTTAACCATTTCCTCCACATCTTTAAGAAGTTTAGGCCAATAAAACAATGATGCTACCCTCTTGTAGCAGGCCTGTATGCCAGAATGACCTCCAACAGGAGACTCATGGAGCTGCTGCAAGATATTCTGTCTGATATTTCCATAATTTCCTACACCTTCCCTTGTATATTAGGACACCATGCTGCAGGCTATAGTCTGGTATTGTTGTCCCATTTACTAACAGTTCTTCAACCTTCTCAGTAGCCCATACATCATGTTCATAACTCTGTATAACATCTTGTAACCATGTAGGTGTTGTTGCAGATATAGCTGTGAGATCATGACTGTGAGGTGCAGGGGAATACCTAGATAATGCATCTGCTACAATGTTGTCCCTCCCTTTCTTGTACTCAATTTTGAAGTTCAATCCCATCAATTTAGACACTCTTTTCTGTTGTAAGCTGGTAGTGGCCCTTTGATCCAGCAAGTATTTAAGGCTTTGCTGATCTGTTTTGATTATGAACTCCATTCCATGTATGTAGTGCCTCCATTTGGTCACTGCCATTATGACAGCCATTAATTCTTTTTCATAGGTGGACAGGCCCATATCTCTGGGTTTAAATGCCTTGCTCAAATAAGATACCGGTCTCCTTTTTTCTTGTAGTACCGCTCCCACTCTATTTTGACAAGCATCAGTTTCAATACAAAAGGGAGTTGTGAAGTCTGGTAGGGCTAACACTGGGGAGGTACACAAGGCTTGTTTTAGCACCTCAAATGCATGTTCTGATTCAGTGTTCTAGTCAAACCCATCCTTCTTAAGGAGATTAGTAAGAGGCCTAGCTATTATGCCATACTGCTTGATGAACTTTCTGTAAAAACCAGTCAACCTTAAGAAACCTCTCAGCTCAGTGGTGTTTTTGGGAATTGGCCACTGTTTAATTGCCTCAATCTTCCCCGGTTTAGGCTCAACACCACCCTTTTGTATTACATGCCCCAAGTACTCTAACTTAGTTTGGCCAAAGGAACACTTGCTAAGTTTTGCATACATCTCATGTTTTCTTAATAACAGTAACACTTGTTTGATGTGTTCAGTGTGAGTATCCAGATCAGGACTATAAATTAATATGTCATCAAAAAATACCAAAACAAACTTTCTAAGGTAGGGTTTGAGTATACCATTCATGCACTTATGGAAGGTGGCTGGGGCATTTGTCAATCCAAATGGCATGACCTTGTATTCATAATGGCCATCATAAGTCACAAATGCAATCTTCTCAATGTCCTATGCCTTCATTCTTATTTGATGAAATCCAGATCTCATGTCAATTTTGGTAAAGTATCAAGCATTTCCCAACTCATCTAACAGTTCATCTATGATAGGAATAGGGAATCTGACCTTAATGGTGCAGTCATTCAGTCTTCTATAATCCACACAGAGTCTCCACCCACCATCTTTCTTTTTGACCAACAGAATAGGTAAAGCATAGGGACTGTTGCTAGGCTGTATGATATATTGCTTCAACATCTCTTCAATCATCCTTTCTACCTCATCCTTCAAGTTATAGGGGTACCTATAAGGTCTGCTCTTGAATGGGGATGTATTTTCATACAGATCAATGCCATGTGTCCAATCCCTCTCTGGTGGGAGTCCTGTAGGCTCTTTGAAAATGTCTTGGAAGCAGTTAAGAACTTCATGAATCTTAGGATCAATGATGGGGGTCATCTCTGTTTGTATAGTATTAAGACATCCAAGCAGTCCCCAGGTTCCTTGCTTCATATATTTACTCAAACTTTTGCGTCTCATCATTCTTAGTTGAGCACTTTCCCCCATCCTTTTGAGGATGATGTCCTCACCATCCTTTTTGAACATCAGCTGTAATTTCTCAAAGTCAAAGGTGAGTGGGCTATATTTCTTCATCCAATCAACTCCCAGTACCATATCACACCCTCCCAATTTGAGCAATCTAGCATCATGGTGAAATCTATGTCCATTCATTAACCAAGGTAAGTTAGGGCAAACCGAGTCACTAATCATCCTATTCCCATCAGCCACGGTTACTAACATAGATTTTGATGGTTCAATGACACACTTGAGTTCCCTGGCCAGTCCACTTTCTATAAAAGTTTGTGAGCTGCCACTGTCAATTAGGATGGATATATGCCTCTTCTTAAGCTGCCCTTGTATCCTTAAAGTGCTTGCAGATACTTGTCCTGACATGGTGTTGAGGGATAATTGTGAAAACTCACTTGGCTCCTCATCTCTAATCTTTACCAGTTGCTCATTCTCTTTTGACACTATTTCCCCAAACACTTTATCCTCATCTACTAGTATAAAGTTGAGTTGCTTCTTTTTACATTGGTGTCCTAGTACGAATTTCTCATCACACCTGAAACACATCCCTTTTGCTCTTTTCTCTTGTAATTGGGCTGGAGAGATGAACCTTTGCTGGAAATTTGCAGGTTTAATCTCTGTGGGTGTTCTGGGGCTATTTGATCTGGGCAGTGTACTGGTTAAAGAAGGTTTAGATCCAGTCCTTGCCCTACTGATAATCGAATTAGCCATTGCCTTTTGTGCTCTGGCAATCTCTAAGGCTTTAATAGCAGTTTTTGGGCTCATAAGTCTCACCATGGGTCTAATCTCAATATTTAGCCCTCCAATGAATCTTTTGACATATTATTCATCTGGCAGTTTAGGATTAAACTGCTTAACCAGTCCCTTTAAATCTTCAAACGCAGCCTGGTACTCATCTACAGTCCCTTTTTGGCTCAATTTTTCAAACTCATCCAAGATATCTTCCAAGGCTCTGTTGCAGAACCTTCTACAAATCTCCTGACTGAAATAGGGCCATGAGGATTGGGGATACTCGGTCTTCCATCCTCCATACCATTTACTAGCTGTTCCCCTCAGATATAGCTCGGTTAGACCAACCTTGTGATCAGGATGGGTTTTATTGATGGCAAAATATCCTTCACACATTCTGACCCAATCTCTCACATTACTACCATCGAATGTAGGAAATCTATTTTGGGATGCTTAGTATCATAAGTTTCATATTCTGATCTGACATGATTTACCTTGGGTGTAACCGGTGCAGAAGTTGGTGTTGGTAAAATGGGGGGTGATTTCTCCATCTGGGCGGCTGCAATTTCCTTTTCCTTGTTGAGATTCTGGAGTAGAGCAAGCATGGTGCTCATTTGGGACTTCATTTCCATCATCTCTGCCTTGGTTTCATCCCGAAATTGCAGTAGAGTATCGTTGATTTTAGATTGAGCCTTCTGTGTTTCGTCAACAGCTTTTGAACGAGTACCTTCGGCCATGGATCAGGATTGAACTGCTCTGATACCAGATGTCACAAATCAGCAAGTAAAACAGGAAATGAAAGACGAATTTTCGGGGAAGGAAGAAAGACGAAATGCAGGGGAGATTCAGACGAAAATTGCAGATACAAGGAAGGAGAAGAAGATAGGGATAAGAAGAGATTTCATTAATTTTTTGCATGATCCAATTACAGCAATTCCATTATTTCAGCATAACAACCACACTCTCATGCACAAAACACAATTCGATTACACCCCATCCTAAGAGAATGCAATTATCAAAAAGATTCCCTAAACAAGCTGACTCGGCAACTAACGGCTAATTTTATTTAATATTCCCTCCAAAATGGAAACATAGCATCTTCAATTGTGACGGTTGATACTCAATCAAAAGGCGATACACAACAACTTTGATCAAGAAATAGATGATTAATATTGTCTACCACTACTTACTACATACAGTATATAAAGAAGATCGCAGTTCGCTTATTTAGAAATATCAAAGAATATTTTCATTAGGGAAGAAAACATACACAAACGAAAATATACTTTTTTGATTCACTATAATTTTTTTAGCGTAATTTTTTAAAGCTTTAACACGACATATTAATTGTGTTTTTCTATATTACTAATGTTATGGAAAAATAAAAGTTATGGATGTACCTACATTTGTCTACCAAAAATATGAAGAGTCCAATTAAACACATTCAATACCATTTATTTTCCTCACAAGTTTAGAAATTTAAAGAGTCAATATGCCTTTACTAGTATTCATTGTGTATGGTTGGTTATTTTTATTTTTATTTTTTTTCATAAGAATAGGTATATAAATTTATGAAGTAGAGCAAAAGTTAGCATTAAAGTTGTTTTTTATTGCATCAAAAAACAAAGTTGTTTTTTATTTATTTATTTATTTATTTATTTTTTAAGGAATGGGATCATCCGTCTAAATTGTGTATCTAATTTCTAATTGTCTAGCCTAACTAAAAACTACGTCGTTTTATATGTATGGAAAATTAGGGATAAGGAAAAATACGGAATATTTTTAAGTAACGGGACATTTACATATTTTTTATAGGGAGAAGGACAATTGCGTAATTTTTATAGCGAGAAGGACAACAGTGAAATCCCGAAAATCGGTGAATACCAAGGTGAATCCCGAAATCGGTGAATTTTGACGGTGAATTTCGACGGTGAATCCCGAAAATTAGTGAATTTCGACAATGAATTTTGAAAATTAGTGAATTTCGAACGGTGAATTTCGGCGAGTGAATTTAAATAGTGAATTTCGAACACAAGTGAATTTCGACGAGTGAATAAATAGTTTTGTCGCTTTATGCGAAAAGTTTCAAAAAAGCTGTCCTTCTACTCGATTGATGAAATATTTTTGTCCTTCTCCATCATTAAAAAACTTATATGTATTTGAATTTTCGAAAACGACGTAGTTTTTAGTTAGACACCGAAATTAGAGACACAACTTAGACGACGGGTAATCTCATCCCGCATAAGTTAAATGAAGGTCCAATAGTAGTTTCAGAGGTAACGCATGAACAATTAGTAACAGTGCACAGAAGAAGATGACAACCGACGCCATTGCAAACGACCCTAGAAAACGAAGGTATCCTTATCTTTTTCTTTCTTCTTCTTTTTTTTATTTTATTTTATTACTTCCAATTTTCTACTGGTAAAATCAGAGCTGCGTCTTCTCTCGCATTGATCTTAATTTCATCTTCCTCCAACAGTGATAAACCAGTTGCAGGGGAAGAAGGCTTGAAAGTAGTAACTGTTGAATGCCTAAGAGGAAGATTGCTTGCAGAAAGAAATGTCTCAAGGAATGCCAGACAAGAGGCTGAGCAAATTGAAAACAAGGTCCTCTTTCTCTATGTGGATTTAAATTTAAATTCCTTTTTTTCCAAAATACGCAAATTTGTCTGTTTCATCAAAGGTCATCACTTCAAAACCGTAGAAAATGTTTTTTTTCAATTTAGTTTCTGATATAAGCTGTTATTCTTTCAATGCATTAATAAATTTTATTTCTCAATTCATGGGAAATTAATGTAGCTTGCGGAGTTGGAGAAAAAGCTCACAGAAGAGAGCAAATCGAGGAATAGAGTCGAAAAGAGGCTAAAACATCTGATGAAGAAGCTGAATTCGTTGAATCTGTCATATGCTTTTGAAGAAGAAGGTGATCGTTCGGCGGCCTCATTGGAGAATAGTGAAATTTCCTCTGAATCGTCATCTTCTGTAATTTCGTCGAACACCAAACGGACATCGGAATTCACTGCCAACTTCTCAGATTCCACAAATTCCGACATTGCGGTGTCAATTAAAAACTCCAATTCATTGTGCCAAAATGCTTCAAAGAATCCTCCATTTGAAATTCATGCTGCCCAATCAGTTGAACTTGGATCCGGTGGCTGCAATGGTGACTCATCGAAAATGGATGACCGGTATAATTTTTTTCCCTATTATTTCTACATGTTCAACTAAATATTTTTCCTTTCAAAAAAACTAAAAGTTTTTTTTTTTTTTTTTGCAACTAAGGATTAGCTTTATTTTTATTCTTTCCAATTAAAGGTTTATTAAAACAATTTAAGTTTATAAATACATAATAAGAGTTTTTTTATTATCAAATACTCCCTCCGTCCCATAATATAACGCATTTTGGTCATTTCATATAGTTTAAAAAAGCATAAAAAATAAGTCACTTTTTAATATTTCAATTCAAATATTGTATTGTTTTCTAGAACTGATTAATAATATTACATTGTTTAGTATGATTTGTCAAAGTGAAAACAATGCATTTAATATTATTTTGTTTTGTGAGAATGACTTATATTTTGAGACATCATTAAAAAACCAAAAAGACATATATTACGAGACGGAAAGAGTACATAATAAGAGTTACCCATGTGTATTGTCGTTAAAGTTTAGCTAGGACTAGGTGGATAATAATGTAACTTTTTCATGTCGTCCAAAAAAACGGTAGTTTATCACGTTATAGCCATTTATGTTTGTGATGCACTTCACGTTTCCTGTTTTCCTATATCAGTTTCAAAAAACACATGTAATTTGTGGCTCGTGTAACGTCTATTTATGATTCTTTTGTTTCAATATAATTTCATGAATGGAAAAAAATATAATGCAATTTAGTGCAGTTGAATCTTTTTATTACCGCATGTAACGTACAGAACAAAATAGAAAAATAATCACAACAGATGATACGATGGATGATGTGGTAGTGAGGTGTTGGGGATAAGGTGATAGCTCTAGGGTGGGAGGGCAAAGTGCAGAAGTAAGGGTGAGAGTGCGGGGTATGGGTAGGGGTAAGGTGGGAGTTAGGCCATGTATAGGTAAGAGGTGGGTGGCGGAGGGTAAGGGGTAGGTGTAAGGTGGTGGGAGTAGTAAGGATAAGGTGGTATTTAAGGACGGGATCAAGAATTGATGGTCGGGTGGGCTAATAAACTATATTTATATAGTCGGGTGGGCTGGATTAAAACAACTAACTGTTTTGAACTGATTATGTAAGGTTTTTGATTTACCGAAAATAAAAATCGGGTGGGCGCAGCCCACCCAAACTTGTCTCTAGGTCCGTCCATGGTGGTATTGGTAAAGAGGAGTGGGGTTAAAATGAGGTGGTGGAGGTTGGGGTAGAGCTATGGTAAGGGGTGGGATAGACCGGAAGGGTAGGTTGGATGGAATGGGCGGTGAAAATAGGGTAGGTTAGAGTGAGTGTAGGTTAAAGTTACATGGTATGAACTGTATATAAGTCGGGGTCAGGGTGGGGGTCATGGTGGGGGTCGGGGTCGGGGTGTGGGTGTAGTGAATGGTGAGTGATAACAGTTTTTTTTTTTATTTCATTATGTTGATATTGGAAATGTATTTTTGAAATTGCTTTGTAGTTAAATACTTGAGGTTACGGTTATACCAAAACAATATAATGAATTAATTAATATATCATTTCTCTATATTACATTATATTATTTCGAAATAAATAAATCGTTATACAAAAATTACTGTAACAGTTGTAGTTGTAGCATAGAATTTCTCGTGAAGTAAACATTTTTGTGAGGACCGATGAGGAATGGGATTTGCCACCAAAATTGGTGCGAGTTTGTTTATCCGGCAACCGTCCTAAGTAGGTTATATCAAATCTATTTATTATAATTACATATTTCTACTCTTTCATATATCGTGGGTGTGCATGTTGAAAAATAGTAGAAATATATGATCCCAATGCATTATACTTGATACAACGGCCATAAAAATGTTATTCTTTTCCCGATTGAAAGTGGTTTGTTTATAACATTGCAATGTGTTGAAGGAGATAAAATATGTGATACATACAATATGTATATAAATATCCTATACATAAGAAGATTTTGTAAGTGTGAATGTATAATGTATAGGTTAACAAATACAAGTAAAGAGGAAGAGGAAGAGGAGGAGGAGGGTGTGGACAATTCATTGGCACTAATAGTAGTGGAGATGACAAAGAAAAAGCAGAGTAGTATTAGTATTGATCCAGAAATTCTTGACTCAAATGTGAAACAAGTTCTTGATGCTCTGAGACATGCCAAGGAACAATTGCAGACTTCAATGGAGACTAGAAGACACTCCTTCATTTTGCTGAATTAACTTACTTACTTACTTTGACAAAAGCTCACTCGGGTCGGGTTATCTCTTAAAACCCCGTTTTGTCTGGTTTCAGTGGGGTTTAATTCACTTTGAAGATGTTACTTGTATGTTTTACTGGCTCTTCTTAGTGCATTGTTGTATAAAATAAGAGAGGGTACAATAAATGGGAGTTTGGTAAGTAGTTTTTCTCTACTAGTACTAAGTTTTAGTAGATGTTTTTTTTCATTTTATTTGTCGACGTGTGAATCATTTTCATTCCATCAGAAATTAGATGAAATTGTTAGATTGAATGAAATTTAAACTAGCACAGTGATAAAAAAGATTGCTTGTGCCTTTACCAATATTATATCATTGAAAAGTACTTCATAAAAGCTGTCTTCTTCTTTTCTCTGGAAGGAAAGGAATTTTTATTAAGAAAACGAAAAAGGAGAAATACAACCGGACACACGCCGGAAATAACTGGTGAACTGCACATTTATCTACCAAGTCTTTCACTCTAGGCAAACATTACACAGTTAAGCATGTACGAATCATTTTAGAGAAGCCATCTATGGACAGAAAAAAAAAACACAACTTTGTAAAATCAACAAGACATAAAGAGTAGAAATTTACTCATATTCATAACAAAAACTAAACCTATGATCCTCTAGGAATAATACTGTGTTCTAAACCTGTTTCTGCTTTCATAAGCACCACTTCTTCTGGCTAGCAAAGGGATCCTCCATGTATACATGCTGTCTTCTTCTTCTTCTTCTTCAACCATAACATCATCATCATCTTCTTGAATAATCCTCAATTTTAATCTCCATGGTAGCTTATCATAGACCTTACCACAATCTCCTAATTCCCCAAAGCTTCTTTCCACCTCTATCCACTCCTTCACTATCACAATCTGATTCTTTTCTGATTCTTCATCAATACTTGTGGGAATTCTATAGTCTCCTTCCAAACATCCATTGCGCTTAAGGCCGTTGTTAAACACTTTCCGGGCTTCCTCAAGGCATCTTGATTCAACGGTTGTATCGTCATCTTCATCTTCACGACGGCGGCCACGTTTCTTCAAAATCTCTGGCACCCCGTACGCCTCAAACTTAGCTAAGCTTATACAAACATTCAGATGATTCTTCTTCCTCAAGATCTTGTTATGAAGTTCCCTTGTAAACTCTATTTCTCCAACTGATATCTCGAAATCAGTATAAGCCTTCCAAAGCAACTTTGAATTCTGCAATGCAGGTTGTAAAACCGCAAGCTGGAAAATGAATCTTGCTCTCTCTGTTTCATTAATGGAATTCTCAAATTGAGCACTTTGAATCCATTCTTCATGAGAATCATCCCGTGACAACTGCACGAGTTTCGTATAAAGCTTCCTACATTGCTGCACATTTCCTAAATGAACCTCTATTTCCAAATACTTTCTAAGTATCTTTTCTTTTGGAACAATTCTAATTGCAGAATCAAGAATCTTCCTCATATTCTCTACTTGTAATTGCTTTATCTCAAACATGGCTGCAAACAACCAAATCTTTGAAAATGAAAACTTGCCATGAGGAATCAGCCTAATGCAATCGATATAGGCTTGTCTAGCCCGATAAGTGTCCCCTGTATCAATCTCCTCAAACAAAGCATACAAAATCCACAAATAAACATACTGTTTCCAGTATGATTTTTCCTCAATTTTAGGTACATTCTCAAGTGCTCTGTTGTATAACAATCTAACACAATTTTCATCTCCAGCTGTGTCTTCCAACATACGAATGTAATCCCACCAAGCATCATAATTCAATGGATTGATCTTGACCAACGATTCGAAATAATCCCTCCGATCTAATAATACTCTCTTAACAAATCTGTTCTTTTCACTATGCCTCTGTTCAAAATCAAGAATTTTCATGTACAGATCTTTTGAGTAATCGATACAATTATCAAGAACCGACTTATACAATCGGGTCGCGTTTTCTAACTCGTTGCATTGTTCTTCAAACTTTGCAAAGGCTAAAAGCAATGCCTGTAATCCTTCTTGGTTGTTCAAATTTAAAATCGCCCTCTGCCCACAAATTCTCACCCCTACCCTGCTTCCATAATTGAACTCGAATTCCGCGTAATGAACCCAAGAACTCGGGTCGGGTCGATGTTTTACTAGCGCTTCGAAGATTTCACGTGCTTGATCCACATCACCATGACGCAATTCGAAGTAGATATAAGATAGCCATACGGGTAGAGGGGGCATAGTGCTGAGCAAAATATTGAATGCTTTCCTGCAGTTATCAAGATTGCCTACTTTTTCTTCCGGGGCAATGCACTCGTCAAAGATCTGATGCATTATGCGGTGTCTTGAATCTTGATTATCTTCATCTGGGACTGGAAGGTTTTCTGTAATGGTTGATGAATTCAGGGATTTACTGGTATCCGCCATGGGGAAGGGGGAGGAGAACTGGAGAAGGCAAATGTGTAGCGTAAATAACACTCCTAGCTAGGGTTTTTGCGAGGTATCTGCTTGGTTTATATTTGTAGGGAATATGCAATGTCGGTTTCGTCTGGCTTATAAAAGCGAATTTTTTTTTTAAAATGAAAAGCGTTTTTTTGTTGTTGTTTTTATTTTCAGAAGAAAAGGTGTGTTTGTTTTGGTGGTTTTTTTTTTTTTTTTTTTTTTTTTTTGAGTTTTATTATATTACTTTCCAAAACATCTCGGACCATATTTTTACATCCTGATTCATTGCTATACCATCATTTGCTTGTTTACTTTCACTAGTAAATAAAAAAATATTGGACAAATCATATCTCAAAAACCAATTTGTTTTTATCTACTTTATTATTTTTTTTTATCATTATTTTATTAATTATCTATCTTTTTTCAATTTACTAAAAAAATCATTTTTTTTTCTACACAAATTCAAAAAACATTTTAATTTTTTTTCATTATTTTATTCTTATATTCATTTTTATTATATTTTATTATCTACACTAATATAAAAAAACTTTCTCCCATTTTTATTATCCTATAGCATAAAAAAAAAAAACCTATAACCCTAAACAAACGTAGAGCTTTTAAACACATTAAAGGTTTTTGTTTTGGATATTTTTTTTTTTTCCACAAACAACGAGATTTTTATCATAAAACTAAAACTAAGACTTTGAAAAAATTAACATATCACAACTTTGATTAGACATCTTTTCATTAGACATTTTTTTTATTTGAATTTTATAAATTTGATTTTCCGTTTCTAAATAAAAATCGATCTATATACACAACACATTACATAAAAACGCGCCTTAAAATTACAACCAGCGCCGGCGGTTGGTTGGCACGAACCGCCGGACGGCCCCTGCTAAGAGTGACCACAATGTATTCCCTATTACATTTTTCATTTATTTTTGGCCAAGTTTAAATTAAACCCTATAAAGCAACACGGTTGGTTTACGAAGTCGGTTTCGGTCATGTTTACTGTTCACGGTTTTTTTGGCCAGGTTTAAACCAACCCCTATAACACTCTCTATTACAATTCCTCAAAATCACTTTTCTTTTACATCTCAATATACTAATTTAACTACGACACATTTTCCTTCTTTTTTTTTTTTTTTTTTTTTTTTTTTTTTGTTGTGAACAATGAAATGCCCTGGCTTTTTTTTTTTTTTTTTGTGAACAATGAAATGATTCACCCTTTTATTGAAAACCTACCACTGAAGAGAGAAAAAGTAACACTGTTCATGTTAACAGAGACCCTATATTTGGACGGAGCCTTAACTTAATTTAGGGATGGAGAAGTCAACAGGGTGCCACTGTGGTGATAAGGCTGGGGTATGATATTTAGGGAGAAGGAAAAAATGTCCATTGTAGTCGATCTAACATATAATTTACATAAAAAAATAAAGGCTTGAATAAGCTTTTGAGAAGGAAAAGATCACACGTGAAAGCAATGTTCGAGTTTATCCGAAAATCCTTTTTTTTTTTTCCTTAAAAAATAAATAAATAAATGAAGGCACATATTGTGTTTGTTCCGGTTATAAGGCGCTATGCAAATGAACATGGTAACGATTCACATGCACCGTTCTGGGATATGTTGTAGAGCTGCTTGAAGGGGGGATTTGCCATAAAGCTTTGGCTGTTGCTTATTAAGTAAAAAGTCAGACCATCTTCAAAAAAACAAAACAAAAAAATTTATTGGTTGATTAAGTGAAACGTAGCTTTGAATAAATGACTTAAAAATATATAAAATACTATTTAAATAATAAAAGATACCATACAAAACCTCAAAACAGTTTAACAGGCTAGTAAGAATATAATAAACCAGGGCTATAAAACTAGTAGTAACTAAAGCAACCTCCATAGCATTCTCAACAATACCTCCATTGACCATACAACACTTATCCAAAATGATGAAATAGCTAAATCAAAAAAGTTAACACTGTAAAGCCCAAACCAAAACCAAAAAAGTTATGGCAGTAACTTTCTGTTAGCATTTTTTTTTTTTTTCCTTTTCTTTTTAATCCATTTGTTACACATCATTAAGTTGCAAGACCAAGAAAACATGACTCTACACTCAGATTGATAACTGAAACAATTTAATTTCTTTTCTTTTCCCAGGTAAAACTAACCCATTTTGATAGCATGCATAATATGTGAAAACTAAGGTAGACCCATTAAACAACTGCACGCCACTTATAAACCTAGAAAATCTCTGCCCTTGGTTTCCAAATTCATATGCATTTCATGAAGTTAACTCACAACTACAACGAAAACTCAACTGTGAGGACTTGATGCTGCCATAAATTCTCAAACTGCACACCCTTTGGAACGTGACTCAAAACTAAGCATGTAGACGTTCACCAAGCACATTTTGCCTCTATGATATATATTCAAATGCAGGACTAAGAGAAATGTAACAAAATAGAGTGGCATGGCATACAGATAGGGTACAGTACATCCGTAACTTTTTCAAGCCAAAACTTCAATATCCTGATGTTGTTTATGGTCCAGCAGAGATAGATTGACACTATGGAGGTTGCTTGTACAAAATACCACTACTTAGCAAATACACACCCTAGTTCTTACCAGCTAACCAAAAGTAACTGCAAAATTATCAGTTAACAAAATACTGTGCAAAACGGTACCATCTACAGCTGGGAGTGTATTTTCCATACGACGACGAGGAAGTTAAAAAGGAAGTTGCAAAAACAGCGGCTCTGATCGGCTGATCTGCATGAGTAGGGGTGGAAAATAAGCAAAAACTAGGGTTATCATCATCGAACAAATGTTGCAAGACTGGAAAATCACATTCATGATTCATAAAGACTTACGATTTAAGAAAGAGGGACGGTGTCATTCAGGAGCCTGCACATGATCAACAGCCGTTTTCTGAAATTCATCAAAACACATTATGAGCTTGGAGATTCATCTTTACTACGCTAAATATGCAAACATCCTAAATGATTTACCACCTCAACTTTTGCGTTGCTATTATTTGCTTGAGATAAAGTTGGTTGACTTTGTGAAAACCTGCAATAAAACAAGAGAATGCAAACTCAGAGTGGGATCAAATACAAGACTCATTAAGAGTGGAATAGACAAAATCGTCAACAAGCCATTTAAGTTACAAACAGATAGAAAAGAACGACTATCACTCAATTAACCTGGCTGCTCTTGCTTTTCTCTTGTCTTCCTCTGCAGGCTCAATCTTTGCACTTGGGGCAAACCTGGCAAGCCTAGCCTTCTTCTTAGCTTCATTATCCTCAGGAGTTTCCTGAGCTGGCTGAGCAAGCCCAAATCTTTCAGCTCTGACCTTCTTTTTCTGCTCTTCAGATTTCTTTAATGCATCTGATCCCTGCAACCCTGCCCCCGTACCGAACCTGCATAAGGCAGCCTCCACCAAATTAATCAGGTAAAGGTCGGGAAACTATGATGTTGGTGAGCATGACGAAAATGATAATTTTGTTAACAGAAATAAAGTAAAATATTTATGCCACTTTAAAGTCTCACCGCACCATGAATCATAGCTGGACCAGGAACCGCATTTTAAGTGTACGACTGGAATTGAGTAACAAATTAAATTTGCAAGAGCTTCCTGCTTAAGTATAGGCTTGTGACATTAACCATGTAAATGGAAAATTGAGTGGGAAAGTTTAAACACCCGATTACACACGGTAAAAGGTTAAATGCCTAGGAAATTCAATACTTTGGTAATCGAGTTAATAACTACCCCCAATGTACTTGCATGACATGGGGAGAAGCGTTGAATAAGCAGTAGTTTAAGCCATTTATCCAGTCGTTGAACACAATGCCTTAAGTGTGGGGGGAAGCACTCTCTTTTGTCTTTTTGCCCAAGATCTCCTTCGGGAATGAACGAACTACCCCCAATGTACTTGCATGACATGGTGAATACATAAAACTCAAATTTTGCAGTGTCATACATGCATCATTAGAAACCAAAACCTTCTACTTACGACGGCCATTACTAGAAATAATTTTTGTAAGTGCACTTACCATCAATGAGATAATGAATAGGTACAATGCTTCGTGGGATGGGTTGGCAAAAAAAACTCTCTATTTAAACTACAGCTAGGAGTCTAAAGGAACCCAAAACAAAACACATTTAATCACATAGTTTGGGTCCTTGGAAACTTGAGAAATTCCAATTGATTGTTTCAGAAGGCCCAATGATGAAAACTTTCCCTGCTGGACTAGGTCAATTCATTCAGGTCACAAATATCGCTCGTTAGTTGTTAAGAATGTTCTCTTTATTTGAAAAATACTGTTGGAAAAGTGAACATAATTTCATTCTTGCCCAAACATCTATCAGGAGAAACAATTGTATACAAAATGTAGTTATACGATAGCCATCATTTTATATCTCCAGTCAAATCTAACAAACATAGCTTTATTATGATTCCCTAAGATGTCGGCATTATTATGATTCTCTAATCAAATCAGTAGAAAATGGAAATGAAGAATAATCCGTATATCTTGCACACATAATGTACTAAACGCAGCTTATTGTTAACGAGTTTGGAAAAGTTCCTTGTATGCATCTAAATGCAAAGGCGGAGAACCATGCTTCACTGCGGAATAACCTAAAAGCAAAAAAACCTAGGGCAAAGCAACTCCAGATAAAAAAAATGTACCTCTCGGCACGAGAATTTCTCTTCTCTCCCTCCGAAAGTTTAACGGGCGTCCCGAAGCGCTCCGCTCTTCGAATCTTTTTCTGAATGTCCGTCACCGGACCATCGGTGTCAGAGTTAACAACAGTAGCAGCAACCTTAGTTTCGCCGCCTCCGGCAGCAGGTTGCGGTTGAGAGGTGACAGAAGTTGAATTAGGAACCGAAGAATCAGATTGAGCTAGGGCTTTCTTAGGGTTTTCAGCTGGTGCGGCCGTATTTGCCATCTCGAAGGAGTAGTACTGTCTGTAGTAGTAGTAAAGAAATTAAATGCGTCAGGAGATTAGCACAAGTTCGGACTGGTTTGAGAAATTTGGGGGAAAATGACGGCGACTTTTTTTTTTTTTTTTACAAATTTTATAATACAACCGTTGTAGCAAGATTGTATTAAATGACATACATTACAACCATTCATTTTTAACCTCTCACACACGATAAAGTCTCTTTTTTTTTTCTTGATTTAACGGCGACTGCTATTTCTCAAATGGAAATGGTGCCCATTCCGCTTCCTAAAATAAAATAAAATAAAAATCTTATTCCAGTGTCAATGTGTACGAACATTTGTACTAAATAGTGTAAATACTATAAAAACTACTATATTTTAATAATTTCAACTTTTAGAATTTAAAAAGAAAAAAATTACTGCAACAACATTTTTTTTGAGGATATATTCCCTATTTTTTAATAATGTAAAATACAAATTTTATAATATATTTTTTTTTACATATATTGTATTTATATCAAGATAATGTAATATTTCATATTTATCTATCACGGTCCTCTAGATTATATAAAATAGACAACCTAATACATTTTATTTTGGATAGAAATTTTGTAAATTTGAAAATGTAATATTTTACATTACATTTTATTGTATTTATCTAGATAATGTAACTATATTTTATTTTATTTATCCAAATAATGTAATATTTATTTATCTATGACGTTCCTATAGATTATGTAAAATAGAGACAACCTAATACATTTCATTTTGGATAAAGATTTTATAAATTTGAAAATATAGTATATATCAAAAGAATAATAGCAACGATTTTTTTTACAAAATGGTATTGGCGACTACAATGGCGACTGATGATTGGTGTTCCTCGAATAGGGCTTATCTCCCCATATAGGGGCTTCTTCTCCGGCGGCCTCCCTCCTCTTTAGGGTGTTCCCCGATCGTTTCGGCTTTATCTCCATAGCTATCTTCCATGGTGATAACATAAGAGTTGGCGCCTGATTTCAACCCTGGTTTTCTTCAATACTTGCTGCTTGATTTCAACCCTAGTTTTCTTCAATATTTGCTTATATGACACAATGAGAATATTGGCTTGGAATTGTCGGGGATTGGGCAATCCTAGAGCAAAAAAGCTCTTTGAAAAACCCTTGCAGTCAATTACAATCATGATGTTATATTTTTATCGAATAATAGACGCGTGGAATGGATAAAGATGCACATCGGATTTCAATATAGAATTCACAAAGAATTGAAGGGTAGCAGCGGAGGCTTGGCGCGACATTGGCGTTACGACATCAATGTTATTCTGCACTCTTCATCCCAAGGCTACATTGATGTCCGAATAGTGCAGGACTTGAGCTCCCCCTATTTTCGTTTTATTTCGACCATGCATGGCATAAGTCCCGAGGTCTTGGAGATGCAGACGTTTCTGTTGGTGATGGAAGAGACTATTCGTCTAGACCTTTCCATGGTTACCTTTGAGACTGATTGTCGTGTGTTCAAACGCTCACGCGGCCGTCGGATGATTTATTTGTCTTCAGTTGTCTAGCACGTGATTGTCTTGCGCTTTTATCATCTTTTGTTTCTTCATCTTTTTCATCTGTCAAGCGTACTGGTAATATCCGACGTATTTGTTGGTGGCATGAATTATGTCATTTGGGAATTAGTGCCACAATGAGAATATTGGCTTGACCCTCCAAATAAGTAATTTCTACCGCTATTGCGGAGTTGGTTATAGTTATGTTTGCGGAGTTGACGGAAACCATTTAATTTTAAAAAAATTAAGAATAAAATAATGCTATGCTATCATTTAAAAATGGTTATAATTATTTCGTTTCTAAAAGAATAATAATAATAATAATAATAATAATAATAATAAATTATTATCTTTTCCGGGGAATTGGGAAAAAAAATTTACTCAATTGCATCAGTCGTCCAAGGAGAGCAGTATACGACGGAGACGAGATTCACAGTCTGGACGCCATTTTTTCCAATCACGTAATGAGAATATACTGTCGTTTCGGGAGGAGGAGGAGAGGACTATTTCAAAGCGCATGTATGGCATTTCAACACTAGTTTGGAGAAAAATAAAATTTATCTTCTTCCTTCAATCTATAATTACAAGAAAATTTCTGCATCGATCGCCACCTTTGGGTCTTTGAGTTCTTCCGTTTTTCTCAACATTTCTCCACAAATCCATCCCAAAAGCTGCATTAACATAGAGGATTCTTCCGTCTGTTTGCATCAGACCACCCGCTTTACACTGAATTGGCTCTTAGCCTCCTAGCTAGCCATGAAGATGAAGGATTAGTGGCCTGAAGACCTTCATACCATTGCGATGCATGGAGCGTCAATCAAAGAGCTGCAATTGTTCTTATCTAGGAGTCAAAAGGAATGAAGAAAGCCTTGAGTAGGCGTACTTTGGATGTTGATTGCAGGTAAGAATTGTGCACTTTACACCATTGCTGAAAGAAAACCTTTTTTTAAAATTAAAAAAAAAAACATTTCTGATGAAAATAACTCGAATTTTTATTAACCGGGGACTGGAGCTTCATATGGGATGTCACTGGCGCTTTTTTTCAAAGCGGAATTGTGATGTATATATGTTTTTTATGACAGGGATGCGCATGGATTTACTGTGAGACCTCAACATCTTCAAACATATAGGGAGTACGCTACTATCTACAAGGTACTCTTGACATGGGGTTTAGCCTTATAAATTCTTCATCATTAATCTTGTTTAATTTTACTTAAATGGAAAGGTACCTGAAACTCTACACTAAAGATTGGAATTTTGAAGTCTTGATCATAGGATTGACTTTTCCACTATATATTAATTTCTCTAAAGATCATGAACACATACAAACTGTCATGCTCAACTTCACTCTGTTGTGAGCTATTCTTTTTAATTGTTTTAGGAAGAGGAAGAAGAAAGGTCGCACAAGTGGAGGTGTTTTCTTGAACAGCAAGCAGAACCTGTTCCTCATCTTTCTCAAGAGGACAACATCAAATTGGTGGAAACTGAGGCTACAAGTCAACAAAGTGAACCTGTTCTGGAGTTAACCAGAGATGGAGACAACGATGATGATGATAATGATAATGAAGTAAGACCTGTTCCCAATATTGATAAAGAAACTGGTATTGAGAAGGAATCTGCAATTTCCCCGAGAAACAGTCATCAACAAGTGCTTACCTGGGCTGACATTTCTGCTTCTCTTAGACCTATTGAACACGTGATGAGTTTCCGTGTAGAGAAGAGAAGAAAATTGAAAAACGATCAGATGTCCATTGTTCAGAATAATCTTGATACAATTAAAGAAGGAGATGATTCAGCAGAGCAGTGTGAACGAGAATGTGATGAAGAATCATGTGACGTTCCTTTGGATGATGTTACAAATTTTCATGGAGATGGAAACCAATATGACAATGACATATATTTGGAACATTTGTTTCCTTGGAAAGAACTTGAATTCCTAGTCCATGGAGGTGTGCCAAGATATCTCAGGGGAGAGGTATAATCCATCTTATTGTAAAATTTCATGTGGTGTCCAGTACGGATGGCATAAAAAGGTTTCCATATAAATCTAATATTGGTAATGCAGTTATGGCAGGCTTTTGTTGGTGTTAGAACGCGAAGGATAGAGAAATATTACCAAGGTGTGCCAGATCCAGAAAGTGATACTGGTGGAAACTTGGATAATGTATCAGTGGACCATTCCGATCCAAATGTTGATAGTGGAAATGACATGCCCGAAAAAGTGAGAAAGCAGATTGAGAAGGTCATTAGATGCATGGAACCTGGACTTTATCCTTCAGTTTTAAATTTGTAGGTGCTACTTCTTTTTAGGGCCCATTTGGGATAAAAATTGCAGAATCTATTAGATAGAAGCCTCCACTTGAATTGCAGTTTTGATAGTTTTCAGTTTTCGAGAGAGGCAGTGTGTGCTTCTTTGTAAGACGTTCTCTAAGTGTTCCTTTACCTGTTTGCAGTTTTTTTTGCCCCTTGATGCTTTGCACTTATGAGCTCTGTGCCAAATATAACATCTCCTTGGTCATTCAATTTTAGTTGATATATTTAGCTTGCTTTAGGGTTGCTGTATATTGCAATCTTAGTTTCTGTTGGTATAAACTTCTCAGTTTCTTCTTCTGCAGGATCTTCCTCGAACATTTCCTGGACATCCGGGTCTGGATGAGAAGGGTAGATGTTGTCTTAGACGTATACTTTTGGCCTATGCACGACATAACCCGTCCGTTGGGTACTGCCAGGTACTCTTAGAAATTCCAAGTAATGCTTCTTTTTCAAAATTTCTGGTGTATTTGAGCATTTCTCTATGCTAGTGGGGAAATGGAATGGAAACAACCTAAACCATAGTTTCGGCTATTACTCATGGATAGTAAAAGATATAGGGATTTATGGTTCAAGCTGATTACAAACTATGAAAGGTTATCATTAACATATAAAAAGAGCCACAGTGGCCGTAGTATTGAGGGGGAGGGGGGGCAGAGAAGAAGACATACATACAAGTGAGACAATCGAACTTGATTACTAAGATCCACTTGTCAATTTGCAAGTTTTGTTTGCTATCTTTCTCGATTTTACTATCATTTACTTTGTTTTCTTTGTCTTTTGATGCTTTTTGGGTATATCCTCATTGAGACTGGAATTGCCAAGTAGAGAGTAACTGACTTACATCCTTGTGGCACTCTTGCAGGCCATGAATTTCTTTGCTGGTTTATTATTGCTTATAATGCCTGAAGAAAATGCTTTTTGGTGAGCCTCAAATGGTACCTTCGTTTCTTCTACATCGAGACTTACATACATTGGATGAAATAATATGTGAGATTTTACTGTAGATATGTTTTGGATAGATGATATATTGAAGGACAAAACAATTTTGGGCATTGAACTACAAAAAAAAAAAAAAAACCAGATTAGCTTTTAGACTGCTTTTCCTTCCAAATAGCCACTTGGATGTTTGGTTAACTATTAACCATTTGCCGCCTAAAAACAGACGCTAAGGTGTTAATGGGATTGAGCAGTTTTGGATAGATGGTATGGTTTAGGATAAAGTATTTTGTGACCATTGCACAATTGGAATGTGTGAATTGAGTCGCCAAACTAGTTTCTCTCAAAATAGCAACGTGGTTGTCAATTACATTTCTTATTCTTAGCAGCTGGAAAAAAGAAACACATAATCATGATGGTATTAGATGGATAGTTTTTCTATTGAATTTTCTTTCATCTCCATTCAGGCTGAAATTTCCATAGTGTAGACTGGCAAAAAGAAAAGGTGTCGTGTTCTACATCTCAAAAAGGCTTCCAAAATCTCAATAGCTGCCTTTCTTGTCTTCCGTGAGGGTTGTTATTTTCTTTTGAAAAGTGGTCATTGCTGTATGGCATGCTGGTTTTCTAGAATCGTATTAGTGGATTACGTTTGCACTCCAAATTTGAGCCTATGCAAAGTAGAACGAAAAATTGGCATTTTACAGTTTAGTTTGTTTTTAAATTCTTCAGGACTTTGGTTGGTATTATCGATGATTACTTTGAGGGCTATTACTCACAGGAGATGATTGAATCCCAGGTTTGTTTTTCTTCACTCTCAAATTCATTTGTATAGCTTTTTTTTCCGTCCTTCTTGATGACCTTTCCTCATCTCAGAATATTTCTTACTTGAAAGGTTGACCAGCTTGTTTTTGAGGAGTTAATGCGTGAGAGGTTCCCTAAACTGGGTATGTTATTCTATATGAAATTCTCTTTATTAGCTGTAACCATTAGAGTTCTGATTTGAACGATGCTTTGGGTGCAGTCAGTCATCTAGATTACTTGGGAGTGCAGGTCACATGGATTTCTGGCCCTTGGTTCCTTTCAATTTTTGTCAATATGCTCCCATGGGAAAGTGGTGAGGGCGTATGTTATGCAATTCTCAGATTCTCAGATTCTCTTTGTACTATTCTATGACGTTATTCTTTTATTTATCTGTTTATGCATTTAATCATATACATGTTGTCCTTTAATTCTTTCCTTTTTGTCTCAGTTCTCAGGGTTTGGGATGTGCTTTTGTTTGAAGGAAACCGTGTCATGCTTTTCCGGACTGCTCTTGCTTTGATGGAGTTGTATGGTATTACTATTACTTGTTGTTTGGTACGAACTGGGAGAAGTTTATTTTCATTTCTTATGCCTGATTTAGAATATTATGACGAATTGTAGGCCCTGCCATAGGCACAACTAAGGATGCTGCAGATGCCATATGTTTGCTGCAATCCCTTGCTGGCTCAACGTTTGACAGCAGCCAACTTGTGCTGACGGCGTGCATGGGATTTTTGAATGTAACTGAAGATAGATTGCAAGGGCTCAGAGATAAGCACCGGCCATCTGTACTTGCAGTTATGGAAGAAAGGTCTAAAGGGGCTCGAGTTTGGAAAGACCCTAAAGGTCTTGCGACGAAGCTGTATAGTTTCAAGCATGATTCAGAACCTATAGTAAAAGAACCAATATTGGAAAAAGCATGCAGTGTTAAGCTAAAAGATTCTGATGCGGAGGTTCACTCTACAGATGTAGATGGTTTGGTTAACAATTTGGCCATTGATTCTGAAGTAGAATCTCTTCCGGACCTTCAAGAGCAGGTTTCTATTTATACCTTTCATCTCATATATGAAATTTATTAAGTTTCTATTTTAATTTTTTATTGCATGAATTGTGACATTTGAGGTCTTTGATGTAGTAACTCAAAGAAACCGTGCATACATGCTCATGCCTCGTGCAAAAATAATGAAACTTCTTTTGTCACTGGTTTCTGCTACTTTATCTCTCTCTCTCTCTTATATTATTTATTTGTTTATTTTTTGATTGAGAAAACTTTGTTTGCTTTATCATATGACATGGACTAAAAAAGTTTAAGAAAAACTAGCAACTGCCTTGTTTTCCATGTCTTTTGGAACTTTTATTTGTTATATCATGATATCATAGATTCATACAGAGTTTCAATTTCTTGCTAAACTATTTTCTAGTACATCCCATTTTACAGTGGATGTTTTTCCTCTTTTCTTTACTTAAATGTAATTCAAGCAAGTTATGTGCTTGCTGCAAATTATTTAGATAAATTGCTCATTTACAAGGTAACATTTTCAATTCTTGGCATTTTTTATTGTGTGCATTGACAAATCTAGGATCCACATGGCATTAATTTCCTTCCTAATAGACATTAGGCTATTCTAGTAGCTATGCATGTTTCCATTTCAACTTGCTCTGTGGATTTTCACAAGTATTGACATTTTTTTAATCTCATCTTATGTATGATTTGTTTATCCTATACCATATGATTTGAGCCAAATGAAGGAAAGTCTTCTTCTTTCTTCTTTTTATTTCCATGTCCTCTAGAATTCAGGAACTAAAACCTGTATATTCAGCAGCTTCAAATTTATAATTAGAGAATGGAGTTGTCTATTCGCTCTTCCTACGAAAAAAATACCATGTTTGAGTTACCAGCCTGAGGCTTTACCTATTTTAGATTAGCTTTTTATCTTCTTGAGACTTTTATTTTGTGAAATTCTACAGTGTCTGGTGCATTTCTATAGTAGGCATATCTTCAAAATTTTAGGTTATTCGTGTAGTTTGTTATTCAAATTGTTTTTGTCATTAGAATTTTCTTTAGTATTAAGAAAATCATTCCTCAACCCAAACTTTGCCACTAACATTCTTTGAGGTCAATTACCTAATGCCTTATTGATGAGCTATGTATAGTTACACAGATGCATATTGTATTAGCAACTTCAAGTGACAGCTTCAGTTTTGTGTGCATCAAATTACGCTTTTTACGTAATGCGACTATTGATACTTCTCCATGAGCTGCACAGTGATAGTAGTTCTAAAAGATTCATGATTTATAAGCAGGTGGTATGGTTGAAGGTTGAGATGTGCAAGGTTCTGGAGGAGAAGAGATCTGCGACCCTCAGGTTAATCTAAATGAACTCCCTCGTTCTCCTCACCCCCGAACCCAAGCTTCTTTCGGTATTTTGTGTTTCTGACCTTCGTAAACAGAAATGAATGAAAGTAACTGGCCAGCTTTATATCTTTTCCTTGTTTTTTCTAGCTGGTAATTGACCGTCCTTTTTCTTTGTATTTCCTTGTCCTCTTATCCCTTTTGTGTTTATCTCTTTCTTTTCTGTTGTGAATGCCTGGATGTTATAACAGGGAGATGTATGAATTGCATAAGTGAGACGATAAAGTATTATGGTAATTAGGTTTTTGAAAAGTACTTGTGATATTATGCTTGTAGATTTGTACGTATTTTGAAGCGAGCGTATGCATACAATCTAAAAAGCCAAAAATTATCCACCCCTACTTTGATGAATGTCATAGTTTAAGAAAAAACACTGGAATCTTGCCATATGGTCATATTCGCATTTCACCTTCAAATCATCCGTTGAGTTGTACCGATTACAGTGGTATATTTGTGAAGTAATAACTTATCTTTAGATTATTCAAAATGATTGAATGATTTGGTGAAGATAAAAGAGAAGCAAAATAGGGATGAAAAGCATCCGCTTGTACGGATACAAGGAAGGGGTTGGCCTTTCAGGCATATTGTATGCAACCTTATCTGTTTCCTTGGCTACCGTGACCTTTGGTCAACGGAGACGGCTTTTACTACTACACCAAAGCTGCCTTTCAATCAAATTCCGAGAGTTGTTTGCTGAGTAAATTAAAAATAAAGAGCCTTCTTTCTCTACTCTCTTACGTAGGGCAGCATAAAAGGTCGTCTTTGATGGGTGAAATAAAGCAATTCTTTCAACTATGACGTACATTTAAGATCAAGGCCAAGAAGTTTTTTATCAGAACCAAAGTAAAGCTTCTATTGTACTAAAGATTCCTATTAAAACAAAATGGTGAAGTTTGTGAATTGGACCGAAAATCAGGGTAACACTGTCGTTTACTAGCCAACATGCCCAAGTACTTGTCTTTTATTTGTATGTTTTAAATTGTCTTTTTGTTATGTTTTGTCTTTTTCTTGTGGCTCTGATGCTTCTTGCCTTCTTTTCCAAATTCCAATTTCGTTGTATTCAACATCAAATACTTGAGTGATATAAGCGGAAAGCTCCTGCAAACGTAAGTTATGCTCGTTCCCTTGTTATTCAAAGGCCAATTCTAATACCAGAAGTAGAGTCCTTGTCAATGGCCTTGACTTGTATTCTCTTTTGTGCCCATAATGCTATTTCAGTACCTTGGTAATGGAAAGAAATTCTTCCCTGTATACGCAGTTTTCTCGATTTTCTGTTTTAGCTACGCCCAGGAATAGAACATGCTTATTATAGTTTATGTCCAATAACCGAGTCTCCTTTCGTATTTTGCAAACCACTTAGACCCTGTAGACTCCACATAGAACTGTACACTTACATTTGAACGCACCATAAGGGGGGTTTATTTTCTCTTACAGAGCTGAAGAATTAGAGACAGCCCTTATGGAGATGGTCCAACAAGATAATCGGCGGCAATTGAGTGCTAGGGTAAGCCTGAAATACTCCACCCATATCCTCTTTTTTCCATATCAGATTTATTCTTTTAAAAAAGTGAAAAAAAAAGGGTCTTTAAATGAACTGCACCTACCACGGCACCTCATCGAAAATCGGCTTTTAAAAAACTCAATTATCGGTATATATTGTCTCTTAAAATGTCAATTGTGCATAATCGACTTTTTGAAAGAAATTTTTCAGTGATGCCACAGTGATTTGTGTATGGTGTCTTAAGGGGTCCAAAACAAAGTAATCCAATCATCCACTGAAGTTCTTGAATCTGTGCTGCAAGACTTAAGTATCATACTTGTCAAAATATCTATAACAAAGAATCAGTTAGGTTTGATATTTGAAGTTGTTGCAATTTTAACTTCATCGGTATGGGACAAGTAGAGTTGTTATCATCCTGTAGGTTGAACAATTGGAACAAGAGCTAACTGAGCTGCGGCAAGTCCTAGCAGATAAAATGGAGCAGGAGAAGGCAATGCTTCAGGTTTTCTTTTTCTTTTTCTGGTTAGCTTGTTACTTGATGAGAATATATTCCATCAAATTTGCAAACCACAGCATTAGTGAATAAATACATAAGTGTATACCATACCACCACAGGTCCTTATGCGGGTTGAGCAAGAGCAAAAGTTGACTGAAGATGCTCGTGTGTTTGCTGAGCAAGATGCAGCAGCTCAGAGACATGCACTCCAAGTCCTTCAGGTACATTTCCGTAATATTTCTTTTGTATATATAGTGGCTTTATCTCATTTGGGTGTCCGTTTGGAGCATTGGTAATTGAAAACATATTATTAAAATGGTGATTCTTTTTCTGGTTGATATTTCTTACTATATTGGTGTAGGAGAAGTATGAAAAAGCTATGGCCTCACTTGCTGAAGTGGAAAAACGGGCGGTTATGGCAGAATCCATGCTGGAAGCAACCGTGCAATATGAATCTGGCCAAGCCAAAGCTATGTCTTCCCCTAGGTTTGTGCCGTTCCATTTTTTTCGGGTGCATGTCTCTTGATTACTTGCTTGGACAAAAATAGCCTTCCACTGAAATGAGGATCTTCTTCATGCTTTCAGTTATATTAATCAATCCATTGAATGAGAAAGATGTGGGATTTTGTTCTTTCATGTTTTCTCCAGGCTGACAGCACGGTCTGATTCTTCGGGGGATATTCCTATAAAGAGAACAGGATTGCTTTCCTTTGGCATAGGTTGGCGTGACAAGAACAAGGAAGACCGTTGATGAATGTATTTTCAGATTCATTCAGCTCTCTGTTATTATATACATGGCAACAATGTCCTTTCGTGGTAAACGCCCTGGAGTAAGGACATCCATTGTTTATTTATTTATTTTTTTGGGTGGGGCTGGGGAGAGTGTACATGCTGCTGAGGCAGATAAGTAAATTGCTGACACACAATTTCATCTTGAGCCAATACGATTATTCATTTCATTCGTTTTTTTACAACGTTGGAGATTTGTATCATAGTGAGATTTATATCAATCAATCAGTGTTACAATTTACAGTGATTCTTGAAAGGTTCGGATTATGATAAACACATGCTCTTCGTATTCCTAAACATGTCTGTGAAGTCGAGTCCTCGTTTTTCACAACAAAAAACCGCAAAATGCACACTTCAATTTAAACAAGTAAATTTAGTGTTAAAAAAAAAGAAAGAAAGAGACACTATTGCCTAGTACATAGAGAAAACAAAAGCTCCCTTTTATCTAGTGGATTGTATATCTTCACTCTTTTCATCAGAGCTTTTCATTGAAGACTGATGACTCAGACCTTGGTTGGAATATTGTCTAGAAGCAAGGTGTGACAATGCCGTGACAACATCGGCTATTCCAGGCCTCAACTGCGGTTCATCCTGCACACACATAGCAGCAACCGACAATGCTTGAAGCAATCCCCTCATCGGAAACTCACCTTTCAGCATCGGGTCCGCCAACTTTGCAAATTTCTTTCGATCTCTCAACCAAGGATTCGCCTAAAACAACAACGAAACAATAACTCAACTCAAATCAAGAAAAAAACGGTAAGTATTATTACGGAGTTTGTATCTTTTTCTTACCCATGTAACTAAGTACTGTTCTCCTACAGCTTTTGAAGTATCAACTGCTTTTCTGCCTGTAATAATCTCCAAAAGGACAACTCCAAAGCTATAAACATCCGATTTCAGTGTCAATTGTCCGGTCATTGCATATTCAGGTGCACAATACCCGTAGGTACCCATAACTCGGGTAGATACATGTGTATGATCCCCAACCGGTCCAACTTTAGCTAAACCAAAATCAGAAAGCTTCGGGTGGTAATCTTCACCGAGCAAAATGTTGGAGCATTTTAAATCACGGTATATGACCGGGGGATTAGCTTTGTGATGCAAAAACTCCAACCCTTTTGCAGCTCCCGCAGCTATTTTCATTCTAGTACTCCAATCTAGCCGTTGCTTTCTAGGGGTAAGGTCTGGCAAAGAATTATCAGTGAAAAACGACCCTACAAAATCTGTAAAATCACAGTAAAAAAGAATGACATACCGTGTAGGTGGCCTTCTAGAGATCCTAGTGGCATATATTCGTATACGAGAAGTCTTTGATCTCCGTCAGCACAATAGCCGATTAGGTTTACCAAGTTAGGGTGGTGTAGAAGACTGAGCATCAATACTTCAACAAGAAATTCTCTGTTTCCTTGAAGTCCATTGCGATCAAGTTGCTTGATGGCAACAATCTGTACCGTTTATTCAAAAATGTATTGTCGATCAAAGGGCCGTTAGTATTTTTATCACTATGAATCAGACAATGCAAGACCAACTGTAGAGACCATTGATCATGGTAGGCGCGATTCATTGATGCGGGTCCCACTCGTTGATCAATGGTCTACAACACCTGTAAAGTCCCACATCGGTAAAGTAGTAGAATGCTCACCCTCATATAAGTATGAGACATAAAGGTCTTGTCAACTCGGGTTAGCCCTTTTAGACCAAGCGAGGACGGCGGTCTAAGCAGTTGACCGGACCATTTATGACTCATTTAACGCTACCAGGCCCCGGGTCTGGGGGCGTTACAGAATGGTATCAGAGCCGACTATCAGACGGAACCATGCGCTGCACCGTATAAGAAGACAGTGTAATGATGGTCTCTAGTTACCTCTGGTAGGAACGATCCAGGAACAGTCTTGGCCGTCCTGGCGAAGACGCCAGTCCCTTATAAGGGGGGAGAATGTAAAGTCCCACATCGGTAAAGTAGTAGAATGCTCACCCTCATATAAGTGTGAGACATAAATGTCTTGTCAACTCAGGTTAGTCCTTTTAGACCAAGCGAGGACGGCGGTCTAAGCAGTTGACCGGACCAATTATGACTCATTTAACGCTACTAGGCTCGGGGTCTGGGGGCGTTACAACACCAAAGCACATCCTTCCATTTCTCCTCAGTATTTTGGAAAATTAAAAGAAAAATCATATAATTTAGAAATATATACCTGGTTGTTTTCGAGATGTCCCTTGTAAACTCTACCGAATCCTCCCTCTCCAAGAACGCAATCTTCACGAAAATATCGAGTAGCAGCTGCTAATTCGCGAAAGGCGAATGTCTTTGCTGCAAGTTGGCCGGGATTTGAGCTACCTTGATTTGAAGCCTGCTGTGAACTTAATTTTGCATTTGATTTAACCTTTGCTATTAAACGTCCAAAAAAAAAAAAGAATCTAATTAAAATATATACATGTGATGAGATAATACAACAAAATTCAAGAATATATTAGAACTTGAGGAAACAATTGACTAGTAGTTATCCCATCTTTTTTGTAAGCATCATTATTCATTCATTATGTAAAACAAATAAGTGGTAGCTTCCTTTTAGCTGTATCTATGAACCAAAATGCATAGCATGTTTTTATTAATCCTTTCCTTCAGGGAAATTCTAACATGAAGACTCCCCTGCAGGGAGTGTCCCATGTGGACGATTCTGGACCACACTGTTTTCATTGCAGAATGAAACTGTGTGGTCCAGAATCGTCCACATGGGTCACTTTCCATGGGAGAGTCTCCATGATAGAACTTCCCTTTCCTTCAACTCATATTCTGACAGAAATAAGTGGCAAAGATACACGATTCACTCCCAAAATTCTGATTCCTACGACAAAATTCGAGTTAATTGTAAAAAGATGATAGATAGATAGATAGAAATAGAGAATTGTAAATTGTAAGTAAGAACCTGAAGAGGATTTGTGGATGGGTTGAGGTGGTGATACTGGTGGGTCTTTAACTTTCCTCTTGTTCTTCTTCTTCTTTGAATTTGAATTTGAATTTCCAGAGCATGGAAACCAACCCATATGATATTGTTATTACAAGAGTTTATTAGAAACACAAAAAGTAGTTTCGTTTCCTCTTCTTCTCTTTTACTTTAATTACGTCTTGCTTTTTAAGTTATTAGAAACACAAGTTTTTTCATATTTTAAGTTATTAGAAACACAAGTTTTCCTTCTCCTATGTATTTAAAACAGAGGACGGCAGGCAGACAGCTGAACACAACTCCTTAAAGTTCATACTGTCGACAGTGAAAGGAACCTACTGTTTGCTTTTCTTTTCTTTTCTTTTCCCCCCTCCGGCTTTGGTCTTCCCTTTGCGTCGACCTTCTGAAAACGACATGCGAAACTTTTTTTTTTTTTTTTTTTTTTTTTTTTTTTTTTTTTTTTGTAAGACTTGGTTAATATTATCACACCAAACAGCTGGATTTACTTTTTTTTCTTCTAAAGTCTTATACTTCACCTTAAAAATGATTTTTTTTTTCAATCATAATCAATTTGCTGTCCAAAAAGATATTCACTGCTCCTCCTCCCGTTTCGAAATAACTAAGGCAATTGTCAATACGATTTGTTTCAAAGTAATTGATAGAGTTATATTTTCAATACAGCATTTATTATGTTTTTTCTATATCTACCCTTATTTATTAAGGCGGGTGAGAATAAATACAACATTATACTACCTCCGTCTCAAAATGTAAGGTCATTTAGTTTTTTTTGGTTTTGTCTCAAAATATAAGTCCATTTAGAGAACCAATAAAACATTTATTACATTTTTCTCATTCTACCATCAATTATTATATACCCAACCAATTTTTACTACTTTGCATTACTACCAATGAAATATTATTTTAGTATTTTTAATCAAAATTAATTACACATAACAAATTTAACTAATTTTCTTAATTAATAAGTGTGAAAAAATCTAAACGGACTTAAATTTTGAGACGGTGGTAGTATTAATTATATACTAAGAGTGTTTCATTTTGACCTTCAATTAAAACATTAACTAACAACCTTAATATGCGTGTTTTTGATAACTGCCTCAATTATATCAGAACAGTGAGAGTATTAAAATGATATTACTTCAGAAGAAGAACTTATAATTTTGGCTTACCATATATCAGATAAATTGGAATGAAAGAAATACGTTAAAATCATATTGGTATTTTTTTTTAATGTTACAAACATATTAGTTGATCAACATAACCATAATGAAATTCGTGACGAAATACGTGGCATTAAGTCATAGTTGATCAACAATCACGAAATACATGGCATGCCAAAATTTGTCAGTACATAATGCTTCACACGTAAGAATGTTCAAACGCAGAATAATATTTTGTTCCAACTTGAAGCTCATTCAGGAAAATACTTGTCTGATGAGGGAATTTGAGGTGAAATGAGGGATGAAACGATCAGAACCACACAGTTTAAATACAGAATAAAACTGTGTGATGTGTATTTAGCCACACTGTGTCTTCACACCGTATAGAGACACCACACAAGAATTACCCGCTCATTTATTCACATTTCACTTTCGCTCTTTAGTGGGAAAAAATCAGTGTTTATGCAAACTGGCATATTGGGATTGATAGATGTAGATTTGACCTTTAGTGGAGTAAAAGTTGAGGGAAAATTCTTAGGTAGATAGAGCGTCTTTATTAGACTCGACCATCATGCGCTGTGTATATATAAAAACAAAATTATTTTGTTTTATTATTTACGTGGCGGAAATCTGACAGTCCGGATGTAATATAGACCCTTTACGACAGAATTACCCAAAGTTTAGTTGAGAGGTAAAATGAAAAAGAAAGATTTTGACATAAATTGAAATGATTGTTGCTTTAATTATTCTCCTTAGTAATCTACTAATCTGTCTCTATGTATCATATTTATCTTAACAAATTTTTTACTTTATGGTTTTTTATTCTAGGCAAAATATAAAATTTATTAAGCAATATTCATTAAACAAGTGGATAAAACATCATTAGGTGGTTGACAACCTGATGGAATTACATCTAAAAGAGTAAAGAACATGTCAGGCCAACAAATGCATTGGACATTCCTCGCACGACAAAATAAAATAAAATTGAATAGACGAAAAAGGAGAAGCCTGAAGAAGACAATAATGCGCTAAGCAACCCAAAGGAGAAATGTCCTCCATATTATTCGACAACCGTTTCAGGTATGCCAAGCAATCACCATAAGAGCCATAACTCTCGGCCTACTACCTTTAACCAAGGCCAAGAAGATCATGGCCTAGTGGTGAAGGCATGGGTGTTTAAAAACAGCCTGAACAGGAGCGGGAGGTCTAAGGTTCGAACCCCGCGAGGGCGAATCGCTCTTTGTCTCTCTGTCAATGGGCAAGCGCTATGTTACAGCTACTTAGTGCGGATTTACATCTCCATACACCTGTGGAAAATAATAAAATAAAAAAATAAAATAAAAAAAAGAAGAAGAAGATCACTTTCTACTCCAAAAATTCAACTTCAATGCCATGATCCAAATGAAATGAAAATGATGAACCTTGACGATTTTTAAAAATAATTCCAACCCCATTAGAGAATTCCACCAATGAAGTATACATATTCCCTTCAAAAAAAAAAAAAAAAATGCTCGGAGCTTTCCATTGATCCGCCAAGACCGACTTAGGGCGTAACACACAAAATGACTCCCATGCATCTCGGTACTTTTTGGCTGGTGACAAGGTAATGGAATGAATTCTCGAAAAATAAACAAGTTGATCCTCGAAAACTGCATTACACCGTGCCTTTTATATACTTCACATCATGCACACAAAATCAGCCAACTCCCCTTCCCACATACCCTCCACTGGAGCCTTAAAAAAGCTTCGAAAATCCGAGCCCATGGAACTTATCAATCCCTCAAAGGGCGATGCCTTTGACGCTCTAGCCGTCAATGCACATTCAAAGAGAACGTGCTGAAGAGATTCATTATCAACACCACAAGCCAAAGTGATTCATTACGAAGGGTCTTCTTCCGTTGATAACATCAATGAAATCCGCATGATTTTCTAAATGTTTTGATAGAGCGCCTTAAGATAATTACTTGGCGTTTGAAATTTGAAAAAACAGGCTGCCATACGTCACCTGTGTCAAAAAAGGTTGAACTTTAGCCCCTCATGTCATGCCACATCTCTCCAGAGCAGGCCTAACCTGCGATGATCATCCTAGTTCAAGTGTGGGTTTTATTGACATGGGTAGGACACGAAAGTCATACACGTGGCACTCTTTAGGCCTTAATCAAGTCATATTGGTAAATGGGCCAACCCAAGCTAAGCCCAATGTTGGGGCCTCTCACTTGAAAGATTCAATTAGGGCTTCATCGACCACATTCTGGTCGCTCACAAAACTCAGGTCGCAAGACTCATCTCAAACCAGACTCAAGAAATATCATTTCAACTCGGTATAAGGTGCTCGCACCTCAAATAGCCGGCATGACACAAGGTGTCTACGATCCCACTTTCACCAACTTGATGATCTGCTCATCCTAGTCGCTCATGAACATACCAGATCGTCTCCAACCTCCAAGGGCGGTTACTACCCCTGAAATAGCAGAATCTCACGATTGACGCATCTTTAACTATTATGATCTGGTATTGCCGGAAATATCACGGTAGCAGTAACATTATTTTAAAGTGGATATCTAGCTTATTATAAGTGATTTCTCCGGTGAGGAGTGGTGGTTGTGATGAACTACGATGGTCAGATTCACTGAATGAAGAAGACGATGCTGAAGTCGACAAATTGGCATAATCGGGTCTTATTTTTCTATTAATCGATCGTTTATGAGTTACGAGAGTGCCACTATATATAGGCGGATTTCTAATGATGATTAGGCTAAGTATGACAAGACATAATTAACTATGATGCGACATAATTAAGTATAATCAAGAAAATAAACATCCCGCCAGTCTTACACCGCGACTTCACTTAACATGGGACCAATATCTTGATCGTCTTGTGCATTATATAGCCTGATAAATGTCAAGTGTGAATCCTGATCGCCGTGTATAGCGGGCACGAGCTGAGGAGGACCGGAGTCGACGCCCAACCTATGAAACCTCTGCGGGTAGTTCAAGTAGGCGCTTGCGGCCTGATCTGGCATACGTTCATGCGGACTGAATCCAATTGTGGCCGGTTTACGGCGTAAGACCTCTGCTCGGGTCGAATGACAGATTCGTAAGACCGTTTGCGGATTTGGTATATCATGATCCATGTTTGATTACATCCTACAATTTAAGCCTAATTGTGTTATGGCTGCCACATGTTGGCATCCCTAAATAACGGATAAAACTAAACGAATACCGTAAATTAAACTTTAACTAAAACGTAAAGCTGGACGAAGAGATGATCTAAAGCCGGGAAAGATACGGGCTGCGAACCAATTTAAACTAACTAATCTAAGATGCGGATAAAAGTAAACTAACTAGACAAATTCAAGCTTTTAAGGATTTAAATCAAATTTATAACGAGCAAACGAGGATTGATCCACCTATCCAACAAGCATTGATTCCCTATCTCGATTGTAGTGCAGTTTTTATTCAGATTGTGATTCACCTTACCTAGACATGAACCCTAATTCCTTAGAAAGTTCATCTATCAATCTATTATCTTCCGATGTAAGATTAACGCGTTCAATAATCAAAGGTGCAAACTTTGTGTTTATAACCTAGTAATCGACCTATTAACTTCCGTTATTATAGATTCGAATTACTATTCTTATTCATGGTGATCTAGGGTTTATTAAGACTTCCATCAACAATAAACAATCAACACATGCATATCTTCCGATATAAAAGCAAATTAAACATGAATAAGCATGAATAAGAAACAACCTTTATTAAAAACTCACAAGTATAATCGAAGAAAGCGAAATCAACAATTGTTGGACGGCTTCACAATACTCGTTTGATGAAGCTTTTAGCCTCTCGAACATCCTCGCAACTCAAATTTGCGAGAAAAAGTACATAAAAAGTAACTAGTGTTTAATCCAAATTAAGAGCATAAAAATAGGAATAAAAAGATGAAAAACGCAGCCTAAAGCCGCCCCTAGGTTTAGGGTTTTGAATAATGTGTGTATGATCATCTTTTGTGGAGAAAACGACCGACTATATATAGATTTTAAAGTCGGTTCGCTAAGTCGGCCACCGGACGCCCGTACGAAACCTCGAACGCCCGTCCACTCTTCAATAAAACTTCGAATCGGGCCGAGTCATGCGACCGGACGCTCGTCCATCCGGCGTCCACTCCGGCGTCCAAACTTCCCGAATCAAAGATGACACCCCGGACGCTCGTCCAACCGCATCGACGCCCGTCCACCGGACGGAGATATCGGACGCCGCTTGATATGATCGATTTTGATTTATTGATCTTTATCTCTTCTATCTCTATCCCACTTCTTCATTATCTCTTTCATCATCAATTAGCTTGAACTTAATCAACCTTTGATCATCTTTTGAACCTCCAACATGTATCTATAACACATAAAAACATCGCAAAATGTAATAATGCTCAAATAATCATAAAATCACAATTAAAACACATAAATCAACCTATTTTGCGATTAACTCTTCTAAAATCTCATTTGCTCAATATATCCATTAAACCCTCGTTTCTTATGCAATTTAGTACAATTACGGGGAAAAATATCATAGAATATAGCGTTATAAATCGTATAAATTCACCCTTAACAACTCCCCCACACTTAAGCTTTTGCTCGTCCCGAGCAAAACAAAACAAAAGTTAGGCTCGAGAGAAAAACAGGCATCTAAACGTACATAACACATATCCAATAAATCAGAAGTTCACCCTTGTGCGTGTGCATAGCCATAATAAACTTCCACCATATCCAAACTCGAGAGACTCAAAGCAAAACTAGCTAATACCCCCTTGTAGACTAGTAATAAAGGACACTCATAAGATGCACCCTACAAACGTGATATATCCCGAAAAGAATGATCGAATATATCTAGGGCCTTTCTGAAATACTCAAAGGATAATCCCTACAACATATCTATCAGTTTATACTGGGGATAAGACAAACGATAACTGAGTCTTATATACATTTCATAACACTTTATCAGTTGATTTAACCTTTCACTTAAAACACACATCAGAATGAGCTCTTGCCCTGTCATAGCAGAATAGGACATTTCGAGATAATACCCTACCTTACTCCAATCATAAGGCAGCTTCTTCTGACTGTCGTGAGCTTTTAGTCATCATAGTGGTATAGGACATACGTGGTATACCCTATCTCACTCAAATCATCGACTAGCTTTCGACACACACGAATAATTTCATATTAATTCAACTTTTTCAATTGGACAATAGCTACGCGTTGCTTATCACATTCAAACCTTAGATATTCACAGTATATCATACTTCGGATCTAAATACAAACTATCATAAATCTCACGATATATACGTAGCACTAAGTACATGACTTACGAGATAATCAAAAACTACTAATCCAAAAAGGGGTATAGCTTTATAAAAATAGCTCATCATTTACTATGGCTCGTGAAAAATAGTGTCAGGTGAAACATCTAACTTACCAAATATATGATACATAGCATAGATAACTATCGAAAACAAAGAACATTAACATGTATTGCCTACTCGGGACAAAACAAAAACAACAGTGTCGGGAAAAATTTTTAAAAAATTTCCAAAATTTTTAGCTCATTTGCATAGAAACATTACAAATGTGTAGATACATATCGAAACATTCCCCTCCCCCACACTTAAAAATCAACATGTCCTCATGTTGAGCAAAACGAAAGAAAAAGAAAAGACTTAGCTGATTTAAATCGAAACGCGAATCGTTGGTCAGGCCGGAGCCTTCATAATGATACCACGAATGTATAACCAGACAATGTAGATACCTGCACATCTTAGACAACAGGGAACCATCTCGGGGAAAACGGGGAGTCATACTAACATGGAAAGAGATATCAAAAATAAAGATAAATCAAAGTGAGAGCACTCAATACATCCAGAAAGTCGAAACAAAGTTGACATGAAAGTACGCTCGCCTTATGGCTTACAAGGTCCATCGAAAATAAATAGTAGCAATATCAAAATTACAACGAATCGTAAAAGTAAAAATGTCAATACAAAACAACCAATGTAAAAAATAGACAAAATAAGATCAAGGTTGGCTCGGCGCCGCAGAATCATCAGCTGGAGGATCAGAGGAGGGTCCAGAAGGTGGTGCCGTATCCCTAGCTGCCGAGTCAGGCTGCTCCTCATCCGAAGATGACTCGGAGTCGTGTAGAGCATCCGCAATGACCCGCTCAATCTCATCGGTAAAAAGATAATCAACGGAGCTCGGATTGAACGTCCTTTCGTCCCTCGGCTGCCGGCCCTCACGGATACAACGAAGAATCGATAAAATATTGTTCGTGAGTCCCGGATATCACCGAGCCATTCCCGGAAACTATTGGCCATGCTTAACCGCATCCCGACGGCGGGAGATAAAGGAGGAAGGGAGGACGCACGAGGTGCGCCGACGAACCGGGCTCCGTAGGTGCCTCCGGCTCGAATGTCCCGAGGGCTTACTCTTTCCCTCTCGTATAGGCCTAGGGTTCTTCGGTTTATGATCCGCCCCAAACTCAGGCACACCGGCATCGAGACACAAACTGTGGATCAAATGAGGTACGATCAAGCTCCGTGTATAAACCTTCTGATTGATCGAGATCTCGTCGTACAATGCTTGTCCCACATCCATATTCAAGCCAAATGTCAATGCATACAACACTCCCAGGTCCCCTATATGAAAATGTGTCAAGTTGTTCTTAGGCAACAACCGATTCTGAATGAAACGACACTGGACCTTCCAGTCCTCCGTCCAGGTCGTGGTAACCAACTCCTTTCGGTCTCCTCCCGGTTTCAACGTCCAGGCCACATCCGGGCAAACTCTCAATCTCAACTCCTCCAAAGGATCCTGTCCCAAACTCTGCCTATGCACAATCTCCTCCTTATAGTCCCGACCCTCGAAAGCCGCTAAGTTGTATTTCCGATTAATCACCTCCGGTGTAAAGGGAACTTCCACCCCTCGAACCACGACTACCTTTGTCCCCAAGTCGGTTTCCGAACGGTTGCATAAAATTCCCGAACTAGGGAGCTATTCACCGGGGTAGTCGGGATTGTCATCAAGGCTTCCCATTTCCTATCCTTAAGCAACTTAACGAACCCCGGATCGACCTTCGCCTCTAAAATAGCCCTCTCAACCAACATGTTTCTCGAAAAATAGTGTTTGGTATAGACCTCATGAGCTCAGGGTTCACGAAACGACGAGGCAATGGCATCGGGGCAACGGTTTTAGACTTCTTCCTAGGAGGGGCTGCCCCAGGTACAACCGGCTCCTCTTCCCGGGTAGCATCGACGGTCTCCTCGCCACAGACGAACCTCCACCCTCTCGAACTCTCGGCATCCGTACTAAAGGCACATCATCATCCGTTTCGGATTCCGAGGTTGGCTCATCTCGTAAGGTCGCCCTAGTTTGGGTGGCTCTCAGGGGTTGCTCACGAATACTCACACCCCGGTTAGGATCAACTAAGGTGGGGTCAATCTCTTTACGCTTCTTCCCCGCCTCCCGGGCCACTTCCTTACCATGCCTCTTCACAACTGCCTTCTTATGAACCATTTCCACGCCTAATCTAAACCAAACAAACCAAATGTGCACAAAGGATACCCGTTTATCATCCAAAGCGGGATTTCAAATCAACCAAACCACAAACCACATCCATAAGCATCACCAAACAACCCATTCATCACCCATCACAACACCACATCACCAAAACGGAGAGCGAGAAAGAAACACCAAAACCGAGAAAAAAAAAACAAATTAAGGTGTCATTCAAGAAAACGAGCCGACCCAAAGATCGAACTCACAAAAACGTGAATGAAATCCGAAAAGTTGTTACCAACTTACCAAGTAGGGTGAGTAGATGCTGATCGAGATGAAGATTAGTCCAAACAACACCAAATTGGCTCCCAAAATCGGATTTTTCGCTCAAAAAGTCGGACTGAAGTGGGTCCTGATTCTCCAAAAATACCGTGTTTTGGGGGATTTGGTTATGAAAATCAAAGAGAGGGTATCAAGGGCGGCCTATAGCGCTTTGAATCGCTCGAAATGGTTTAGAATCGACGATTTTAGGGCAAAAGGAGGGAGAGAAACCGTTTTTGCGTTTTGAACTTCTGAAAAAGTGAGGGTTCACTCGATGATGGGGTATATATAGACAGAGGTTGGACGCTCGTCCAACTCAGTGGACGGGCGTCCACCGGAAAATCGATGGGCGGACGGGCGTCCGGTTATTAGACGCTCGTCCAAGATTTGAAATCACATACGGGATTGGAGGGAATAAAGCGGACGGGCGTCCGAGGCTTAGTGGACGCTCGTCCTGAAATTGGTCAAGGCGGACGGGCGTCCAGAGTTCTGGACGGGCGTCCACACAGTTTAAGTGCAAAAATCATAAAATTCCCATACACATCAAATTCAAAATTGCCCTTTCTTATTAAACTTAAATAAAACTTCAAAAATACAAAAAAGAAGCAAATGAAGTACAAAATTACTAACAAATAAAAACAATTGGAAAACAGTGGGTTGCCTCCCACTCAGCGCTTTTGTTTTACGTCGTTTGCTCGACGAAACATCCTAAGAACGCTAGTCATCATAAATGTCCGACCAATCGATCACTCGAATGAGACGGCGGAGCATGTCAATCGCCGGAGGGAAGTCATACTCATCTTGTAAACCCCGGTCCTCACCGGCCTACATCAACACCTCGAAAGTGCTCGGCTTGCGGCACTAGCGCTAAATCTGTCGGCATCGGATCATTGAGGATGGTGTAAGGACGTCCTGAGAGCGCACCGTAACTCCTCGGTAGTAAAGTCTCCACCTCCCGAACAACGGGGAACAATAAGAACATAGGTGACCGTCTTGACGCGGGTACTAATGTCAAAATCTACGTGCAAAACGATGGTTCCTCCCGGTCCGTCATCTACAGTAATGAGTGGAATCCTCCTAAGGAAAGGTAACTCCTCTGGCTGAACACCGAAATCCATATCTAGAAAGCACAACTAACTGACAGATAAAAACAAAAACTTAATACTGAATAAGGCTAAAACTGAATAAACTAACTTAAATACTAACACTATCAAAGCATAAAACAAAATAACTAAAAGAACGATATCTAGGTTGCCCCCTAGTGGCGCTTTTGGTTAATGTCGTTAGCTCGACACATTGTAAGCTCAGCCTGGATCAGGCCATTTATCCTTTCTGCCAGCCATTACCTCGTTTAAGCTCTGATCAGTAGTGTGTGGTGCGAAACGACATCTCACACATGGGGTGAAATCTTTGAAAGCTCTCCAAACCTTCTTAAGTCTCCCCATGGTTGTGTTTTTTCTCCTCGACTCCTCCGATGACGTTTAAGTTGTCGCTCCCTTTCTAACTCTTCCATATCGGCACTACCGCTAGAACTTCTTCCGACGGATCAATACCGTCATCCTCGGAGAACAAGTCGGGTGATAACTCGTCAAATTCTTCGACCGGAGTGACACCACATCCGAGAATATCGAGAAATTTAACAATCAAAGATGTCTCTTTGGGTTCACCAATATAGTGTTTGCATCTTTGACCGTTGACTCGAAACGGTTCACCACTATAACCACGAAGTTCTAGAACGCCTCCCGGAATGATTTGGAGAATCTCGAAAGGGCCGGACCAACGTGTCCTTAACTTTCCGGGAAACGGATGTAACCCGGAATTATATAGAAGAACTTGTTCGCCGACATGAAATTCTCTCCTCTTAATCTTAGCATCGTGGAGTAGCTTCATCTTATCCTTACTAATCCTGGCACTTTCATAGGCACGGAGTCCGAATTCGTCCGGCTCGTAAGCCGCGTAGTCGATGCTTCCCACAAGATTGGGAATCAAAGTTCGAAACTTTGTAGCCCAATAAGCTCTATGCTCTAACTCGAGGCGAGATGACATGGTTTCCCGTAGACCATCGATATGGTGATGTACCCGGGGGTCTTATAGGCGATTCGATATGCCCACAAGTACATCATCCAACTTTAGACTCCGGTCTTTCCTATGATCGTTAACAGATCTTCTCCGGGATTTTCTTAATGCTCGGTTGCTCCTTTCAACCTGACCACTAGTCATCGGATGATACGGTGTGCCAATTTTATGACGAACACCATACTTCTCAAGTACTTTCTCTAGGGGTCGATGATGACGGTCAAATTATACCCGTAAAAGTCATCAACATTGACCTTAAATCGAGATTGATAATGTATATTTCATATTAAATCACATGTTTATATTTATTATTTAATGTTAAGTGATTATTAATATGATATTTGGTATTTAGCTATTTTTATTATTAAAGACCGATTTATTGTGCGATAATTGCTGATTTTGTAGATCGTGATAAATCGGGAGGATAAATGTCAATCAATCAATGGATCTCAAGATAATAAGGAAGGAAATCGGAGCATTAATCAAAAGATAAATTAGAGAAATCAGATCAACACGAAAGCGTGCAGTGGGGAGCAAGATAGACGAGAAAAACGATTAACGTGTGAAAAGTTAGGTTCGGTCGACCGAGCCTATAGCTTCGGTCGACCGAGTGTCACCTTTCGGTTGACCGAGTGTCGGCTTCGGGCGGTTTCCGGCTTATATCGTGCTTATCTTCTAGAACCACCCTAAGTCGGCAAAAACCTCTATATAAGCAAGCGGCTACGAGAATTGTAATATACACCAACACATCCCTTCATTCTTTCTTCAATCTTATAGCTTTGAATACAATGTAGTTTATTGAGGGTGTTTCCAAAGCAATTTAAGGGCCGCAATATGTAAGCCTTTATTTTCTCGTTTCTTTCTTTTAAGTAATTAATTCCCCCCAATTATGCTTTATTGTTTGAGTTAGTTAATTTATAGCTAGATGATGTAGATCTAGGTTATGTCGTTATGGATGTGGCGAAGCCTTGTCTATGAGGATCCCATAACTTACGTCATACACTTAGTATTTATTCATGAATCTACTTGATTTAATTAATGTGTATCTATGTTAGTTTATATGAATGCTTTACGAATTCTTGTTTAATCCGTTGTGTATGATGAAACGCCGAGAGATACGTTCGGGGATGTAATGCGGGGACGAAATTGATTCGGGTGACCGAATGAGTTCACTCGGTCGACCGAGTCCACCTATTCGGTCGACCGAGCCCTGTTTTCATCCGTTAAATAGCCACGTCTTTATGGTTAGGTTAACTTAATAGAATTTATTATCTCGTGGTATGGCTACGGCTACGTCGCTCGTCGGTTTTTCATTAGCGTATTATTAGGAAATACCAATATAAGACGTCTAGTTCGGCTCATGAACGATCTTTCGGGACTTTCGACAAGATCTAGATTAGTTTTGTATTAGGGAATTGTCGACACCTAGTCATACGTAAATCGTAGATTAACAAGAAACTATACCAAGTAATTGTTAATAGGACGAGGGCTTGAGCGATCGTTTAGGAAGTACGCCTAACCATAGGAATGTTGCCTAGACGAGGTGTACGGTTAATATCGGCATCCTTAGTATCGTAAGCGTGTGAGTTATATGAGATGGAAACCCAAAAGGTGAAGTCACGTAACAATACCACAAGTGATTTAGTGACTTACCGGTGCTAAGTCAAGTTAAAGAGGATGACTCCCGTAGCCAATCTAAGATAGATACAAACGGATTGACAGTTAATAAGTTCAGTTTATTATATAAATTATCTAGGTCCAAACGATAAAGACTATAATTGGGGAGGTTAATTACGTTGTGTCGAGTCGTGTCTTTACCTTTCTTGTCTTATGTTGGTCGTAGACCGTCTCTATGTCCTTGACATGTTTAATTAATTGTTTGTATATGAGATGATCCACAATTGGTTTCCTGTGGGATCGACCTTGATTCACTATAGCTATACTACGATGGGCCTAGTCCTCTTGCTAGTATTGGTTTCTGGTGGTCAAGTATATTATAACCTGATTGACCCCGATCAAGTTTTTGGCGCCGTTGCCGGGGAACCAACGGTCAATTTTATATATAAATAATTTTTTATTCATGTTGAGTTTTCTGTTTTAGAGTCTGTTTTTACGTTTTGAGTCCCTCTGGTTGTCTGCTCTGTCTGAAAAATCCAGCAAAAAAAAAAAAAAAAAAAATTAATTAATTAAAAAAAAAAATTTTCGGTCGACCGAGAGACCTCATTCGGTCGACCGAGCACTTATAATATTTTTGTTTTGTCCTGTTCTGTTTACACGGTTTCTGATTTGTGTTTTTCGAGTCTGGAATTTCGCGTGTCTGTTTATCCCCGTATGTTTAATCCGTAGGTCCGATAGCAAAGCATGGGAAACCATGTTAAAATCAGTCTACGGTCTGTTTTGTTTTTCTTCTGTTTGCAGAAACCAGGGAAGCAATAATCTGAGTCAGTAATTTTTCGCGGGCGCTGAGAAAATAACCCAGCAAACATGTGGAGCTACGAATCTAAGATGGGAAAAGCGATGGAAGCAATACCTTTAAAGCACCAAGATGGCTCCGAAAAATCGTAAGGCTTAAATTCTTCGTGGTACAATATTGAAGGCAAGGTACTACCTTTTTTGCTTATGTTTTATTACCTTTTGGTTTTTTTTTGAGCATAAGTTAGCCTATACATGAATCTTAGTAAGAATCTTAGCCCGGAGTTGGTTTGTAAGAATAATTTTATTAGTGTGGAAGGTTCTGCCCCCAAATCTATCTCATCTGAGGGTGTAGGGAAACATGTAGTAGTTGAAGGAAGCAAAGTGAATAAAGAGTTCCTCGTAGTTCGTTAAAATCTCATGGTCCTATGCATGAAATTGCTTCTACTGGCCATGGGAGCAACAAATTGTGTAGTTTAAGCATTCACAATCTAAAGAAGACGTTGAGTTTTGAAAGAACGCAATCTTCGGCTTTCGTTGATGTTTATGGTGATGGCTTCTCGGTGAACCCACCTTAAACAAAAACGAGATTACGCTTTGGGTGACAATTTAGAAATCGAAGAATCTTTGTACATAGGTTCGGAAATGGTTTAACCATGGCTGGGCGAGTTCAAACGAGCTTCGGCTCAATCAACTCCCCTCCACGTGTGATGTACGTTACGGCGGTTCAACAAGACTTAGCATAGCCGATAAGCCTTCGGGCTAAACGGGGCTTAATCTTGACGGATTGGCCTGAACCGTCACATATGTCCCAACGAATAAGACGGCGTAGGCTTGCCTACATAACCGACTTTATTCGGAGTACTTAGATTCATTGTTTCTTATTGTCAAGGCCAAAACCGTAATTTTAGCCGAGTTTCTTAGAATTCACTAATTCCTAAAACGAGAGCCGAGGTAAGAGCTTTGTATAAATGGTATGGATAAATGTCGTTTCCTAGGTCTCACAACCAAGGGAAGGGTATTAATCCGCAAAAGCGAAAAGCCACCTCTAATAGTGCTCGAGAGGGTCAAAGTCTGGCGATCCAAGAATGATAACCGACAAGGATAATTTTTGGAAAGTCGAGCTGAGGACTTTAAACTCAGAACTACTTCTTTAAAACCCTTAGGATTTCTTTTTAGGATTTTAGGTTTTGTTTTCTTTGAGTCAAATAAGAGTAACGTGAAATATGTTGAGGTTTTTTATTTTGCCGTGTTCCGATAGCCATTGGGCTAAGGATGTGCAAAACTTTTTTACTCAATATAGGCCACGTGAATTAGAGTTCCGTAGGAGAGTCAAGAATTGCTAAAGAAAAGGAAATTTAGCAATCCACCTTAAGATGGCGGCATTAAGAGAACTTGAGAATTACTGAAAATGTAACAGAGAATGATTGGTGTGAACAAGAACAATTTTGGTCAACTTCTAAAATCTTTTAGAATGGTGATGCAAGTGAAAATTCAAAGTGGTGCGCAATTCATTCTGCAACTACCCGTATCCTTTCATTTATACCTTTTCACCCTTCAACCTTTTCGATCCTCTCACCAATCTACCCCAACAGTTCACATTTCTAACCATTCTTTCATCGCCTCTCTTTCTTTCCATCTGTTTCACTCTCCCACCCAATCTCAATGCCTTAACCATTTTCAACCCACCCATAAACACAATTTCTTACCCATCCTTTATCTTTTCTTCCCATCCTTATGTGTATCTTTTTCTAAACCCATCACATTCTCAACCTCCATTTTGTTTACACAATACCTATGTGTTGCGGAATTTGATATATTGCTAAGCTTTAATGATTATCTTTTATCATTTTGATTTTCATGATCCTAGTTGGGAGAAGTGTAGCTCTGAACCTAGCTAGATTTTAAAGGTTTTTGGTTCGATCAAAGTACAACTTATCTTTCTACCGGAAGTTTTAATTTTCACATTTTTTCCGTCTATTCCGGCATTTCTAGATGATAAGTTTTGTTCTGAACTATCACACCACTCAGACCTTGTTGATGACGGTTATGACTTGTACGTGATACATTGGGTTATTAGTAATTTCGAGGAGTAGCTACATCTCCCTGAGTTGTTGATATCCAATGCAAGCGGGAAGTTTCTACGTTAAGTGTTTAATTTTATCTTTAGCCAATAGGTCGCATTCAATCTGTTATACCTTACCAAGTTTCTCTTTTCTACTGTACCGATTACATAGTGAGCCAGTCATCCTCTTGTGTTCCAACGTCGGGTAATGCTTTTTGATCTTTGTCTTCTCCACCCAGTTTTAAGAATATTTAGGCGGTGGAGGTTGTAGATGAAGACAACCATCTTTAGCTGCTTGTTTATTTTTCTTTCTATTTAGTATTTTTCTTGTCTTTGGTTGTATAAAATAAAGTGGCTTAAAATGTTTTTCGGTATTCATACCTAATTACTGCCACATTATTCTATAACTTCCATAGACATGGTGTTATTAACGGTTTCGTGGAGTTTGTCTGCTTATACAGGTTTTCACTTGCTTCTCCACGACGTGCTGAAATTTACTCCGATGTTCTGCTTTTACTTAAGAGCCGTTTCCAGAGCTAAGTCTTTTTCTTAAATTCTCATTTATTTATGTCATTGAGGACAATGCCATGTTTAAGTGGGGGGTAGGAGACTTAGCTATGTTATGTTATGATTGAAATTTGAATGAAACGGCACATGATTGAAAAAAATTGAATAAATACCATATTATGTATCTCGTACCCTTAGAATTGTGAGTTCCTAGCTAAGAATTGATAGGAAAGGAACCAAGTTTCATGAGTACGTGATCATTTTATACTTATGTTAAGTAAATTTAAGGATATTCATGCCCGTTTTTGCGAGTAGTTATTTATTATTCAATTACTCAACCTGTGAATCGAGTATACCGCGCAAATCATAATAACTGAAGAAATTATGTGTACATTGCATAGATGATTGGTTATGTAAAATTAGTATCAATATCTATCTCGTCGATGTATTCTTATCGATCTTCTTGCCAACAAAAGCGGAGTAATAAGCTTGAGACGTACCGTGTTTTAGCAAAATGTTAGACATTTGGGCTTGTAGCAACATTACCAAAGTAGCCCCGCGCTTGTGGTAATATTCGATGCTATACATGATCTAAGAAAGGGGATACTCTAAAAAGTTTTCTTCCTTGAGATTGATAGTATTTGAAAAATATGAAGATATGAAAAGAATATTCAACTCTTTAAGAGGCTTTGAGTAGTACTCGGTCTCCAAGTCCAAAAACCCTATAGATACGCTCTTGCTTATTGTTCTAGTGCTTTAACCATTGCGAGGCTTAAGAAGTATGAATGCCGATGTTGGTGAATTTTGATATGAGGTCTGCATAAACTCTAATCTTGCCACATTTATATAAAACCAATGCACATGCACACATCACTTCGATTCATAGTCAGTAGTGAATAATGGATATCTTATGAGCATGACTAGTATGAGTTGACTTGAGTTTCTTGTGTAAGTATGATTTGACCATAGAAAATGTTGTCTTGGGGAATGACTTATTGATGCTTTGTTCGGGACGATCAAAGTCTAAGTGGGGGGTAGTTGATGACGGTCAAATTATACCCGTAAAAGTCATCAACATTGACCTTAAATCGAGATTGATAATGTATATTTCATATTAAATCACATGTTTATATTTATTATTTAATGTTAAGTGATTATTAATATGATATTTGGTATTTAGCTATTTTTATTATTAAAGACCGATTTATTGTGCGATAATTGCGATTTTGTAGATCGTGATAAATCGGGAGGATAAATGTCAATCAATCAATGGATCTCAAGATAATAAGGAAGGAAATCGGAGCATTAATCAAAAGATAAATTAGAGAAATCAGATCAACACGAAAGCGTGCAGTGGGGAGCAAGATAGACGAGAAAAACGATTAACGTGTGAAAAGTTAGGTTCGGTCGACCGAGCCTATAGCTTCGGTCGACCGAGTGTCACCTTTCGGTTGACCGAGTGTCAGCTTCGGGGCGGTTTCCGGCTTATATCGTGCTTATCTTCTAGAACCACCCTAAGTCGGCAAAAACCTCTATATAAGCAAGCGACTACGAGAATTGTAATATACACCAACACATCCCTTCATTCTTTCTTCAATCTTATAGCTTTGAATACAATGTAGTTTATTGAGGGTGTTTCCGGCAATTTAAGGGCCGCAATATGTAAGCCTTTATTTTTGTTTCTTTCTTTTAAGTAATTAATTCCCCCCAATTATGCTTTATTGTTTGAGTTAGTTAATTTATAGCTAGATGATGTAGATCTAGGTTATGTCGTTATGGATGTGGCGAAGCCTTGTCTATGAGGATCCCATAACTTACGTCATACACTTAGTATTTATTCATGAATCTACTTGATTTAATTAATGTGTATCTATGTTAGTTTATATGAATGCTTTACGAATTCTTGTTTAATCCGTTGTGTATGATGAAACGGCGAGAGATACGTTCGGGGATGTAATGCGGGGACGAAATTGATTCGGGTGACCGAATGAGTTCACTCGGTCGACCGAGTCCACCTATTCGGTCGACCGAGCCCTGTTTTATCCGTTAAATAGCCACGTCTTTATGGTTAGGTTAACTTAATAGAATTTATTATCTCAGTAGGTATGGCTACGGCTACGTCGCTCGTCAGTTTTTCATTAGCGTATTATTAGGAAATACCAATATAAGACGTCTAGTTCGGCTCATGAACGATCTTTCGGGACTTTCAGCAAGATCTAGATTAGTTTTGTATTAGGGAATTGTCGACACCTAGTCATACGTAAATCGTAGATTAACAAGAAACTATACCAAGTAATTGTTAATAGGACGAGGGCTTGAGCGATCGTTTAGGAAGTACGCCTAACCATAGGAATGTTGCCTAGACGAGGTGTACGGTTAATATCGGCATCCTTAGTATCGTAAGCGTGTGAGTTATATGAGATGGAAACCCAAAAGGTGAAGTCACGTAACAATACCACAGTGATTTAGTGACTTACCGGTGCTAAGTCAAGTTAAAGAGGATGACTCCCGTAGCCAATCTAAGATAGATACAAACGGATTGACGAGTTAATAAGTTCGAGTTTATTATATAAATTATCTAGGTCCAAACGATAAAGACTATAATTGGGGAGGTTAATTACGTTGTGTCGAGTCGTGTCTTTACCTTTCTTGTCTTATGTTGGTCGTAGACCGTCTCTATGTCCTTGACATGTTTAATTAATTGTTTGTATATGAGATGATCCACAATTGGTTTCCTGTGGGATCGACCTTGATTCACTATAGCTATACTACGATGGGCCTAGTCCTCTTGCTAGTATTGGTTTCTGGTGGTCAAGTATATTATAACCTGATTGACCCCGATCAGTCGATTGCAGAAATGCGTCCCTTCATCACTGATCAAGGCACGTGGACATCCAAACCTCACGAAAATGTTCTTCTTTAAAAATTTCATTACCGTTTTATGATCATTGTGAGGAGTGGCTTGGGCCTCCACCCATTTGGACACGTAATCCACGCAGACTAAGATGTATTTATTACCGCAAGATGATGGGAATGGTCCCATAAAATCGATACCCCATACATCAAAGACTTCGCATTCGAGGATGGGTTTTAAAGGCATGTCAAAACGCCTTGTCAGAGTACCGGTTCTTTGGCACCTATCACAAGCTTTACAGAAAGCTTCCGTATCTTTAAAGATCGTAGGCCAATAGAAACCGGATTGAAAGATCTTAGCAACGGTTTTCCACGGACCAAAGTGACCTCCTGTGGGTCCACTGTGGCACTGCTCAATGATGTCGCGTTGTTCAGATTCCGGAATACATCTCCTAAGCAAACCATCTTTACGGATCTTGAAAAGATAAGGTTCATCCCAAACGAAATATTTTAAATCCGAGAAGAACTTTTTCTTCTCCCCGATAAGACATCTCCGGATCGAGATAACGGCCATGAAGGTAGTTTACAATGGAAGAATACCATGGAACATCGGGGAGCGGCCATCGATCAACATGATGTTTTCTAGGGGAAAGTAAAGATCTATATCATCCGGTTCATTCTTTTCCTCGTTAACATCCTAGACACATGATCCGCTACTACATTCTCACCGCCCTTTTTATCCTTAATTTGAACGTCAAACTCTTGTAGGGTCAATATCCAACGTAGTAAGCGCGGTTTAGCCTCTTTCTTAGTCATCGATAACGCAAAGCGGCGTGATCGGTCCACACGATCACTTGAGCTCCTAACAAGTAAGCTCGCGAAACTTGTCCATAGCAAAGACTACGGCCGTAGTTCCTTTTCGATAGTAGTATAGTTAACTTGAGAGGGGTTCAATGTGTGACTTGCGTAATAGATAGGTGGAACTTTCCCTTGATCTTTTGCCCTAGAACAAGCACCAACAAAGCATAGTTTGATGCGTCGCACATAAGCTCAAATGGTAGGTTCCGAAAAGCGATATAAGAATCGGAGCGAGATATTAAACGATCCTTAAGCTCCTCAAACGCTTGCTTGCGGCTTTCATCAAAATTAAACTCAACGTCTTCCTTTAGTAAAGTGGACGGGGGCTTGGCTATCTTGGAGAAATCTTGAATGAACCTCCCATAGAAGCCGACATGTCCGAGAAAACCTCGGACTTCCCGAACATTCTTAGGGTAACTCATCTTCTCAATAGCTTCTACCTTGGCCCTATCTACTTCTATACCTTTGGCGGAGATCTTGTGGCCAAGAACTATTCCTTCATCTACCATGAAATGGCATTTTTCCCAATTAAGTACTAGGTTCTTTTCCACACATCTGGATAACACCTGATCAAGATTGTCAAGGCAATCATCAAAAGACTGACCAAAAACCGAAAAATCGTCCATAAAAATCTCCATACACTTTTCTACAAGCCCGTCAAAGATGGCCAGCATACATCGCTGAAATGTAGCTGGGGCATTGCAGAGACCGAACGGCATTCGTCTATATGCGAATGTACCATAAGGGCAAGTGAAGGTGGTCTTTTCTTGGTCAGCTGGATCAATGGGTATCTGGAAATATCCTGAATATCCATCTAGGAAACAGTAAAATGCGTGCCCTGCCAGACGCTCGAGCATCTGGTCAATGAATGGAAGGGGAAAGTGATCTTTCATGGTTACCTCATTGAGCTTTCGATAATCGATGCAGACTCTGTAACCAGTAACAAGCCTCAATGCAATTTCCTCTCCCTTCTCATTCTTTTCAATTGTAATTCCACCCTTTTTGGGAACTACTTGAGTCGGGGAAACCCATTCACTATCCGCGATGGCATAAATGATTCCCATGTCCGAAGTTTAATGATTTCCTTTTTAATGACTTCTTGCATATGAGGGTTTAGCCTTCGCCTTCGGGGGGTCTGTCCGACACACTTGGCGCCCTCATTCGTCTTGATCTTGTGCATGCGGATGTCGGGAGATATTCCCCCGATATCTCCTACTTGCCAACCAAAAGCTTTTTCATTCTTCTTCAAGACGTTAATCGGTTTCATTTCTTCTGTACGGGAAAGCTTGGCAGATATGATTAAAGGAAGCTTGTCGCCCTCTCTTAAGAACACATACTTAAGATGTTTAGGTAACGGCTTCAACACCAAATCCGCAGGGGGGGCTTCTAAGCTAGACTTGAGATCTCCACTTTTCAACTCAATATCATTGAGTTTACTCTGTGGTCCCACCGCCAAAGCTTCTCCTTCCAACAGCTCTTCCTCAAAATCACCGCTAGTTGATCCGATTCACCCTACCATGAGTATTCAAATTATCAACTAATCGCTCATATTCCGCTTCTACCATGACTTGCTTATCCATATAGTCGGTGAAATCATCCGTCATATAATCAATGGAAAAGCCGGTTGGAGGCACGAGAGGGTACTTGAATGGACTTTAAGACATTGTAACTCACCTCTTGGTCACCAACTCGGATAGTCACTTGCCCACCATCGCGATCGATGAGAGCTCGAGCCGTAGATAAGAAAGGTCTTCCTAGAATCAAGGGAACGTTTTCGTCTTTCTCTATATCTAAGACATACCAATCAAGCGGAAAGGTAAATCGATCAATCTGAACCAAAACGTCTTTTAGGATTCCTGAAGCTTTCTTAGAGGATCTATCCGCGAATTGTAAACTCATAGTAGTGGGTTCTAGAAGACTTTGTAAACCGAGCTGTTTGCATACAGACATTGGCATAAGGCTTATAGAGGCACCTAGATCACACAAAGAATTTGGGAAGACTAGACCTCCCATCACAACTGTAAGCACAAATTTGCCAGGGTCACCTCGTTTAATTGGTAAGTTTTCATAATTAATCATGGAACAATCCTCACCAATCTGCCTTTCCATGCTCGCTAATTTCTTCTTCGAAGACACAACATCCTTGATAAATTTCGTATACTTAGGCATCTCGACTAAGACATCCGACAATGGAAGATTCACCGAGTATTTTTCAAAAGGTTTAGCACCTTTTCGTACTTCTTATCCTCGGTCAAAGGGATGTTGCTCTTTCTCGGTGGAAATGGAAGTTTCTTAAGGTCATCCTCGAGAAAACCTTTTTCGAGGATGCACCGACGACTCCGTCTTCCGGATCCTTCCAACGAACGCTTTTTCGCATTTCTCGGTAGTCGGGGGATCGGCCTCCCGACTTTCGCTTGCTTTTTCGGTCCTCAAAGGATCGGCCACTTGAGGATCACCAAATTCTTCACCTCTCGGGGGATCGGCCACCCGAGTTTTCTCTTGCGGTTGAGGGGAGTGTAGGTGCTCGGCTTCCCTCCCCGCCTTATCAATGGCGGGGAGGGGGCTAGTGGTTTCCCGGATGGGAAGGACCACTAACTTGAGTACCGCTCCGAAGATTCATTGCACCGGCCTCCTCCTTACCGTACCGAATTGACGGCACGAGGTCGGTACATTGGCCTTTGTTCAAATCGGCCCGAGCAACTTGACCACCCTTCGGATTCTTCTCGGAAAGCGGGGTACCGCACGGGGGTCTAGAAGCTAAGCGCTCGGCCGAGTTGCCCAATTTGTCTCTCAAGATTCTTCATCGATCTACTTTGCTCTTCCAACTTAGCCTCAAGATTTGTAGGTTGGGAGGGGCCTTGAGAGTTTTGGTGATTTGGAGCATGGGGTCGGGCCGGGCCGACTTTGAAATTGAGAATTCGGATTGGAAGGCCAATTCGATTGAATTTTTGCGTAGGATTGGAAAAATTCGAGTTTTGATTCCGATTAAACCCGGGGTTTCTATTGAAATTCGATTCGAATTAAAATTTGAGTTGGGATTGAAATTTGAAGATGGATTAAACCCTTGGTTTTGAAAATTGCCCCGACACGGAAACCGATTGAACTTTTGATTGTTCGGCCATAGAATGCATTCACTTCCGCATTCTCGTCCGTTCATAGGGGGAATTTAGAAGTGTGCCCCAACTCGTCACAATTTTGACATGTGACTTGATTGTACCGTCCATAGTCATGAACAAAGCATTAACTTGATAAGGTGCGGGGGATTAAATTGACATTGGCCATTCATATGGCCGGTCCGACAACAATTTTCGCAATACGAACACGAGGGTTCTCGCGGAAAAGAGGAAGTTTGAGTTATAGGATTTGAAACTTGAGGGGAGACCATCTCGCTTTTGCAAAGATGGCAATCAAACTTTGTAAATTGACTTCCTCAACCTTTGGAGGAGGAGGTGCTTGAATTGCTTGATAAGAGGGGCATAGTTATATTTGGCAATGTCCTCAAACAATGCCCATCCCTCATCGGGCGTTTTCTTCGTAAAGGCCCCGCCGAAAGAACTATTGACCATGCCTTTTGTAAGCTCGGTCAATCCACCGAAGAATGTATTGACTTGCCTTTCCAAAGTGGCAAGCCATGGTGGGGGCATTTTCTAAGAAGGGACTTGAATCTCTTCCAACACTCGAAGAAAGATTCATTCTCTTTCGATAGAATGTGAAAATGTCATTTAAGCACCGGGCCGTCTTTGAAGGTGGAAAATATTGACTCAAGAACTCCTTTTCGAGTTCGCCTGTGTGGTGATAGATTCGGAAAGGGAGAGAGGTGTACCACTCTTTAGCCTCTCCTTTCGAGAAAACGGAAAAAGTTTAAGTTTAATAGCATCCTCACTTACTCCTTGGATGCGTGTAGTACCGCATATCTCTAAGAATGTGTGTAAGTGGGTATGCGGATTCTCTCGATTGGTAGCCGTGAAAAATTGATGCGTCGCATCATCCGGATGAGTCCCGGCTTCGGCTCAAAGGTTTGTGCAAGTAATGGCCGGAATAACAATAGCCGGGTTGACCTTGACTTCGCCCGGCATGGCGTAGTCCGCCAATGTACGTCTATTATCGGCGGCCATTATCACAAAATCGTGATTTCTCTTGCTAGTTGTTCTTCAAGATCTCGCTCGGCTCGTCTCCGCCGAACCGCGAACGGAAATTCCGCCTGTTTGGCCGGACTATGGTATGCTCGGGGTCAGGGGTGTATATTAACAAACCCTTTTGACTCCGAGTTTGCATAAACCGGACCAAAAACAAGTGGAACAAAACCTAAACACTAAGAAGAGATCAAAGCCTAAACTAAAAATTAAAAGCCTAAAGAGAAGAAAGGAAAAGAAGAAAGGGAAACAAAAGTGTTAAAGAAAACAATACCGGACGGACGTCCAAAAGATTGGACGGGCGTCCAGATGAAATTGAGGTCGGACGGGCGTTTAGTAATGTAAACGCTCGTCTGACAAACAGAATACCTGAACGGGCGTCCAAAAGTTATGGACGCTCGTCTAAGTGAATAAAACAGAACAGAAATTTGCAGATAAAGCAAGAAGGGAAGGAAGAACGTCAGAAAAAAAAAACAGAAAAACAGAATATCTAACTTCAAAGAAAAACACTAAGGGACAGTTTTGAACCCTAATTATCTACTTAACAACTACCTAAAACAATTATCAACTAAAAACAGAATTTAAAACGGATTAAAAACTTGAAAACGAAACAAAAACAACAGAAAACAAAAAAGGAAAACGAAAATAAAAACTAGACAACCGTCCGGTTCCCCGGCAACGGCGCCAAAAACTTGTCACGGATTTTATCAACACAAAATAAACAAGTAATAATCCGGTTAACCTCAAGTATAAGGATCGTAGTATGGAGGCTAATGCCGGGTCGATCTTACGGGGAACTAAACGATTGTGATTTCTAGTTTTTATCTAACTAACCTATGTCACGATTATTAAGCTAAATAACGGATAAAACTAAACGAATACTGTAAATTAAACTTTAACTAAAACGTAAAACTGGAGAAGAGATGATCTAAAGCCGGGAAAGATACGGGCGCGAACCAATTTAAACTAACTAATCTAAGATGCGGATAAAAGTAAACTAACTAGACAAATTCAAGCTTTTAAGGATTTAAATCAAATTTATAACGAGCAAACGAGGATTGATCCACCTATCCAACAAGCATTGATTCCCTATCTCGATTGTAGTGCGGTTTTTATTCGATTGTGATTCACCTTACCTAGACATGAACCCTAATTCCTTAGAAAGTTCATCTATCAATCTATTATCTTCCGATGTAAGATTAACGCGTTCAATAATCAAAGGTGCAAACTTTGTGTTTATAACCTAGTAATCGACCTATTAACTTCCGTTATTATAGATTCGAATTACTATTCTTATTCATGGTGATCTAGGGTTTATTAAGACTTCCATCAACAATAAACAATCAACACATGCATATCTTCCGATATAAAAGCAAATTAAACATGAATAAGCATGAATAAGAAACAACCTTTATTAAAAACTCACAAGTATAATCGAAGAAAGCGAAATCAACAATTGTTGGACGGCTTCACAATACTCGTTTGATGAAGCTTTTAGCCTCTCGAACATCCTCGGCAACTCAAATTTGCAGAAAAAGTACATAAAAAGTAACTAGTGTTTAATCCAAATTGAGAGCATAAAAATAGGAATAAAAAGATGAAAAACGCAGCCTAAAGCCGCCCCTAGGTTTAGGGTTTTGAATAATGTGTGTATGATCATCTTTTGTGGAGAAAACAGCCGACTATATATAGATTTTAAAGTCGGTTCGCTAAGTCGGCCACCGGACGCCCGTCCGAAACCTCGAACGCCCGTCCACTCTTCAATAAAACTTCGAATCGGGCCGAGTCATGACCGGACGCTCGTCCATCCGGCGTCCACTCCGGCGTCCAAACTTCCCGAATCAAAGATGACACCCCGGACGCTCGTCCAACCGCATCGACGCCCGTCCACCGGACGGAGATACGGGACGCCGTTTGATATGATCGATTTTGATTTATTATCATAATGACCCTAAACAAAGCCCCCTAAATCAAGGATTTTTGAATTTACTCCCCCCCATGGGATGCTTATATAAAGGACCTTTGTCCTCTAAATCGAAACTATGTTAATTGGTTTGATCCCATACATCTTGGGTACGTATGTAGTCTCAACGACACAACCATAAATCACCATCAAAATCTCTAGTTTACGGGTTGGAATTCTCCCCAAAGGGTCCAATTACCAACTTAAAAAACCCAACAATTTCCAAACAACATCACAATTCACAAGTGGACAACTCTCTTCATTTATCTAAAACAGACATGCTTCATTTATATATACACGCTTTGCAATCACACACTCCGGGCCATTATGATTCTATGATCAAAGATTGGATCAACCACATTTTCCAATTTCAAGTATATCCATTGTAGGTCATGGCTTAAGGCCTCTAGCTAGTGCCATGTCATATTGTGAAACTTATGATATCAGAATGATGGTGATGATAGCATTATTTTTATTTTTTTTGTTCAAGCCAATCATCTCAAACACAAGAAAGAAACATGTCTAAGTCTTGGCGGCAACAAATGTCAAACAATGTACGAAGTAGAAGGAAAAATGTGAAACAAAGTATGAAATACAATGAGTATTTATAATACATGTTACAATGTGAATACAATAAAATCGATAAACCAAAAAACATCTAGGAAAAATTAGGTATAAATCCCTTTTTTAGTTGCAATAAGGACAAAATAATTCAGCTTGGACTAAATTACTCTCATTTGTTAACACCGCGCTATACAGAAAACCTAATTTCTTCACGTCAGTTTCATCTTAAATTCTCATTATCTACTCCAGTTCACGTCGATTATCATTCTAGTTTGAAAAGCACTTCGATTCCAGTTTCAAATGCGCTTAACTTCAATTCTGATTTCCAGAACAAAGAGATGAAGGCGGCAACTCATTTTCATTTGTTCATGTCGATCGTCCTGTTGTTTCAGTTGTTAATGGATTGTCTGGGACCGAACCTGCTGTTATGCATATTCCGCCGCCGGATTCGAGCGGAATGGTGCCGGTATTCAAGATGCAGGATCCATTCCTAGCAATTCAGCTCCAGAATCATAATCATCCTAGTCTGAGATGGCTATTGAAAACTGAACCTATTTGATTTTGTTATGATATTCGTCACCTAATTGAATGGAATCCTATTGGGAGATCTAAATATGTGCCTTATTATATGCTGCAATGGATTGCTGGTATCTTTTTTTTGTTTTTTGTTGAAGGAATTGCTGGTATCTTGAAGCACAAAGTATTTCCATATAGTTATTGTTGAAAATGCAAAAAGAAAGTTATATTGTTTAGTAGTAGGTTGTCATCACACTTTGATCAGTATCAGTTAGGAATTGATTTTGTTCTTGTTTTAAGATTGGCTATTATTTGTTATCATCTTACGATCCAATAATTTCTTTCATATCATTCCTTTATTTATCAAGTGCACATCACATATTTGACGAAATGACTCAAAGATGTTCGGGTCTTTTCTCATAGGTATTTTCAATAGTGGAGGGACTATGGTGGAGCTCTTACAACTTGAAGAATGACATTTCAATGATCAAGAGAACATCCTAAATGGAGTAATGCCTTAAGTATGTTGTTCACTTGGTTCATATCATTGAGCTTTCTAATACACTAGTTTTGGGGGGTGTTATTGTTACTGTTACCGTGTTACTGATACTGTGTTACTGTTACCGTGTTACTGATATTGTGTTACTGTTATTGTGCTACTGATACTGATACTGTATGCTCCTTCTCTCATTTTTAATACAAAATGCAGTTCAATGTGGAAGCAATTGAAGTAAATGGAGAAAATGCAGCTCCATTGTTTGAGTTTATGAAGAAAGGCAACAAGTTCAATGAACTTTTGCAAAGTTCCTAGCCAGTTGCTATATAAGAATGGGTAGCGTGTTCCCCGTCAGAGCTTTCGTTTTGAGGGAGTGCAAAGAGCTTAGGGAATGCTGTACTTGATGTTGTTACAACTAATAGACTTTTTCTTAGTGCTTTAGTTTATTTTCGGAGCTTTCATTTTGTCTTGCTGATGCTTCTTCCCATATTTTGGTGTTTTTTTTGCAGTAGATGAGACAAGTACTACATGTTCATTATAACCATATTCTGGAAACTACTAGTATTATATTTAAATGTTTTAGATCAGACGTGATGCTATTGAACCTTGAACTACATATGTTATTGTTACTGTGATATTGTTACTATGTTAATGTAAACGCTGCGATTAAATTCGGCTTTCAAAAACTACGTCGAAAGGGTATTGTATGAGATCTCAAAATGAAGAGGACAAAATATATAATTTGGTGAAAGAATTTTAATTATCGGTGTTCTAAATCGAAAGTTACAATCGTTTATAAGGAAAACGCTCCGATTAATGCAAATGTTTTTTCGGCTTTCAAAATTTATCGGAAGGGTATCATATGAGTTCTCAAAATAAAGAGCAAAAAAAATATGAATTTGGTGAAATTTTTTTGATGATCGGAGTTCTAAGTCAAAAGTTACAGTTGTTTAAAAAAACACTAAAAACAGACCTGCTTTGCTGTTAAAAAAAAAAGAAGGGATTGACGAAACTGAATGAGAGGGAACAACTTGGAACGCGTTTATTGTATAAGTAACGGTATTTTTGTCCGTCTGATTTTCTTTTTCTTTTTACAACTAACAAAAGAAGCGTGTTATATTTATTTATTTTGTATTAAAATGTGAATTTTAGCCTCGTTCCCTCAAAAATCTAATAAATAAATTTGAATAATATGTAACCATAATAAATTTTTTTCTTATAAAAAATATAAATATAATTTTTTACTGATATACTTTCCATTTGAAAAAAGTCACGCTCCAAAAGACTAAAGCCCTAGAAGCTCCACAATCACACTATACTTTCCAATTTACCTCTACTTCCATTTCCCGCCTCTCTCTCTCCCTGCCCCCAAACAATCGGAACCCCAGCTGAAAGTAATGGCAGACAAGAAGAAACGCCGCCGCACCACCGCCGATCCAGATACAGACTCCCTTCAGTTTGGTTCTAAACTGAAACCCGACGATGTCATCCTCAAAATCCTCGAACAACTGAAAGCAGAATTTGCCCCTTCTACTTCCACTTCAAAACAGCTAACCCTCGCCGATCTCTCCCTCGCCGACAGCTGCCGTGAAGTCACAGATCTCCCCATTGAATCCGTCCAGTCCACAATCGAGTCGCTCGTAATCGGCCTCACCCGCTCAATCCTCTCCGATAAGGGCTTCGCCTTTTCCGTTCCCTCTCGCTCCGCCGCTAACCAACTCTACGTCCCTGAACTCGATCGAATTGTCCTCAAAGATAAATCCTCCCTCCGCCCATACGCAAACGTCTCCACCGTGCGTAAAACCACCATTACCACTCGCATAATCCAGCTGGTCCACCAGTTAACCCTTAAGAACATACACGTCACTAAGCGTGACCTCTTCTACACAGATGTTAAGCTTTTCCAAGACCAGACTCAATCGGATGCTGTATTGGATGATGTCTCCTGTATATTGGGCTGCACCAGGTCCAGTCTCAATGTGATTGCATCTGAAAAGGGCGTGGTGGTTGGCCGCCTTATATTTAGCGATAATGGTGATATGATTGATTGCACTAAGATGGGAATGGGTGGAAAGGCGATCCCACCGAATATAGATAGAGTAGGAGATATGCAGAGTGATGCATTGTTCATTTTGTTAGTGGAAAAGGATGCTGCTTATATGCGTTTGGCTGAAGACAGGTTTTACAATAGGTTCCCCTGTATAATTATCACGGCTAAAGGGCAACCGGATGTGGCTACGAGGCTGTTCTTGAGGAAGATGAAGATGGAGTTGAAGTTGCCCGTGTTGGCTCTGGTAGACAGTGATCCTTATGGATTGAAGATATTATCAGTGTATGGTTGTGGATCAAAGAACATGTCATATGATAGTGCGAATTTAACTACTCCAGATATCAAGTGGTTAGGTGTTAGGCCGAGCGATTTGGACAAGTACAACATACCTGAGCAGTGTAGATTGCCAATGACAGAACAGGATATTAAGACAGGGAAAGATATGTTGGAAGAGGACTTTGTGAAGAAGAATCCTGGCTGGGTTGAAGAGTTGAATTGATGGTGAAAACTAAGCAGAAAGCTGAGATTCAGGCGTTGAGCTCGTTCGGGTTTCAGTACCTGTCTGAAGTTTATTTGCCTCTTAAATTGCAGGAGAAAGATTGGTTGTGAATCTTCAGCTAAAAAGATTGGATCTTGCCTCCTGCTGCTGCTGCCTCATCAGAGGAAACACCTTTTCAAGATGTTTTTAATGGTTATCTTTGTAGTATTTAACTATGGTAATTGTTTTATTCTGTTAAACAGCACTGTTTATTTTGCTGAAATGAATGATTGCATGAAGTTAATTTGGACCATTAAAGTAGTACATTGGAGTTGTATTTCAGTTGCAAACAAGTTTTATGTATTATTTAAGCTGTATGCGTTACAAGTTGCGGTTTTTCTTCTTCCAATTATATGATCTTGCTCAAACAATGCTCTACTTTGCAACCAGTAATATCGTGATGCTTTTGATATTTTCAGCCTTCGTATATTTGGCGAATCACTCCTTTGTTAAGTCTTCCTTCCAACTAGGTAGGTAGGTAGGTAGGGCATGAAGAAAAGGGCTTTTGTATGCCTTTCTTGAATCCCCTGAACGGACCTTTAATCCCCAAATCATATTGCAGAAGTTCAACTATTGCTTTTGTAGTTCTATGTTTGTGTAACAGAGGTAGAAACCAAGGAAGAATCTGCCCATATATTAATTTTAGGAATGTAATGAGGCCTGAAATAGCAAGTTATGGCTTTTGGCACTAATCCGAGAAGCTCTTCGCCAGCTGAAGTGATGTAATTCAGAAGGCCAGAATTCACATGATACAGGTCACTGCGAGTTACACGAGCCCTTGAGATCCATGCCTGTTTACTAGAGATTAAGGTTATGTATGTATATGTACAATAGATAGAGCTGGAAAATGCATATCCTGAGTGTTCTATATGGATCCAATCTCAGTCTTCTTTCTTTCTATCCCTCCCTCCCTCCCCACACGAACAAAAACTTGCAGACACAAAAACGCGCAATGACTAACAACATAAACATTAGCTTGATCAATATACGCCACAAAACATATATTCCATAGTGATTATCTGTCATTCGATACCCTCGATTCTCTGTTTTGAAAGAAGAGTGATTTACAATACTGATATATTTTTTACATGTAAAGAATAAAAGTGAGCTCCTATATTTCACTTAATGGGAAAGAGAATTGTATAGACCAAAAGAAATGTCACAATGACAATTGCCAAACCAAGAGTGAAACCTGGACTAGTCCATAACCTCAGGTTGGACCTCTCTGTTCTCTTAATAGGATCAACCTCCTCTGACAATGGGAACTCGGATCGCCTCGGATTCCAGGTTACGTACTTGTCCGGTGTAAACCCTGATAAAAACGTCTTCTTCCCTTGTTTCTTGAAGCTTGACCAAGCCTTATCCCAGTCAGTTGAGAATTTGTCACCTAATAGATAGAGAGTAAAAAAAAAAAAAAAAAGAGCTTCAGATCATACAGAGATAAATAATGCCCAATTGATTCAAGCTTTGAAACGACAAATCAAATGCCAATTGATAGGCTAAGATTTTGTTGAATTAAAACTGCATTAGACAGAATTTGTCGTTAAAAAAAAACTGGAAAAAAAATAAAATAAAAATTCTAAGATCACCTTGGTCATCGTTGTCGCCGTTCTTCGGAGGTTTACCGGGAGAACCTTTTGCAAAACAGGAAGGTCGGAAAGCATATCGGTTGATTGAATCAGAGTGGAAGCCGTAAGATGAAGCGCCACCGATTGCGAGACGAATATCCATCTCTGTTATCTTCTACTGGTACTTGGAATCTTCTCCGGTAAAAAGCAACCGTAGTACGTGTTATTAGTTATCAGATTTCGGAAACTGGACGACGGCGCCGACAAAGCCTCCTCCTCTGCCTCTTCTATGCAGCTGTAAAACGTAAATCCTTTCCTCTACGCAACAATTTACTACTTTCAATTGAGTGTTTTAGTCTATAATAATAATTTCATCTCAGGATAATTTCCTCTATGCAACAATCCTTTCCTCCTATGTTTTTACCCAACCACATCCACATGAAGACCACGTTATCCAGATCGACGTACATTTTTCAGTAAGCTAATGAAATGACGGTTTCGGAAAGAAAGAGTTTGTGTTTAGACGCAATCATTAATTAGCACAAACAACTCATCATTACATATTATGAGGACCACTTGGAGTTGGAGTGCAAAGAATAATACATAGTAAATGTACACGCCTTGATACCAAGAATACTCCACCGATGCCTGAAGACGAGGTGACTTAACACTTATTGTATTAGCATGAATTACTTCTTCTCGAACATGATGGTCAGGGATATCATATCGACTAAAAACAAGATATCGTCGATAAAAGCAAATTGCATGTGTATAAACTCATGTGTATGAGATCCTACATTGACTCCTCAATCCTTTTGGAAGAGGTTCGAAGTTTTCAGGGTCATCACTTTCATCTCGGCCAGATAAATCATATTGGAAGAAAAGGTAGAGCTTCTGAGGCAAATACCATGACCACGGATAACCACCAAGAGGGACATCCTTACTGCATCTTTTAAGATGGGATCTCGACCCGGATAATCATAGAAGAATGATTGTCAGCCATAACTTTGAGACCCACGCCAGTGTCAAGGCTACTTCGACGTGCAAAACAATACCAACTCGTGGTTCACTACATTTTTTCAGGTAAAAGAGCTATAAATAAGGGGAGGATAAATTATCTACCAGCGATCCTACAGAAAATTGCAAAACCTGGGTGTTTTGGGGCAGACCAAGGTTATAGTGAGTCCAGATATGAAAAAGTTAGTATAATCAATAAGATAAAGATATATTCAATATAAGGTATTGTTAAATATATATCTTGGAAATATATTTAATATAAGATATTGAATATTAAATTAGATAAATCAATAAAAGATACTTTCCATGTTTTATTAGGAAAATATTTTCTTTCTCCCTAATCTACTAGGAAGCTAATCCCAATCAGATTAGGATAGCAAATGGGCGCCCCATACTTTATATAAAGGAGGGATTGACTAGTTCTTTTGTACATCACAATTCCAAGAGCTAATAGTTCTTGTGAAAAATAGAGAGTTTCTTAGAGAGAGATTAGAAAGAGAGAGAAAAGGCCGGTCTAGCAACCGGCTTTTTCTAGTAGCAATCCAATGGTGGATTCCGGCGGGTGTTCGTGTGGACTAGCGGTAGAGGCCGAACGCTTGGGCGGCTCCGTGCATCGCTACTCTCCTTAGACGGTCAAAGCGTCGATCTTTTAGATCAACCAAGATAACCACCGTCTACTAGCTTATTTGTTTATTGCTTAAACGAAGTCGTTTCTGGTTAAAAGGAAATAAATTTTTGAATTCCCCTGCGTTTCCGCATAGATTTCCTAACACATGGCAGGTCAACTCCAATCTCAAATGAAGGTTATGCCCCATTAAATGGACATTAAACCACATTTTGCAAAATGTTCCATGATTATCGCTTTAGGAGTCATGACTACTCCATGACAACCTCATAACGGCTCCATGTCTTCAACACGACTTTAATACCACACAATCTTCTCCCTTAGGAGGGAAGTCTATATAAATGATCATTATCCATGATCAAGGTACATGTTTTTCACGCATGCACTATACTCTGAGAATTCTCGCTTACTGTCAATCATAGAAATTTCTTTATATTGTGATTGACTTGAGCGTCAGAACGTCTTCCTGGAGGCAAGCTCTGAGACCTCGACGCTCTGTGCATTTTGCAGGCCCAATTACAAAAATCCACCAAAAAATACTTGGATCATCCCCACGGTGTCCAGTTACCCACATTACACCGGAATTTCAATCCAGACGATGTCCAACATCGTCACCTTCCAAATGACACTCACACTTTATCAACTTTAATAGGATTTGAGACATGCCTCGATTTCTACCTTTTTGAAGAGCTTCATAGTGATGATAGAAAGTTTAATTGGAAACATATTTTTAGGAAAGCGGTGTCTTGTATTTAGTATCGGAGGAATCAATTGTGACGGCCCGGCTCCCTACCAATAAGGGTCGGTGTGGGAGCGGCCTACGAAACTCACGCAGCGACTTCAGACATAAACTAAAATCCAAAGGCATTTATATATATATATATATACAAGTAGGAAACCCGTGCGATGCACGGAGGAACGTAAACACTGAAAATAAATAGTAAATAAAAAACATAACCACCCCTAATTAGAAACATCTATATACATAACAACTCCCGTTGAAAAGTTCAATAAGATCGAGCAACACAAAGAGCACAAAGTTGACTTGATCGACACAGATCATAAGACCAATGTCAATCTTTCCCAGATCGGATCATAGCATTTGGAAACAACTATGTGGGTACCTTCTAATTATAGTATGATACAGGTAAAATTGAGGTTGTATCCGCAAACTAATCACGGGCCTTCCAACTTTTTATCCATTCCATCAACAAAATAGTTAGCAATCTGAAACATGAAAGCAAAGTCGTAAACAGTTATGCTTGCCCGCATTTGCTTAAGCATCCAACTCCCTCTTCCAAATAGTCTTGTCTGTTAATCCAAAACTGAAAACTCAGGTGCATCCTGCATTATTCAAGTCCTTCCATCAAAAACGTTATGCAAAACATTTAATCGAGTTTCTTTTTCAACACATTTTCATCAAGTTTCTAAGCATAAAACTACATAACTTCCCCTGTTTTTCCTTTTTGGTTTTTTCTTTGTTGTACAATAGCTACCCCCAATCTACTGATTACAAAATCTATTAAACAGCAAGGAGATTCAGCAAAAGCACGGCCTCGGATCAATAAAGCACGGCCTCGGATCAATAATACTTTCACATTAAAAATGCATTGACTGTGCAGCTTTACTTTGTATTCTATGCACAATCGGTGCAATTTTTCGTTGGATCAATCTTTGCCACACTTTTAGAAGCAAATATAATATAAATAGATAGCCGCAAACTATTGAAAAACTACCCAAAGAAAGGTTATTCCTTCCCTCTGATTGTATAAAAAAGTAGCCATAGAATAAATGTAGCACATGCCCCCCTCTTCACCTTATTGTCCCCCTCACAATAAGAAAACGAAAACTATTTTACCACAATATTTCTATAATATTGATCATTATGGATCCTATTGATTAATATGAGTCTCACTCGTTCATTATGTGTATCTGCATAATGTAGCAGCCTAATGTTGCGCCCTATCATTCTCTGAGAACGAAAATATGTTTACGGGGAAGGCCAAAAGATAAAAGGGTCTTAAATGAGAGAAGTAGAAAGGAGAGCAGTAGGTAATGTAATGTGCGTACCTTCATAATCCCTGCAAGAACTGCTCCACCCAAATAAACCATAGGATTTCTTCTTGTAGGATCTTCTATCCGCAATCGCAGTTTCTACATCAAGACAGATAAATAAACACCATTAACTTTTCAAACTAAGAAGACAACACCAACCGGGCACCACATGTTTAGGACAATCTGTGGCTTCACAAATGACATCCTAGAGAAATTTACATACATAAATAGAAACCTACTCATTAGTGAAAGGGAACTCATTTTCACCTGCATTTGGACCTTGCATCACACTCAAATTACTGTGGTACCATACCTATCAGACACCTTGCAAAAATTCAACTTTCAAAAAGTTGAGTATGCACACTCGATTTCATAAAAATCGAATTACTCGGGTTTTCGAAAGTTGATTTTCAGCATGGTGCCATGGTAGGTGAAATGTCACAGTAAGTTGAGTGTGATCCATTTAGTGACCTCCCAATACTTGTATAACTCTATCGACCTTTTATTTGACCTAACAAATTTAAAGCCTCCATTAGGTTTGTTGTCTACACGAACATCCACAGCCAAGTAGAACGCATCTGATTGAGCTCATCCCTCCATATAGCATTAGGTTCAGAACAAAACAAAAAAAAATGGAACATGATAAGCATATATAAATGCATTTCTTCTACTGATGGTCATTGAGCATTAATTCATTTAAAAAAAATTGTTATAAGGGTTCGAGTTAATCGTGAAGCTAAGCCTGTGAAAACATGTACCTGCATCACGGCATCGTTCTTCAACTACAGCAACCAGCATGTTTCGTAAGAGATTGAATTCCTTAGCATCAACACATGTCTTATCTATTGGTCTGAATCAAAACGAAAATAACCCCTAGCACCGTAGCAGCAACATAAATAACCCTTGCTTAGCAAAAATAATAGCAACAGAAATAATAATCCAAACCTGAAATAGCCAAAAACAAACCAAATAACCCCTGCTTAGCAAAAATAATTGGCGGTTTTTTACTCTGAAATATAAATATAGATGTGAAAAAGACAAATTTAATTAAATTGATATTTCCTTTTTCCGAAGATATGTAGTTTTAATAAAATATCTTCTGTTTTCCTAAACCCTACATCCAAGCGGAGCTGCTGTTATTCGATCAATCGGGGAGAAATCCAGAAGAAAATGCTTAATCTTTCATTCGATTATTTGCAGAATTCGAAGACCCATTTAATCGAGGAGATTGTTTCTACACAAAAATAATAGCAACAAAAAATATAATCCAAACCTTAAATAGCAAAAAACAAACCAGTAGCAAAGATCCCAGCTTGTGGAACTTTAAAAAACACACCTTTAATCCATCTTTGTTTCCCTTTAGAACATATTCAAGATAGCGGTCTGAAATTTCCTTCTCCAACCTGAACTAGGAAAGAAAAAATCACTTAAAAGCACAATAATGATGTATGTGAACGGATGTTAACAATAGTGATTTGAAAATAGCAGAACACATGCCTCCGAAATCGGATCCAGAATTGAGTAAGGGCTGAAGAGCTTTAGAAGCCAAGTTGATTTGGAGAGGAATAGAACGACGAAAAGTTATGAAGCAGCAACAGAAGATTCAGAACTGAAAATAACTGAGGCTTACCATTTGATCGACGTGGGGCATTTAGCTTAAATGAAACCGACAGGAAGCATGATCGAGGGGAGTGTGAGAGATTCATGGGGAGTGGAGGAAGTTACGGAAGAGAGGCGGGGAAGTATTTCTGGAGGTTTGTCTGTTTTTTTTAATAAGATTCTTTTTTTTTTTTTTTTGTACCGGCTAGCACATTGTTTAGTGAATTAGAAAAAAACTGACACTACTCCCATTTAAAAAAAACTGCCCACATATTTAAAAAAAAAGAAATACCGCAGAAAAAAAATGAACAAATAGCACTCACATAACAAACACACTATTCCCACTACTCCCATTATAACACACACTATTCCCACTACTCCCATTATAACACTACTCTCATACACACTATTTTTTAATAAGATTTTTCTTTTTTTTTTGTACCGGGTTATGGGGTAGGGAAAACGGTTTTTGCAGTGTAATTTGCGGGTCAATTAGCGGGTAATTGGGTTAAAACCCTTCCTCTATATATATATAGTATAGATATATATCCATTGATATATTACAACTAACCAATTATATATTCCATCAAAAGATTACAACAGGTAAAAGACAAATATCTATCTAACTTAGCAGGCACAACACTATCTAATCCTTAGTTGACGACAACTAGGCCTGTAAACGAGCCGAACCCTACTAAATCCTAGAGTAGTTCGGCTCGGCTCGAACATGTTCGAATACATGGCTCGATTCGGCTCGAAATTTTCGAGCCTAAAATATCAGGATTCGGTTCGGCTCGAACTTAAAAAAAGGGAAAAAAATTCGGTACTATTCGGCTCGAACAGTTTGAATAGTTCGAACATGTTCGGTCCGAAAATTCAAAAATACCCAATAAATAATTCTAGTTCAAAAATACATGTTCAAAACCAAAATAATACATTACGTGTCCCAAAATATAACATAACGTCCAAAATATTCGATCGCCCTATTCCAAAATATAACATAACATGTCCAAAAATACTCGCAACTACGAGACAACATTCATATCTCCAAGGCCCTTCTACTGATACCCCGACCAAACCGAACTTTTTTGAGCCGAAAGCCGAATCTCTTTCACTAACCGTGCCAAACATTCATATCTGTCCCTTGACCAAAAAGGTTTTCGCGACCGAAAAGGTTTTGTACGTGAGCTTTTAAACTCAATGAGGTTCGATGAGTGATTACCGTGTAGTTTCACAAATATTTATAATTGAACATACACATAACATATAGTCAATGATACAGATTATATTAACATATATCAATCAAGAATGCACAATAGCAACACCAGTAGCACATAGAGGACAATAGTATAAATTACACATATCAGAAAGGACAAGACTAACACTTAAAAGCACGTATTACAGAATATAAATAGATAGGGAACCTCACAGTGTATCAGTCGAGCCTTATGATGTCGTTTCTGTAGCACCTCAACTTGTATTTCTATTAGTCCGATCATATAATAAAATATATATGTTATTATATCATACACACATACCATCTGCTGGCTTTTATAGCTGAAGGCAAGCATAGCAGTCATGACTTAGCAACTCAAGATACTACAAAGGAATGACATCTCTCACCTACTTACGTTGCTAACCTACACCACTAGCTTTGCCACTAATATTGCATAATACTTGTAATATCCCGACTTTTCGAAAAATGGCAGACGTGTCTTTTTGCGAAAAATGGAATATTATGTTTAATGATTTACCGATTAAAGTATTTTAAGTGTATTTATATATATGTGGCCGAAATATATATAAATAATTTGGAGATAAATTTGATTTTTAAGTAAAAAGGGTATTTAAGGAAAATAAGGGATTAGGATTAATTATTGAGATTTTCCTATTTAAGGAAAATAAACTCAATTAGTTTCCCTAACTTTTTGAATCAGAATTTCCTCCTCCAAATTTTATGTCCTACGTGAGAGAGTCCTTTTAGGGCTAAGAAATTTTTCTTTCAGTTTCTAAGTCGAATCTCAACGGTTTTCACATCATAATAGAGCAGCGGAATCGTCTTGAAGAGAGCGTCGATTCAACACCCGAAAGTTAGGACCTTGTCAAGGTTTGGTTGGAATAGCTTGCTAAAACTATCAGACGGCCCTAAGCGCTGCACCGTATAAGAAAGATGGTGTAGTTGCCTCTGGTAGGGACGATCCATGACCAGTCTTGGCCGTCCTGGCGAGGACGCCGGTCCCTTATAAGGGGGTGAGAATGTAAAATCCCACATCGGGAAATTAGCAGAAGTCTCACCTCCATATAAGTGTGAGACATAAAATATCTTGTCAACTCGGGTTAGCCCTTTTAGACCAAGCGAGGACGACGGTCTAAGCAGTTGACCGGATAATTTATGGCTCATGTAGCCTTACCAGACGCCAGGTCTAGGGGCGTTACAGAATGGTATCAGAGCGAAGCGTCTTTTAGGATCCCTTTCTTCTAAGATAAGATTTCGTTAGACCTTGTTGAACCTTTCTGATCTCTCTTTATCTTGGTAGTAAATCCTCGTAAAGACTAAGTATCCTTAAACCGTGGTTAAGTTGCACTAGGACCAAGTGAAGAGTCTCCATAAGCGAAGGTTAGGTTGAGTTCTAAGCTCACATTTCTTACGTGATTCGCTCGAGTTCGTTCCTCTAGAATACTTAATAGAATCCCTCTATTATTTTGGACTTTTAGACTTCCCTCACATGTTCTTTCTCTTGGTGGATTTAAATATTTTTTAATTGCTATGTTTTGGTCCTAATCATTTTTTTTGTAACTTGGTGTTATGCAAAACAAGTAAACGATTTTGTTCACATTTCTCTATGCCTCTGAAATACCAAAATTTTTGTAGATTTTCAGCCACTTAGAAAGTTGTTCTATCTACAACTTCTCTCTTTACATCAACTTAGTTTTCAAATTGGATTGTTCATAAATTTCATGACAAGGATGAGCACTCTGTTTAGAAAATTCTGCAGCGGTACTCTAACTTATCAATCTGTTTTGAATATGCGAAACACCTCCAAATGACTTGGATTTTTGATATGTTGTAGAAAACATCCTGTAGTAAAATTTTTATCTTGGAACCAAGTGCAAATTCTTTCTGGTTTGAGTACAATCTGCAACACAACATAGATTTTAAATTTCTTAAATTTTTGACAGCTTGCAGCAGTCGACGAAAATAATTATTTTAACCAACCTATGATTTTCCAAAAATGTTTGTTTTTGGGTAGCATATGTAAAACTTGTATACCTACAACTTTTCTTTTTACATCATGTTCAAAATCAGTTCGGTTTGTATTGTACAAATCAATTATTTCATGGCTTGCGCATGCACCGAATTTTTCAAAACCATTTAAGTCCTTTGGTCAAGAAAGAGTAGATGCCTTTCTTTCACCCTAGAAGTTTAGTAAGAACAACCTCAAGGATCTCTTGGTTGTTACAACACCTTTGGATAGAGTAATCAAGGTTGCTAGGGTGTTACTACAAGTTGCTGGTTGTGTTGGAATCTACCGTGGCAAGAGTAAAGTTACAGTTTTGAATTCTACGGACTATAAAGCGATTCTTGGTATAGGTCGGCGATCCAAGAATTTTGTCTACTTGGATTATAGACATAAGAATGTATCTTCCGGTGAAGGACACACCGAGTGAAAGAGTGGCTAGTGCAGTTTCAGTGACTCAAGTGGTGGTTGGTCAGCTTCGGGTTGAGTGTTTGAGGTTTTAACGGTTTGGAAATCGGTAAAGTTTTGGTTCTATGGTTCGCAAGATCAGAATCGGTTAGAGGTTGTCCGTGGAAAACAAGTGAAGATTCGGTTTGGGTTGTGTTGAAGGAAGAGTTGCTAAGGAAAGTCAACGGTTTGAGCACGCTCGAGTTTCGAGGACGAAACTCCTTTTAAGGGGGAAAATATGTAATATCCCGACTTTTCGAAAAAGGGCAGGCGTGTCTTTTTGCGAAAAATGGAATATTATGTTTAATGATTTACCGATTAAAGTATTTTAAGTGTATTTATATATATGTGGCCGAAATATATATAAATAATTTGGAGATAAATCTGATTTTTAAGTAAAAAGGGTATTTAAGGAAAATAAGGGATTAGGGTTAATTATTGAGATTTTCCTATTTAAGGAAAATAAACTCAATTAGTTTCCCTAACTTTTTGAATCAGAATTTCCTCCTCCAAATTTTATGTCCTACGTGAGAGAGTCCTTTTAGGGCTAAGAAATTTTTCTTTCAGTTTCTAAGTCGAATCTCAACGGTTTTCAGATCATAATAGAGCAGCGGAATCGTCTTGAAGAGAGCGTCGATTCAACACCCGAAAGTTAGGACCTTGTCTAGGTTTGGTTGGAATAGCTTGCTAAAAGGTAAGAAACTCTTCCTACAAATTAATTATGGTTTAGAGAGGTTAGATCGTGTTTTTGATTTGTTTTGTAAGGGGCGTTATAGAATGGTATCAGAGCCGACTATCAGACGGCCCTAAGCGCTGCACCGTATAAGAAAGATGGTGTAGTTGCCTCTGGTAGGGACGATCCAGGACCAGTCTTGGTCGTCCTGGCGAGGACGCCGGTCCCTTATAAGGGGGTGAGAATGTAAAATCCCACATCGGGAAATTAGCAGAAGTCTCACCTCCATATAAGTGTGAGACATAAAATATCTTGTCATTAACTCGGGTTAAGCCTTTTTGCAAAGCGAGGACGACGGTCCGGTACCTACTGCGAAGCGCGGGTGCGGGGGCGTTACAATACTTTAGAAGTTATAACACATAGCCACGTTAGCATAAAAGATTAGGATAATTTATATGCAGCCACAAAAGCCCTGTCGTGGCCAATATACATCTAACACATACTAATACATAAACACATACTAACACCGATATATGTATTATATACTAACACATATAGATATACTCATACTTCAGCATAGTCGTATAATATTAATATATGAAATACATGTATATCCACAAATATATAAATATATTAAACATATACATAAACACGTATATACTTATAATATATATCTTACTACAAGTTCGTAATTTTTTTTAAAGCCATCAATTATCATAAACAGAAACATTTAAATACGATAACAAAGACAACTAGAATCACTGTAAAATGACATCGTTCCTAAAATACAAGTTTATAGAAAAGTAACATAATTTTAGGATGTTACATCAATTTCTCTTTACTAGCTTAGACAATCTTCCTGACACTAGGATTTTATGGCTAATATTTTTGTTAGGGTTAAGCTTTTATGGTCCTCTATGAAAACTACTTGGTTTGTTTTGGTCATCTCTTTTGGAATTGGGTCACCTGCTGTGTGTACAGCAGGTTGTACCCAAACTCACCAATCATGTTTTTTTATTATTATTTATGTTTCTGCTTGAAAATCCAAATAGACCCTTCCTTACATGGTCACAACATCTATGCTGTAAAAGCACCACAGCAGAGGATCCCCTCTCATATCTTTTGCTATCTCTGTATTGTACATTTGACGTATACTGTACTTTTGTTTTTATTATATACTCCTTTCGTCTCAATTTGTTTGGGACTTATTCCATTTATAGTTGTTTCAAAATAAGTCTCATAACTCTAATTATACTCAAAGTTTTTGCTTTAATTGCCGAAATTGCCCTACTGTATTTTATAAAGTGAAAATTATTCTATATATAAAAAGGACAAAAGGTAAATTAGTCAATTTTTAAATGACCATACAACCTATTAATTAATGTCTCCTTAAATATTGCGAGTTTTAAAATGTCCCAAACAATTGAGACGGAGGGAGCATAATAATCTAAGGATTAAAAACAAGAAAGAAAAAAAGGACCACAAATAAGTGGACTATATATGTTGTTTCCCATATAAATAATTAAACAAGTCAATGTTGGAGATAATTGAGGTAAAAAGGAAAAAAATGATTTTTGAATCATTTTTTACAACCACTTTACGAGTCGGTTTCGATTAAACTCTTGGATAATTTATCAAGTTTATGATGACTTTGAAAACTACGGGTGACGTAGATGAAGATTGGTCTTTGAATCATTCAATTCGGATATCAAGTGAATGAGAAATTAAGACTTGAAATTGGTTAGTTGAACAATTTGAAGGTTGGAAGTTGAAGAGTTTAACTTCCATAATCCCACATTAGGAAATGTGCACATTTTCTTAATACATAAGTGAGAGAAGTTTGATAAATGGTATAAGGTCCAATAAAAGGGAGAGAATTCAGTATTTTTAGTTAGACAATGTTCTACTAAAATTGCGCACACGCGCCGCCGCCCGGCCCGTTGACCATTGGGCCTTGGGGGAATGGGCCTTCGTGGGCCTGAGACAAGTATTAATTTTTTTGGACAAAGTTACATTGGATTTTGTCAAATTGTTAATCTAAATCCGAGCTGAGAGTCGATTCGATTCGAACTTCAAGGCTGATGGAGTTACATGATGCTTTCCTTTGTATATAAATGGTCCTCTAATGTAATGGGAAGATACACAGAAGTACAACACAAATTCATATTCCTGCATAAAATAGTTGAACAGTTTTCCGCCGTTTGTTCAGAGTTGAAGTAACTCTCTCTTGAACAGGTAAACTGAGTAATCCTGGGAGACAATTGCATAACCGAGGATACTTGCCGGAGCAAATTTGTCTTAAGGACAGAGAGATTCTCGCCTCAGTTTTAAAGATATCCTTTTATGTTTCTTGGTCATTTCATTTTATTTATTGTAATTGTAATTTTCTTTCAGATTAATAAATTAATTGTTCTTCGTAATTAGTGACACACATATTTTTTTAGTTGTAAAAAGCGACAAACATTTTTAACCCTCGCGCGTTTGTTCATTTTATTTCGCCAAATACGATACCCTTCCGACGTATATTTTATAGATACCACGGGGATAATAGCCGGCTCATATAAGGCTCATTTAAGGCTTAATTCAAGTGATTAACTATTAAGCCTATGTCAATTTTATGTGGTTTTGATTGATAAAAGGAATAGCATATATTAACTTAATTAAGGTGTGGTGTTTATAACATGCAGGTTCGTAGTTAATCACTTGAATTAAGCCTAAAAAGTACATCGACTAAAAGGTAATACATAGATGATCAATACAAAAGACTATAGATTTAGTACAATAGTACATCGAGACTAAAAGGTAATACATGTAAGATCAATACAAGTCGAAAACAAACGAACTATCACCAAATTATAAGAAGGATATTCAAGTTCAAAGAACTAAATTATCATGCCCGGAATTCACAAGGTGATGAATTACAAGTTCATTAAGCCTATGGACTAGGCTATACATTACATGATGATACAATGTAGATCAAAAACCTCAAGACACCAAGGCACATAGTAAGCCTATGAACTAGGCCTATCTATTGCATTAAGGCAGTATCGTACGCAGTATCGTATCGCGCATCGCACGCATCGCATCGCATCGGCTTAAAATGACTCTCCTTTCGATTTTTTGTTCGAAGGTCTATGTCCCCCAAGTCTTTGATATGAACTGAATGTCGTCTCACAGTTCAAGCACTCATATTTACTTCTTTTCGGAGCATGTTTCGATACTACTTTTTCTTTAGGATCATTTTTTTTAGGCATCTTCTTGTTCTTGGGTTCAATCACATTAGGCCACTTGTTCTCGGCTTCATAAACAGCTGCATTCTTGAAAAATCCTTCAAAAGACGTATCCGATTCGCCTTTTTCAATGCATAAAAAAAAATAATCAAAGACGCAAAATATGTCCATAATAGCACCATAAAAAATCAAGTAGTTTTTCCTTTATCAACTCTCCCCACACCTAGACAATCTTTTTCCCAAACCATTCATGGGATTCAAAAAGCTTTCACTTGCCGTTTTGTTACCATTCATTACCTTGATTACTTGACTTCATTGCTTTTTTGTTCTTTTTGCACAGGATATACAAGTCGTTTTCCGAGTTCTTTGACCCTTTTTCGTTTACAACTCGGTATGACAAATTGTCCCTTAAGTAACAGTATCAGTATCAGTAAACAGCAACAAGCTCATTTAAGGCTTAATTCAAGTGACTACTTCAAGGCACACATATTTGGCTCATATAAGTCTCATATAAGAGATGAACCTTTAATTATTCCCCGGCCAAAATCGGATCGTCTACAAGCTAATTCGAAGTCGAAGAAGTCACACAAATCAAAATATCTAGCAAAGTGATCGTTTAGTCAAGGGTCATTGATATCTTTCTCTTCCATAATTATTCAAGAGCATCAAAATCATGAGACATAAACAAAACATCATTATCCAAAAATTTTTCTCGGCCGGTATTGATGAGAAACTTTCGTGGAAGCGAGATCTTGTCGTACGTGACAAAGAGGTAATGCAAGCTTTTCCCGTCAACTCAACTCGATATTCAATGCGATATCCATTTTTGTGGATGTCTTCAATCTTTCTTATGAATATGTTCGATAAACATTTCAAAATATTCTCTCGAAATTACATTTTTCTTTTCTCGGAATCCGCACGTAACCAACCGGCATTTCAAAACGGTATGTAACATAATTCGATCCGCTTTGTAACAATCCCCGAGCTTAGATTCAAGTGAATGTGGAATATAAGACATAATATAAGATAACATATTATGTCTACATCATCACATATTTTTCTATAATTATTTTCTTTGATCTGAAACTACTATAATCAATTGTTAAACGTGTATTATTCTTAAAAATAATGTGTGCATGTAGGTGGCGTGTGATTAGGAGAAGAAGAGGTGCATGTATTCTCTACAAGTTATCTATCTTACAACAATCACGACTCATGAGTGGCTTAGGAGAAAATGTACAAATAATAACACTCAATTACATTGCATGCACTCTGAGTATAGAAAGACTGTATAAATAGCCCCCATGGAACATTAAACCACACCAAGGCAAATTAGCAACCCACCACCCACAGTAAGAAAGTTAAAGCATATTCACATAGAGCAAGAGAAATGGAGATAAAAGTCAAATCTCAAAGCTGGCCATTTCCCATATTCAATGCAGCGATATCCATGTTTGTGGATGTCTTCTTTTTCTTTTCTCAGAAAACGGTATCTAACATAATTCGATCAATGGAATATAAGATAACATATTATGTCTACATAGCACATAATATATATATATATTTTCTTTGAAATGAAACTACTATAATCAATTGTTAAACGTGTATTATTTTTTGCTAAAATAGTGTGTGCATATAGGTGACGTGTGATTAGGAGAAGAAGTGGTGCATGCATGTATTCTCTACAAGTTATCTATCTTACAACAATCATGACTCATGAGTGGCTTAGGGGAAAGTGTACAAATAATAACACTCAATTACATTGCATGCACTCGGAGTATAGCAAGACTGTATAAATAGCCCTCATAGTACATTAAACCGCACCAATGCAAATTTGCAACCCACCACCCACAGTCAGAAAGTTAAAGCACATTCACATAGAGCAAGAGAAATGGAGAACCAATTTATTCCTATATATCCGAGTGAAAATCACGCAGGAAGATGTTATAAAAGTGGGGGTCTACCCATGTACTATTGTAATGGATCTTCTCCGTGAACGAAATCAAATGAAGACGCAAGCTGAAAAGGCATTGGCTGAAAGAGGCATGTACAAAGCTTTTTACACCGACCAAATGAAGGTAGCCACAAAGCTTAGACGGAAAGTGGATGCGTATGAACTTGCAGCTGCTCAGGAGGCTGCATACAAGGGGCATAGTTCCACTACTGGAGGAGTTTGAAGAAGTGGAGCAAGCTGCAGCTGTATGGTAGTTTTTAGGGATTTTAGGGTGTTTAGAAGCAGAGGACCATGGATTTTTGGGAAGTTAATTAGCTGAACCATGCTCTCCTTGCAGCTACTGGTCCAAGATAGTGAAAAAGTTTACTTCCTACTGACAAGCCCGGGGACACAATATGTAACTTTCACCACAACTATGCTCAAACCCCCACGCCCTACTTATCTGGAGTTGGTATCCCAACTCCAGAATCTAGATCAATGGAGAACTTGGTTCTCACAACAACATGAAATATCATGAAGCCAACACAAGGTCTCAGATGGCATTCTTTAGTCAAGGACACAACAAGCAAAGGAACAACCACGCATCAGATAGGAATAACTCTAAATTCGCATCTTGTGGCAAGGGTTTTCCAGCACAGCAATCTAAGGGAACAACAAATCAGACAGAACACTTGGTGGAATTTCAAGAATGACACCAACTAAAAGGGAAACGTACAAAGAAGAAACATGCCCCATATTCAACGGATCGATAACCATGTTTGTGGATTCAAATTTTCTTTTCTTTTCTCAAAGAACGGTATGTAACATAATTCGATCAGTGGAATATAAGATAACATATTATGTCTACATAGCACATATATATATATATATATATATATATATATATATATATATATATATATATATATATATATATATATATATATATATATATACATATCATCGCATATTTTTTTCTTCGATATGAAACTACTATAATCAATGTAAAATTATATTATAAAATATGTTTTGAGGAATAATGTATTAGCACTTTGTGCATCGGTCTAGTGGTTAATAGGCTATAACCTGGCAAATGGACCAGGGTTCGAGCGTTTGGGGAAAATGTGTGCGTGTGTAAAATCTTTCGTTTCCGAAAAAAAATGTATTAGATAAAACCTGAACTAAAAGTGGACCAACAACAAAGGCTCCAAGTGGGCATACACAGTGTCATATAATAACTGCTTAAAACAAAAAATAATGTATTATGACATAAAACCTGAACTAAAAGTGGACCAGCAACAAAGGCAAGTGGGCATACACAGTTTCATATAATAACTGCTTAAAACAAAAAATAATGTATTATGACATAAAACCTGAACTAAAAGTGGACCAGCAGCAAAGGCTCCAAGTGGGCATACACAGTGTCGTATAATAACTGCTTAAAATAAAAAAAACGGTTAAACCCTAACCGTGAGACTTCTCGTCCCCGATCCCACATAAATGTGAGAGAGGTTAATCATGGGATCTAGTAGTTTAGGGATGAGGTTTTGCATTAGATATCTCTTACCGAAAGTGCCCGCCTTTACGGGACTCGAACCCCCACCCTCCGGCTTTAGATATAGCAAGACACTACACCACCCCAGGGACGGACCTAGCTTGTAAAAGGGGGTGCATTACCCCCACTGAGATCCGAAAATCGACGTGTTTTTATAGGTAAAAAATGTAAAAACACTATTAATGCCCCCACTCGCCTTTAGAATTTGTTCGGCCCCATGAGATTTTTTTTTAAGAGAAGCGCGCCGCCATGGGGGGGGGGGGCGTATGGTCCGGGCCCCCCGAAAATCGATGAATTTAAGGGCGCCCACGAAATTTTCGCGCTAATATTATATATATATCGTATTTATATGAACGAGGAACGCATTACCTTAATGTTTAAGACTCAAGTATACTGTATACGTGAGATTTGGTTTTTTTAAACCAGGCCAGAGCAAAATAAGTAGGTTTTTTTTTCCTTCAAAACCTACGACTATCACACGCAGCTTTTTTTTGTTTTATTTTTTTATATATATTTTAGTTCTTTTTTTTTTCGAAGGGCGCGGCGCTAAATTTTTTTTTTTCGCCCCCCTAAATTTAAACAGTGACGCTCCGTCTCACTACACCACCCATCCGCTCACCACTCAGCCATATCCATGGGATATAACTGCTTAAAACAAAATCCTATGGCGCCAAGGCCACGAGTTTTATGAATGGAACGAGACGACCACAACCATGAATTGGACGACAACTGCATCTGACTCACAGTCGACCATGTCCATGGACGGCTCACCAGCTCCGAATGATAATTCCGGGTCAGGAGGATCCGGCAAGAAAGTTCGGAAACCTTACACCATAACCAAGTCCCGCAAGAGCTGGACTGAAGATGAGCACGACAAGTTTCTTGAAGCTCTCCATCTGTTAAGTTTTTTTTTTTTTTTTTTTCAATGATATGATGGGATTACTTCCTGTTGAATTAATTATATTGGTTTTATATCTGAAGCTTTTGAGATTCTGCTTTTTGTGTTTAATTTGTATAGGTTTGATCGTGACTGGAAGAAAATAGAAGGTTTTGTTGGTTCAAAATCTGTAATTCAGGTGGTATATTATATATATATATATATACTCTTCTTTCTAGCTTTTTGTTTGTTAATTTCTTGCATTTTCTGTACAATTTTTTGGACAGCATATTAAGTTTGAGACTGTCATTTTATATTAACTATTTATTCAAGTGTTGAATTAGATGTTTAACTTAAAGAAGTGCAGATCCGAAGTCATGCTCAGAAATATTTTATGAAAGTTGAAAAGAATGGAACAATAGCACATGTGCCTCCGCCTCGCCCTAAGCGAAAATCCGCTCATCCCTACCCTCAAAAGGCCCCTAAAAATGGTTTGTTAATTGGAAGGAAAATACTGTATGTTTTCTTTTTTAATTTTCCAACTGTTTTCTATGATCTTTGACATGCTGTAAATATTATTGCTATGACAGTTGTAGCTCCAGTGCAAGCATCAAGGGCATATCCATCATCAGTAAATGATCCTACGGTTGGAATCTTTCCAATCCAAGATGATTACAGTCTTCATGAAGCACAAGGCACGAATAATTAATTATCCTAAATATTTCATTAAGCCTTTTGTTTTTCCTGTGAGTCCATGACCATGACATGAGTGCAGGGCTTGTCTTTGTTTTCCAGGATTACCAGACTTTGGTGAAGTATATAGCTTTATTGGGAGTATGTTTGATCCGGAAAGTCAGGGTCACCTGCAGAAGCTAAAAGAGATGGATCTTATTAATTTTGAGGCTGTGAGTTTTTTTTTTAGTTACTGTATATGTTAAAGATCGCTTACCATTGTATTAAAACCAATTGGTGTCAGAAAAAACGCTACTTTATTTCCTTATCATTTAAGAGTGTGAGCAATCTGTCCCAAAACCCCCTCAAGTGTTGGCAATATGTCCAACACTTGCACAATTTTCATTCAAGAGTGTGGAAATCTCTCCCAACACCCCCTCAAATGTAGACAATCTGTCCCAACTCCCAACACTTGCACAATTTTATTTTATTTTAAATATTGATCCAACCAAGGTTCGATCTCGTGACCTCTGGCTCTAATATCATATTAATATTTAATCGATCTGTTTCATATATCATTTAAGAGTGTGGGCAATCTGTCCCAACAATATAAGTGAAATTCCTGCCTCCGCCCCTCGCTGATGATAAAAGCCTCGTTTCTCTGTGTTTTCAGGTTATATTATTGATGAGGAACCTTACCATCAACTTGTGTGATCCTGATTGTGCATCTCTTTATTAGTATCTTTCTTTGATGCGTTTATTATTCTAAGGTGTTCTTGATGGAGATTCTTAGGAAGACAAGACAGTCTCTATTGCACCTGATAATCTAATAGGTTCTGTTTATATAAAATAAAATTAAAAAGGGAGGGGCAAAAACAAAATTTATGTGTTGTTTTATCTCAATGTATGTAAATCTCAATTTTGTGCAACATACGATTAGCTTCTTCTGAATGTAGTATTCTCAAATTCATAAATCTCAGTTTTATCAATGTATGTAAATCTCAATTTTATGACTATATACCTTTGTCCTTTTTTCCTACCATGAGTTTGTAAAGAGTACTCAATATATCGGTTAGGTGATTAGCTAGCTATACCTTGACGTGGAGACCAGGGTTCGAGTCCGTTAGAGGTATTTTATGGTGTGTGTAATATTTAGTATTCGGAAAAAAAATTATAAAAATCTTGACGAGACTAGAGCCATAAATTTTGCCGAAAAAATCCTTTGTGCATCACTTTCCACACTGCATTTGCAATATCACAGCCAAACAAGCAATGCTTTAATATTGTCTCGGGGCGGATGCACATAGGAGTAATTGGGTCCGCTGACCCATTTAAAAATAAAAATACTATACATTTTATCTATTAAAAAATATTTCGAACTCCAAAAATTATTTACTTCGTAAAATATTTATGACCCGTTGAATATAATTTCTGGATCCGTCATTTCTCTCCTCTTCTTTGTTGCAATGCTTTTAAAAATAATTAGGATGCAATGGCCTTTTTATTCAGGTAGTTTTGTCCCATTGCATCTCATACTCGGTCCAAACATAGAAGCCTTTCTTGCAGGTCCGGCCCTATAATGAGGGCGAGAGAGCGCGTGGTCTTAAGTTTCAAAAGGTGTTGAGAGGGTCAACGGCATACGTGTTTCGCTAAAAACGTATAGATACAATCCGATCTAACCTAATATAATATGTTAATTTTTTTTGTTAAAGACCCTTTTTTTTTTTTTTTTTTTTTCGCTAGGGCGGGGAAGCCCACGATTTTTTTCGACCCGCCGCGACCCGACCGGTATTGGGTCGAACCCCGTTTCGTTGCGATAACATTATTTCATTCGACAACTCATATGCAAGCAAAAACATCTAACAAAAGGTCCAAATAAAAAATTTTACTTGACCCAAAAGACTACTTTGTGGATATGTTTTGAGACTATCAATAAATTGAATTTTGTATTTACGGATGTTAAAAACGCGATAAGTATGTTTTTAAAAAAAAAATCAAAAAAAACTTCAACTAAATTTCACTCGATTCGGGGGCAGCGCCTTAAAAGCAATATACGCGGGGCGGCCTTGCTTTCTCGACATGAGTTTGCAATTTGCAGTGAAAATTGAATTGACAAGAGTCATTGCCGTGTACTCAGGTACATATCCTAGTGGTAATCCACGATGGTCTAACCTGGCTTCTAATGGGAAGACTCAGATTCGAACCCCGCTGAAGCATAGTTTAAAATGGGTGCGTGTGTCTTTTTTGTCTCGAAAAAAAACAAAAAACGAAAAAAAAAAAAAGAAAAAAAAAAAAAAAAAAAAAAGAAAAAGAAAGAAGAAAAGAGTCATTGCCGGCTAATACAGTATGTTGTAGGCAAATCAAACAAATTTATTTTTAAGTGGGGGCATACCCACTATGGATAAGGAAAATCGTTCCCTCAATAACGTCACGAATATTGATATTTCAAAACAACACACCAAACCCAATATATTTCTACAAATAGAAACAGAGAAGTGGAAAAGTAGTGTGCTATTTGAGACCACAATCCTCTTATTTATCGATTGCAATTTATAATATCGGTCATCAAAATAATAAAAAATTACGGTTTATGTATTTACATTTTAAGTCGTATCAAATAAAATACTCGTAATCCAACCCAAAACAAATGACCACTTTTATTACGATTCTATAATAGTAGATACCATAAATAAATATATGTAGCAAAATTAAATTATTAATTATTATATAAAATAATCAACAATCTCTCCCTCGGGTCACATATATTTAACAAAGTACATTATCACCTTTGTATACTAATTTTTTATATAATCCGGTATAATATATTAAGTCATCTTAACTCAACCATCCGATTATCTTGAGATACTCTAATAGCCCATCCGAGAAAATATTCTTGGCTCCGTCCTTGCTTATGAGCTCAACCAAAATCACTATCATCACAAGTTTTTTTAACAATCTCGTCCATTAGCTAAGTCAACACATAATCAAAGCAGCTAAGTCAACGCATGTGCAGTTAAACCAACGATTGTGACCAGACCTAAAGAGCATCCTATATACCTCTAGCCATAAGGCAAAACCAGACTCAAGGAAGCTCGGGAAATTCTTACACCACTCTCCTTGCTTGTACCGCTCTGTTGGATATGCAATATGTGCGCAAAGACAAATACTAATTTGTATTCTTGCGCACATGCGTCGCACATCCGACGAACGGTGCACGTGAGGACTCTCGGATAAAAATTTCCTAGAAAGCTCAAGGAGATTAGCCACTGTTGAATAATAGAAGTCTGATGGTAACTTCAGATCGGAGCAAATTAAGGTCATAAAAAAGGCTTCTATTAGCTCAAACAACTCTGACTAACTAGACTTCAAGGCAATATCTCCATAGCTAATACATGTATGTGTTTTACTGCTTATTATGGGAACATAGGGTTTAAAGATATATGAATATATGGATCGTACATATCATCAACTTATACCTTAATATATTTTTTTAGGGGTTATACCTTAATATTTCAAATGTTTAATATCTTATACCTTAAGGAATTACTTTTGACACCACATTTTTTGATCATTTATTTATTTTTACTTCTAACACCACACTATGAACATCATTGTCATCGACGTTATTTTGTAAAAATAACATCAGTGAAATAGACGTTATTCATGCGAGAGACACCGCAATGCGCAGAGAAACCGCCGTGCAGACACCACGATGAAATACACCGCGATGCAAAGACACCGCGACACTTTTGTAAAAATAACGTTCGGCAAACGGATATACATTTGATTGTGCGAAGACCGGAAAGTGTCGGAAAAGGAATGTGTTTTCGGCTTATTAAGTGACATTATTTTTAAAGTAACGTTATAACATTTGACGATGCGAGAGACACCACGATGAAATGACACCGCGATGCGAGACACCGCGATGAAGTGACACCGCGTGCGAGACACACGATACGCGAGACACCGCGATGAAGAGACACACCGCGACGCCTCGATTTCATTCCAACGGAATGAAAATCAATTTTCATTCCATCCAAAATTCAATGGAATAGTCGGAATGGAATGAAAAAATAAAAGTTATGTTTGGGCTTGATCGGTAAAAAAAACTCTTAAGAGATAAACATCATGAGTGAATGAATGGATTAGTTTTGGCTATCAACTTACACACAAACACACAAAAATTTGACACTAACGTTATTTTCACGAAAAATAATGGCGCCCAATAGCTAGCCCAGCATATCATTGTGCCAATGCATTAATGTCGTTTCGTATATTATCTGCTCCGTGAGTGGCATCATTCATCTCCTGCTTCAGCTTTTCAATTTGGTGTTGATTCGCATGATAATATTTTTTTGAGTTATATCTTAATATTTCACGATCGTGGTGACATTATTTTTTAAAGTAACGTCAGTCAATTGACCCTGACAGAAATAAATATATGGTGGAATAAAACCTCTAAATTTTTTAAATTTATTTATTCATTTTGTATCTCTTGCAAATTAATGAAAAGCCCAACCCAACTAACCTCATTACATAATGTCCTGAACGGTCCAGCCAAAAGCCCATTCCCATACCTAAATGGCATCACCGGTAAATAACACTCATTTCTCCATGTATAAATATTTTTCCAAGAGTCACAGTCCTCCAGCAAAAACCCTACTTCTTCCGCCCTTCCCCTCAAGCTAGACAGTCCCCAAATCTCGAAATGGCCTCCGCCGCGGCACGCCCTCTCGTCACCGTTCATTCTCTGGAGAATGACATGGTCACCGACGGCGGCTCGGCCACCAATTCCCTTCCTCTCCCTGACGTGATGAAAGTCTCGATCCGCCCAGACATCGTTACCTACGTCCATTCCAACATTTCCAAAAACTCCCGTCAACCCTACGCCGTCTCCAGGAAGGCTGGTCACCAGACCTCCGCCGAGTCATGGGGTACAGGTCGTGCTGTCTCACGTATCCCCCGTGTTCCTGGTGGTGGTACTCACCGTGCCGGTCAAGGTGCCTTTGGTAACATGTGTCGTGGTGGTCGAATGTTTGCTCCGACCAGAATCTGGCGCCGATGGCATAGGAAGATTCCTGTCAACCAGAAGCGATATGCTGTTGTTTCGGCAATTGCAGCTTCTGCTGTGCCATCTCTGGTGTTGGCACGTGGCCATCGGATCGAGTCTGTGCCGGAGATCCCCTGTGTGATCTCTGATTCTGCTGAGGGTATTGAGAAGACCTCAAATGCTATTAAGGCTCTGAAGCAAATTGGAGCATATCCCGATGCTGAGAAGGCTAAGGACAGCCGTGGTATTCGCCCAGGTAAGGGTAAGATGCGTAACAGACGCTACATTTCCAGGAAAGGTCCTCTGGTTGTTTATGGAACTGAGGGTGCTAAGCTTGTCAAGGCCTTCAGGAACATTCCTGGAGTGGAAGTTGCTCATGTGGACCGGTTGAATTTGCTGAAACTTGCCCCAGGAGGTCACCTTGGTAGGTTTATTGTTTGGACGAAATCAGCTTTTGAGAAGTTGGATAAGGTTTATGGCTCTCTTGACAAGCCTTCCGAGAAGAAGAAAGGTTACATCTTGCCAAGGCCGAAGATGGTTAATGCAGATTTGGCAAGGATCATCAATTCTGATGAGGTTCAGTCTGTGGTAAGGCCAATTAAGAAGGATGTGAAGAGGGCTCCCATGAAGAAGAATCCTCTGAAGAATTTGAACGTGCTCTTGAAGCTGAACCCTTATGCAAAAACTGCTAGAAGGATGGCACTCTTGGCTGAAGCTCAGCGTGTGAAGTCTAAGGCTGAGAAGCTGGACAGGAAAAGGTCTCAAGTTACCAAGGTATTGTGTGCCTCTGCCCTTCGTTTTCTATTTTTTTCAGTGTGAACTTGTTCTTTTTTGCACCTACCTCAGCCTATGTATTGTATTCCCCTCAAATGATTTAAGCTCTGTTTGCTTATTCCAGCTGTATGTAGCAACCATGCTGTGTTATCTATTATATACCTAACCCAAGTCTGAAAATTCAACTAGGTCATGTATCTATTAGTATAAGATCACTATTTTTAATGGATTTTTGTTCCCCGTTCAATGCTCTATTTACTAGGATATTGCAAGTGCTTTGGTGTACTTCTTTTCGCTGCCTTATTATCTTCAACTTTTGTGTTTGATCAAACCTTTTGTTGCTTGGTGTGTTTCCATATGTTACTTTGCATTTTTAACCTCTGGATATAATTACCTCAATTAGTTTGACAATGTATGTAATCCAAGAATTGAAAACATGTTATCATAATGATTGCTGATGGTGTATGTAATCCAAGAATTGAAAACACGTTATTATAATGATTGCTGTTGTCATGGTTTGTTTCTTTTCTTGCAGGCTGTGTTTTGCTAGTATGTTTGCGTGCGCATCTTTTATTTTGCTTGTTTGAATGCAGATTTTGCTTGTTCACAATGTTTGTTTAGTTGTTTCGTTTATTTTGGATGCTAGTATATGTTGCTTTTGTTTGTGTAAGAACCATAAAGCATTTAGCTATGATCTATTACTCTGTCAGCATACTATACTAGCATGCATAAGACATGATCATATGATAAAATTCTGTCTCTAAATTACTCCATCAGCCTTTTATCATATGTAGCTATATGAAGGAGAGAAGTTTGATTGATGTTTACCTGTTGTTCCATTTTTCTCAGGAGGAAGCTACTGCTATTCATGCTGCTGGAAAATCTTGGTACAAGACTATGATCTCTGACAGTGATTATACGGAGTTTGAGAACTTCTCAAAATGGTTGGGTGCATCGCAGTGATTTCTTTGTGTTTTAATGTTGAAATTGTTTTTCCTTGTTTGTTTCTATGTTGCCTTTGGCAGTTGTGTAAGACTGAAGTTAAGTTGAAGGGATCATTGGGAATGAAGTTGCTAGTGTGCTTTGTTCCTAATGTATTTCTTTCCTGCCTTTTGTTGTTACTTTATAAACAGAGTATGCAAATTTTTGGGTTTAAGGAAACTATATTTGAAGGATGCTGTTATGGTTTGTTGTTTGTTGAATGAGGTTGAATGACTAGTTGCCGACCTTATCCATCATTTCTGCCTGTTTAATTGTTTATTGTAGAACTGGGGATTAGCAGTAGAACACGAGTGAACTCATTGATGATGGAGCATATAGCTTTACCTTTCTCCCTTAGTGTGAACGAGAATCCCGGGTTAATGCCATGCAGGAAAAATTACTGATTTTCAGTATAGGTAGAATGTTTGATGAGATCAGGCTGAGGCTAGTTATATAAGGATTAGTTTTCTGTTATTTTTAGCAACTGAACTGTTTGTTGTTTTTCTGGCAAGCTAACTAAACACACAAGATAACCACATAGCTTGGGTTTGATGAAAGTGAGTTGCCCCCTTCCCCCATTTCTCTTAGGACCCCTTGCTCTATGAAATAAATTAGCTTGTGTGCTTTGAATCTGTCTGAGGGATTGAAATAATAAGACATGAAAATAATGTTGTGTTAACTTAATTGTCTTATGTAGTTGTATAATTCTTAAGGGACCTAATTTTTCTTTTTCGGTCCTGTTGCTATGCTTTGCTATATGATGCTAGATTGCCACCAGAGAAAATCTTAAGTCTAGACTTTTTTCCAGGTTGACATTTGAGGTATATAATGCCAACAGAGTTAACAAGTTCATTCACCCCCTCTGAACTTGTTTAAGCTTTTCAAGTGACCAACAGAGTTATACTTATGCTATGTTTCCTAGCTGTTCACGTGACCAAACGACTTATCCTTGTGTTATATTTCCTAATATGGGTTAAAACCGGTGAATACCTTGTAGTTCTTTTGAGTGGCCAACATAGTTGTACTATGTTATATATTTCTTAATATGGGTTAAAGACCAACAGTGTTATGCTTATGTTATAATATGGGTTAAAAACTGGTGAATACCTTATATTTACTAATATGTGGAAATACTTGTATGAAGAGGGGATTTAGAGTTGAAGCGACGTGTGAAATTATTTAAACCACACATTTTAAATACATGATGAAACTGTGTAGTTCATATTAAACCACATGGTGTCTCCACACTTGTGGAGATACCAAACAATTATTTCCCCTAATATCCCCTCAAAAAAAAATTTATTTCCCCTAATATGGGTTAAAAAGTGGTGAATACCAATTCACAATTTCACATAAAGGGATCTACTTGATAGAGCTCATAAAGTCTATAAAAAAAGCACCTATAGGTGCACATGGTCCGGTTTTCCGGTTTTTTTTTTATACCATTTTTAAAACAAATCCATTTTTTACGGTTTTTAAACTCACAAACCAAAACTGAACCATAACCGGGTAAAACCATTTTATTCGGTCCGGTTTCGGCTTGGTTCCGGTTTTTCTCTTTTTTTTGTCTTCTCTATTCTTTCCATATATATGTGTGCACGCGCGTGTGTACGGTGTATATACATACACACAACATGATATTGTCATATATTCCAATTAGGCTGATCTTATAAATCCATGTAAACTATTTTGTTTCATATTGTCATAGGTCCTATTAAGCTGGGGCCAACACCTACGTGTGAGGTAATCAATTGAAGTATTAATAGATAATGACCTGATCAGATATTACTTGTTTACATATAGTGATAATTAAAGGGGATTTTATTACCTAATCTACTCGTGCATCACTATACATGTGCACTACTGTAGAACCGACCTTTTGTGGGTGTATTGTGAGAATCGACTTTGATTAAGCCCCCCATAATCAATAGTGATACACATCGACATATATATACACACACACATATAAGTATTAAATCACACGGACACACACACACACACACACACACATATATATATATATATATATATATATATATATATATATATATATATCACACGGACACACACACACACACACACACACATACACACACATATATATATATATATATATATATATATATATATATATATATATATATATATATATATATCCGGTTTGATCCGGTTTTTATTTTAAAAAATCAAAACCAAATTGTTTTCGCGCGGTTTGGTTTTTTACAATACAAAAACCAACCAAAAAATCGTAGTTTACGTTTTTAGGTTTGGAATAGGTTTGATTCAACCGGTTGGTTTAGTTTCAGGTTATTTTGTTCACCCCTATTAAAACCCATAAATGATTGAAGTACCCTTTTGTTAGAAAATGTGCTCGATCAATAGACTCACAATAGTTTTTTTTTAACCTTGAGGTCATACATTGATATGGACTTATGATAAGAAGAGGCAAAAAAAAATTGATTGTTGACTATTCGATGAACAACATATGTTAATCTTAAAGATTGGTGAATCCTAGATTTTTGTGTAGTTAAGGAGATTTCTAATGAGAGCCAAAAGGCAACGTGGTATGTCTTTGAAGAATCTTTTATCAGATTAAAAAAAGCGAGTATTCGATACTCGGTTCAAATATGGATGCTATATGATACCATGGATTTAATTCAGAACCCATTAGTGAAATTGTTTCATGATAAGTATAAACTGTGATTGCTTAAGATGGTTAGTGTAGTTGATGAACTTTTTCACTGCATGACTTGATTTTAGTACCATCTTTCTCTATAAAAAAATGACACCACTAAAGTTGCGAATAAGGAGTAAAACAAGCTTACCCCACTTCTGCAAGTAGAGGTGTCCATCACTTTTACCGATAATCGTCAATCTGTTTAGTTGCATGCAACGTTCATATATGTGTCTGTCCGTAAGATATCCATTGGGACAAGAGAATTTTAGTCATGTGATTTTCAATAAAAGAAAGGGTGGGTGTCTACTACCAGTATCTTTCTTGAGAATGATAGTATGACAACTTCAAACCTCAAACTAAATTAGTTACGTGAGGAATTACTATCTGATTTAATCAGACCACATGTTAGAAATAATTAGGCTTTGATGATGAGTGTCAAACCAGCTGTTATAGATGCAAGAAAAAAAATGTCTAGAGCTAAATGTATATGATTTACTAGAGTTTGATGTTGTATAGATTAATCAGACAAGCACAGTAAAAGTCAGATGATAGGATATAGTGGAGTTTAGGTTTACAAAGCTGCCTACTTAAAATCTAAGCAAACCAAGTCTAACAACTGAGGCTTCAAACTCAGCTGATCAAACTTAGAAGGCTGAAGACTTGAAGAGCTGAGGGATCAAACTCAGTTTGTGAAGACTGAAGATGAAGGTTGAGGGTCCGAACTTGGTATTTGAAGACTAAAAGTGGAGACTATAAAGTTAAACATCAGGTAAGTCTTTGATGGCCCGAATTAACTTTGTAGATCTTGTATAGAAGGTTTGAAGTTCAAAAGTTAATGTGATGAAGAAACTTCAAGTGATTTTAAATATGGTGTACTCTATTCACATCAAATATGATCAAATGAATTCAGACTGGTGATAAAGAAAATGAAGTCATTTTGACTGCAGAACATTTCAAGCAGGTAGCTGATTTTAATATACAAGATGGTCAGTTGAAGAGAATATTACACAGCTGAGCAAATCATACGGAGCTGAGTTACTACAATTTTTATTTGATCCATGTGCAAGGAATATTCAAGGACAATTTTGAGGATAAGGATAACAATGGATCGTATAATAGGCCTAGTCATCTTGCTAGTATAAACGACTTACACGCGATCATGCACATGCTTTCCATCATCCTCGTGGTTGACCATATCCAACATGGGTGATTGCTTTTTGTTTCCGTGTTGGTCGTAGAGAACTGTCTTCTTGTCTACAACTTCTCTTTTTACATCAACTCGATATTCCACATGGATTGTTAAAAAAGTTCATGTTAATGGTGGCACAATCTATCCAGAAAATCAGCAGTAACACTTTCATTGACTATTTTCTTTTTACAGGCTAAAAACCTCCAAATGACCTAATTTTTTTATCTGTTGTAGAGAACACTTTTATCTACAACCTTCCTTTTGTAATAAAGTTCACATTCCACTTAGTTTGATCGCAATCTGCATTTCAAATCAGTGTTTATTAATCCGGAAAATTTAACGGCTTGTGCATTCGGAAAAAATATTTGTATTTGACCGACTCCTTCTTGTTAAAAAATTCTAATCTTTTGTTATCTACTGGAAAACTCCAATACCTGAATCGTTTCTCTTTTGATCGTGTGCAAAATCCTTTCTGTTTGGGCTGAACACGTCAATAATATCAGGTCTGGAGTAAATATCAAACCCAACCGTTGAAAGGGAATCCTTACCTCCTTGACTTAAGGTTAGGGCTAAGAGAATAATAATTTATGATCATTATGTTCCAAAAGTTGATCCCGAAGTTTGATCTTCTCCTGGGTTAAGGCTTTTAGTAGGATGTTTGTAAGGTTAACGTTATGGTTTCTTTTGCAGTTATAAACAAGCACCAAGTCGCTATCTTCCAGCATGCCACGCTTGATGTTCAAACCTTTCACGCCCTACATCTTCGATACCTCTTCCAGTAAGTATATTACATTTAATTCCTCACTTGAAGTCTTTGAGCTCAACAAATTATCTCCATCCTTTTCCATGACTTGCCTCATCACCTTAAGCCTTCCTTTTGAACAAGTTCACACATTTTTACTTTTCAAATCAAAGAAACAAGTACCATGTAATTTTGTAATGTTTGCAATCCCAGTATTCTCTTCAAATTCAATTTGATTGAACCCTCTAATGTCAGAACATTCTGATTACTTGTGTTCATTCTCATATTCCCTTATAAGAGTAGTGTTGTGTTGAAATAGTGTCCTAAACCCAATCGGGTTGGACCGGATCCGACCGGGTCGGATCATTTCTACTATTTCTTTATGTTTGTACATATATTAAATGGCTTTTCTGTTGTCATATATATGTTCTTTTAAAGAACCAATTATGAATTGTTATATGATAACGTCCTTAGTATTAAAGCGTGATAGAGAAACCATGATGGGCGATTATGGTTGATGAGATCTCTAATCACTTTAATAAGTTTTATACTTAAATGGTCTCTAAAGCCGATGTACTATTAAACAGGGCATTGATAGTATGAACAGGCTAGCGCGTATTAGATGTCTTCTGTCTTTGAGGGCAGGGATAGATCTCGTCTATCGAAGTGTGGAGACACTTGGACTGTACGTGGACGTGTATTATAGAATGCGTACGTTAGACTGACCCACTTACATTAAGTGTTGCACTATGTGGCGGTTGTGTAATTATCCTTAAGACCGGAGTCTTCATGGCATCACGGTGTGGATTGTCATGCTTTGACACTATTGAGGTTTCCCCTAGCCATGGAGCGATCATGCGGTGATGATTGGGTATGATATTTATGCATGCGGAGTATACATGTTTGGTCGTCCGGGAATCGCGTATCCTATGATTGGGATTGAATATCCGAAATGGCCTTCTTATAAAGAATGTCTAGCTTTCGAGAATCTTTGCAAAGTGGGAGTAAATATGTTATTCCGAGAGAGCATGATATCCAGATTATAAGATACGATCGTTAATGTATTGAGACTCGAGTTACGATCGTATGGTTATTACTGCGGTAGGATTGTAAGTTACACGGTAACTGTTTCACATGAAAGGTAGTAGTCATTGCATTGGACTCTTCCGATGATTGGGGGTCACGGTGTGTTGCTAGACGCTATCCCGTGATCGTTATGTATGAAGGGCATTTTCGTAATTTGCACTTTGTGTCTACGGCCAACATATTCGGAAGCCTATCGGGTCACACACATATGGACATCTAGTGGATTAAAATGTGGTTATAGTTGATAACCAAATAAGGAAAGAATTTATCTCATACTATAAATGTTATAATGGTAAATTAATATGGTGTATTTATTTATTATGAATAAATACAATACATGATATTAATTGTGTTGATTAATTAAATATGTACATTGATACATATAATTTTGAAATGTGTATATATGATATACATGGATTTTGAAAATTAATTAATCATAGTATTATATTAATTAAAAAAAATCTCAATTCCCAAATTAGTTGGAAAAAGGGGACGCCACTTTTAAGTGTATTGGATACATTTGAGTTGTGCAATTTAATTAATAAGATTACCATAATATTAATATTAGATATTAATTGATTTTGAAAAAAAAGATTTATGGTAATAAGATAAATATAGTCAATATAAGATATTGACAATTTATTGGAAATATTTAATATAATATATTGAATATTAATGAGATAAATCAATCAATTATATTTTCGTTATTTTATTGGGAAAATATTTTCTTTCTCCTCAATCTACTAGGAAGCTAATCCCAATCAGATTGGGAATCATAAGTGGCGCCTCAACACCTATATAAGAAAGGGGTTGGCTAGCTCTTTTGTATATTACAATTCCATGAGCTAATAGTTCTTGTGAAAAATAGAGAGCTTCTTAGAGAGAGATTTATGAGAGAGAAAAGGTCGGTCTTGCAACCGAGTTTTTCTGGTAGCAATCCATGTTGGGATTCCGGCGAGGTGTTCGTGTGGTTCACCGGTAGAGGCCGAACGCTTGGGCGGCTTTGTGCACCACTACCCTTCTTAGACGGTCAAAGCGTCGATCTTTTAGATCAAGCAAGGTAACCACCGTCTACTAGCTTTATATGTTTGTTGCTTAAAATAAGTCGGATCTTGGGTAAAAGGAAGTCAAAATTTTGAATTCCGCTGTGTTCCCGTCTTGATTTCCTAACATGTTGATGTTGTAACTTTATCATCTAATGTTGCATGTCTTTTCAAGGTATGCATCTCATTTTTTTTCCACCAGTCAGGTCTTTAAGCCTACCATGACATCCCTTTTTTAATTACATAACTTTAACCTTTTGGCAATTTATGATAATCCGGTTTCACGCAGTAGGTAATCGTTTGCCAAGATGCCCTTCGAGCCCAAAACTTTTATTTGTTTCAATCCAGACAAATGCACCTTGTATCTTTTCCATTTTAAACCTCTTTCGTGCCATTCAGAGCCCACCAGACTCGTCTCTTGACATTCTTTCTCTTATTATGTTACACTTACACCGATTGAAATGTCCGTATCGTTCTAACCTTTTCCCTCAAGCCTTTCAAAAGGAATAACCTTGAGCACTTATTCTTCAGCATTGTACTATTTCCCTTAAGTAGTGCAACCTTGACCCCCCTTGAATCGGATCCTCAGCGATCTTTTGAACTTCCTTTGAATGTTTGAATTATTTCCTTGAAATCAAACCTTATCCGACATTTCTTTAGTGTCTTTTCTCCTTCACTCAGAGGCCTTTTCGTTGCAAAATCCGTTTCAAACTTTTGACTTTATTGGTACCTTGAGGCAACTTTTACCACATTTCAGTCTTGAAATAAACTCTTTTGACTTACGCAAACTTGGACACTTCTTGACAAGTTTTATTCCATTATGAGACCTTTCGGTGTACTTGGTTTGGCCTTGTTACTTCTTCATGTTGAGACTCTTACCCCTTCTTGATTTCTCAAGTTGCTTAGCCTCTCGAGTGTTCATCCTTGCACTTTTCAATTTTTTGTTGTGGAATAATCTTTTTGCAACAATCATGCGAATTGAGAACTTTCTTAGTTTGCCAACAGCCATTCCGTTGATCAAATCAATAATGATTATGGTCACTTGCCAAACGTTCTCAATTTCAATATTCTTTTCCTTTTGCGATAATTGTTTCCAAGTCCAACATGTGTTGTTTCCTTAGCGTCCTCACTTCCTAATGGCTTACGTAAGAGCTCATTATCTTCCTTCCAAAAGGCATGAGCTTATTTTCAGACCACCGTATTGTGCAGAACCCCACTCTTAAATGAATTTCATTTGTGATATGTTTTTTCGTTTCTTTCTTTCGGTGGTTGTCTTTTATATTATGATACGTCACTCATCTTTCAATCTTGAACCAACTTCAAGCTTTCCTAAACCCGGAGTCATCTTGCCTTGTTTGTAACCCAATCAACCTTCATTGTTTCAAGTGCATCATGATTTTCTTTGGCTTATCAAGTTGACATACCACCCTGGTGCTCAACTTGTCACTTCTCAATTTTCTCGGATTTCCAAGAAAGCCCTTTATCTAAAATATCTGACTGATAATGGTTAAGTCTAAGCCAATCGGGTTAAGTTCAAACGTTCATTCATCTCTGTGTTGTTTGTGCCACGATTTTTGTTGTTTTCCACACCGGTTTCGTCCTCAAAGCTTTTGTAAGATATTAATATCTTCTCTTTTCGCCAGCATGAGTTCCTTTTGTTGTATCACCATAACGTTTAGGAGGTGGCCGTCTCAGAGACTCTTATCTGCAACACTTTTTACAGAAGTGTTGTGTTGCCTTTAGCCTCACCGTAAAAAAAAAATTTCCTTTCCCGAAAATTCTCAGAAGTCCTTCAGTTGGGATCCTTGCGGTTCTTCTGCAAACTTGTGTCGTAGTGATGGAGGTTGAGATCGAAAGAAGTCAAGTGTGCCAGAAGTGGTGGATCAACTGGGAAGTTTAAGCATTCAAGGTATAGGTCAGCAAGAGCCGGTAATATTGTACCGTTGATTGCAAATTTTGAGATAGTTGATGTGATCATAAAGAAACAAGATGAGGATCCAGTTATGGTTGGTTACAAGCGAGTGGCTAGAACCAAACCAGCCAGTGGTTACGGGTTTGATGAAGATGGAAACCTTTGGCATCAAAATCGGCTTTGTGTTCCCAATGTGGGAGTTTTGAGGAAGACAATGATGAGTGAAGCCCACAATATAGCATTTGCAGTTCATCTCGGGGCAACCAAGATTTATAGAGAGTTGAAATAGTACCATTGGTCTCCTTCTATGAAGATAGAGATAGCAAAGTTTGCATACAACAATAGTTACCACGCCAGTATTTGAAGCTCTGCATGAAAGAAAGCATAGAACGCCAGTTTTCTAGGATGAAGAGGAAAATAGACAGATTAGAAGACCAAAGTTGATACATCAAGCCAAAGAGAAGTTTGAAGTGGTTCTTTGCAACCTCAAGATGGCTTAAGATATATAGGAGAGCTGGGCAGATGTACGGAGATGACCGTTAAAGTTTGAAGCCGGTGACAAAGTGTATCTATAGGCGTCCTCAGTGAGAGGAGTAAGATGGTTTGGGCAGACATACAAGTTAAGACCTAGATTTATAGGTCCTTTTGTGATCTTGGCTAAAGTAGGACATTTAGCTTATCGGTTGGATTACCAGAAATCACGAGTACATAATGTCTTTCGTGTATCAATGTTAACGAAATGCTTAACTGGTGGAAGCAAGATTTGACCTTGAAATGGTTGAAGAGAACTTGACCTACATGGAAGAACTGTTTCGTATCTTAGAGAGATAGAGGTGAAGAAAATAAAAAATGAAGATGTACAACTAGTCTGGGTACAGTGGAGCAATCACGCACCGGAAGATGCAACATGAGAGTTAAAAGACGAGATGGTTTGCGAGTTCCCAGAGTTAAAGCACCTCTCAGGTATGTTCAGTTTCGAGGATGAAACTTGTTTTAAGGGGGGAGGTATGTAGCTCTCTAAATTTTCAGAAAGGGTAAAATAATAATGAGGATATTTAATATGACCTAATTATTATTTAACCAATTAATTTAATTAAAAAGGATTTAATTAAAATTTTATGGGAAATTAGTTAAGGAAATAAATAATACTTTTCCTATGAAAAAACCCCTCCCTAATTTTCTTCATTTAGTCGACGCAATTATCAGAAAAGATGGGAAGCAGAACGCTCTGAATGTCTGGGAGAAAACGGAAGCGAAGAAAGGGAATTTTCATCTTTGAGATTTTGGGTAGACACAAATGACGGAAGCATTCGTCTCATTGCGGTGAACGTTTCCACATCAATAGTAGTGATTTCGTGAGTTTTCAGTTTTTACCTTTTTGGGAATCTCAATCGTTCTTGAGAAATCTTTAAGCTTTGTATGTTCTGGGTTGCCTAGAATAGAATAATAATCGTAGTAGTATGTTTTTAATTCGTAGATTTTTTGTAGAAGTCAAGGAATCGAGAGAACCTTTGTTGAATCGCTTTCTTAATGAATTAAAGGTACGGGGGGTGTTCTAAATTCGGGTTCTCTAGCTGTGTTTTGTATTATTATTGTTGGATTGTATATGTAAGTTTACTGCAGGTTTGGTGATGATTTGGTAGCTAAAAGGGTACTGATTTTGGGTTAAATGACTGAAAAACTGAGCTGGAAATCGTACAAGGTGAAAAACGTAGGAAACATGTTGCAGCCATGATAGGCGTGCGCCTATCTTCTTGTTAGGCATGCGCTTACGATGAAATTTAAGAAAGAAGACTATGTTCTTTTAGGAGAGCGAATGGCCTCTTTTTAGGCATGCGCTACCGATTCAGAGAGTTTTGGGAGTTACCAAGTGTGTTGGGCGTGTGCCTAGGCGTGGGCCGAACTCATAGAAGCACTGTTTGGCTTATTTTCGAATGCCATTCGATATGTTATGGTCCTATGGGCATAGGCCACTAATGAAAGAACTGTTTCACTCTGTTTTGGTGGGTTGTTTCTCTATGACTTGGTGTGCATCCTTGGGGCATTATATGTTATGTTGCAGTGTCTAACTTCGATTTCTGGTAGCATTGGTTCAACACCACAACTGAGACCCTCTGCGGGGAGAAGGTGGGAGCACCGGAAGACGATTGTTTAGGCCTTGTGGGACGTTGATTTAGTAGTCAATGATCTCTTTTTACAACGTGCTAGGTAGTGTAACTAGAATGTCTAGGACTGGATGTCAATAAGAAGCCTTTTATGTGAATGAACCAGGTGGTTGGATTTAAATCCGTAAATTACATATGTGTTTCGTCTAAAAGCTAAAACACATTTATCATTGGTGAGGCATGTTTACATTTCTTAGAATGAGACTATTACACCTTCACTTGGCTTGGTGCCAAGAGGCTCGTGTAACTTCCACATGGAACTACGTCCGTGCCCTTGATGTGCTTCCCGTGTCGTACGGTGCAGTCTTCACCATGCGCAGTGTTCTTTGATCTTGGTGTAACAAACATACTTGTGCAATGATCTGTTCTACCGTTACAACCTATGTGGTAGTGATTGTAGAAAGTATATATGATATATATATATAATTGTACCCGATTCTTCTACTCTTTGCTAAGTACGTATGTACTTACCCCCTTTCTTTATTATATATATATATATATATATATATATATATATATATATATATATATATATATATATATATATATATATAATTGTACCGATTCTTCTACTTTCTTTCTTAAGTACGTATGTACTTACCCCCTTTCTTTATTGTTCCTACCCCGAGAAGGTGGTATATTTGTAAGTTGTTTTCGATGCGAGGAGTGACCCGGAGATGATGCAGCTAAAGTTTGTTATTCTTTATTCAGCTGTTAATTGGGTATAGACTCTCTTATCTTAGTAATGATAGAAATCAATGAGTTGATTTTGTGGAGATCAAGATGTAATAGGTTACTTGTATTTGAAAGTTGTAATGATGTCTTTTGATGATGTATTGCTTTCGATCGTTTGTTAGTTGTTTTAGTTGTCCGAGTCTGTCGTTTTGTCTTCCGTCTTGTTTTTTAATATTTGTCTACGTAAGACTTACGTATATAATTAAATTAAATTTTAATTATATGAAATGTCAGATGTTTTTTTCGAATAAAAAGCTCGATATCTGGAATAAAGACGTCACACCAAATTTCCTTTATAATCCACCTATGTCATGATCCTAGATGTCAGTCATGTTCAATGGGACTATATCCTCTTGAGGGTGTTTCACAATTACTACATTGGCGTTTATTTATGGTTGCCAATGAAACGAGAAAATTGGACATATATGCTGACGTGGTTGACAGCTACTTAATTAGCAACATCTGTTTGTTTTATATTGGAGCCATGGCACTTGAGAGGTCATATTTGTCTCCCAATTTTGACTATGTCATTATTTATATTTTTGTTTTTTTATAACAACGTTTTAGTGGATCCTACGTTGTAATTTATGTGTGTTTTGGCCATTGGCCTGCACTTAATTTCCATTGGCAATTTTGACGCTCTTTTTATGTTTATATTATATTATCCCATCAAGAGAATATACGCCCAAATGAGTACCGTCTTACGGTGTATTATAGGCATCCGACGGTATATTTGTCTGGAATGCATATGGTCCACATGCAAACAACAACATAAATTACAATCAGATTAAAAAAGAGAAGCATACGACCGCACTTGAAATACTATAACAACATTAGTTAAGTCATCTAAGACAATATATATATATATATATATATATATATATATATATATATATATATATATATATATATATATATATTTGTTTGTTTGTTTGTGTGCGCTGTGTATGTGTATATATTGTTAGGTGTAGTCCCGAAAAACAATTATATAATTGTTTTAGGTATTTAATTAATAATTCATCGTATTATATGTACGTATCTTTATAATTAAAACACTATTCGAAAACCCTAAGTACTCGTTTATGTAATCACATAACTCGGTGTACATTTATACACAAGAGGATTGAGTTAGTGAGATGTACTTAAAATTAACTTAGTCCGTAGCGTTTATTAATCTGAGTACGGGTCTCAAGATTAATTTGCTAATAATGCGCCCAGAACACTTTAGGTGTGACGATCTTATCCGATTTGTCGGTAATAGGGTACCTAGTGGGGCATTTATATATGATGATAATCATATAGAGGTATTTGGACCGATTTGATTTGAGTTCTCGATATAATTCCGTGATCGAGAAGTCTTATCAAATCACAAGATGATCATATATGGATTAATCTCAATCCCGAGATGATCACGTACGACCTGCTTGGCGAGGTAGAGTTTGATGTGTTAGTAAGGATCACTTCGTAGTATGTGGTCCAACACTTCTCGTTGGCTCTATTCAGAATGAGTGAGTAGTACGTGCTCGTCACGATATGGAATCCATTCCTTCCCTCGGGAAGTAGACGTACGATTTCTCTTATTTGTTAACCCTAAAGCGATCGATGGACCCGGTTCATACTATATTAGTGGTGAACTAATTGATCACTAGGGGGTTAATGGTAAATAAGGATAATATGTTTCGAAAAGGGTTTACGGAAATATCCCGAATCGAAATGAACAATCTATGGAAGATTTATCCGTATGTAATGATTATATCAGTTGACACTTTCGACTCATGGTTGAGTGTAAGTTATCTATATTCGACAGAGTTCAGTTTCGGGTTTATGGTGGTGTAATCCCGGAATTAATAGATTGAATATTATTGTTCGGTCTGACGGTTAATATTATTTAATTTATTGTAGCTACTGAACATGGGTCCATGGTCCCCGACGTGGCTCCTAACATAGCATATGTTTTCTCGTCGTTTCACCTCAATTATAATTAAATAGTTAGATTCAACTAATTAATTGATATGTGGATTAATTGTTTAGTTGGACTAGATAATTAAATACATGGAAAAGAAATTTTTCGTGGACTCGGCCCAATGTGTCAAAAAGTGCGCATGGACTTTAATTAAATTAAAGGGGGCGCATTTTTTATTTAATTATTAAGGAATTGGTTTTCTTGGATAATTATTTAACATGTGATTTATATTTTATTTGTTAAATGATAATTAATGGAATATTAGATAATAATATTATTTATCCTAATTTTGTTTGGGATAATGATTTTATTTATCTTTTATTTGGAATAAGGATTATTCTAATAATTATCTCTTAATTATTTAATCCTTGGGGCTTAAGTTTTACTTTCCTATATAAAGAGAGTTCTCCCAAGCGTTAAACACATGACATAATTTCAAAAATTATGAGAAGTATTAGGCTTAGAATTTTCGGCCTAAGTACTTAGGTTCGAGTTTTAGAAAAACTTCGGGTTTTTCTAAGGTAGCATATCGAGGAGGTCCGGCGGCTTGAAACACCATCCACGTGGTGGTGTTTGGAGACACACGTTGGAAGACTTTGGCTTCTCAACTAGGCTCTCATATAGCTCGGATTGAAGATTGTTCTTGGAGTTTATTCACAATAAACTGGTAAGCAATCTAAACCCCCTTGTAGGTTTAGATATATTATTTTATGTATTTTGGTTGACTAGATCTAGGTCTAATATCTTCCGCTGCGTAATCGGGTGGATCTTGATCCATCCGGTGATATTAAATCTAACAAGTGGTATCAGAGCCTTTGATCTAGCAATCAAAGTATGTAAATTTTAGATCTAAGTAGTGAAATAAGCATGTTAGATTGTTTTTATTTTCGTTTTATGATGAATTCGAAAATATCATGTTGTATGCTTGTGAATGTCTTGGTTGAAGAGATGGATTGGGGTTGGTATTGTTTACTCGTTATATCTATTGTAAACTCATATAAATTCGTTTATATGAGTATAGGAAATTTTGTAATTTTAATTTCCTAGAAGTAGATATGTTTTGTTGTTGTTCAATTTTTTATTTATTCCCGGAGATTGAGCCGTTGAAACGACAATCCCTCCGGTTAGAATGAATAATAAAATTTGAAGAACATGTCCTCAAAATTTCACGACGATCGGAGTCGATCTCGATGTCCAATCGCTGTTATAAAGTTGCTGCTGTAACAGAAAAGCACAGCAGGCATAAAAACCCTAGCTGTGAGTTCGTCGATTTTCTGGAAGAGTTTAGAACGTTAAAACGAAGACCCTACCATTCAGATCGATCACCATGGAGTTAGGAACAAGCCCTAAAAATTTCAGGTCGATCGGGTTTTTTCACGATGCCCGATCGGCCCCGGGAAGACACTACAGAGCCGCAGTTATAAACAAATACAGCAGTTAGATCGGCGGATTGCTGGAGAAAATTGGACCGTTGTAAAGAAGATCCAACCGTTCAGATTGAAGTAGGAGTAGTGAAAAACATGTCCATAAAGTTTCGTGACGATCAAGGTTCGTTTGGATGTCCGATCATCGATACAACGCGGCAGCAGCAGATTAGAAAATAGTAAACCCTAGTTAGGGTTTGTGTTTTTTTTAATAAGTTAGATACGGGGGTACCAACGATCCATCTCGGTGTTTATTTTTCCGTTATTTTTTTCGTGTATGATCGAAAATTGTGTGATATAACCGGAAAATTGTCATGACATGCATCATATCATGATTCCACTCCAATGCATACATGTAGCTAGTTTATTTCGAATAAATTAGGCATGTATAACTCGTATAATTAGTTAAAAGCTTTTTTAATTAATATGTGGTAGTTAATTATTTAAGTAACTAATTATAAAAACTGAGGAACCGGGTTTTGTCAATCGTTACGATTTTAGTGATGGATTCTCGGTGAATCCCACTTGGATAAATCGTTGAGTTTTCGGTGATGGCTTCTCGATGAAGCCACCTTAAACAGAAACGAGATTACGCTTTGGTTGACAACATAGAAATCGGAGAATCTTAGTACATGGGTTCGGAAATGGTCTAATCATGGTTGGGTGAGTTCAACCGAGCTTCGGCTCAATCGACTCCCCTCCATGTGTGATGTACGTTACAGTAGTTCGACAAGACTTAGCATAGCCGATAAGCCTTCGGGCTAAACGGGGCTTCTCTTGCCGGATTGGCCGAACTGTCACATATGTTCCAACGAATACGATGGCGTAGGCTTGCTACATAACCGACCCTATTCGGAGTACTTTGATTTATTGTTTCTTATTGTCAAGGCCAAAACCGTAATTAGTAAACCCACCACTTTTTCAAATTATTGAGTGGGAGCGGGGAAGGCGACAGCCAACCCCACGGCCTCTACTATAAATGCAAGCACATGAGAGAAGGGTGACGCCTCGAGCCGCTTTGATTCCGGCCCCCTGCGGGTGGTGTTCACCCCTATCAAAATTCAAGGCTTGGTTTCCGAAAGGATAGGATTTCGGGTACTCGTTGAGTCACTGACCGACCCTGCGGCGGCACACTCGGGGCGTACTTTGAGATCTGATATAGTAGGTCACACTCTTTATGGATATTTTCGAAATATCTAGGCTAGAAAAGGAAGGTAATCAATGATTAAAGACCGGGATGTCTGATTCCCGTGAGATGTTTGATTCTCAAAGTTCAATCATTGAGAGAGATTGTCTCAGTTTGATCGTCGCATCTTTGACTGACCCTGCGGCGGCACTGAGGTGTGAGATTAAATCCTTGGAATGGTAGGATAAACTTTTTTATAGTTTATAATTCCTAAAATAAAATCTAGTAGTGAAAATTTATTTTTTGAATTTAAGTTTCTGTCATTTTGTTTACAACTAAATCTCTAGGCTACTAAACTGTTAGTAATAGGACTTCATTAAAAAAAATGTGGAAAGTAACAAGTATGTTGTGAATTATCAACAAATGTAGTTAATTTTCGGAAAAGATTTTCTCTTGAGCCTTTAAAAACTTAAGTGACATAGTATAGGTATGTCACGGGTGTCACTCGTGTTGAACGAGAGATGACCATACTTAGTTTACAAAAGATGACATAGGACTATCAGATAAAATTCATTTAGTGAATTTTAAAAGTGTAATTACACAACAAATTTCTAAATTGAAAAATTGGAAAATCATATACATAAGGCGTTGCTAGTTAGACGGTATTTGGAACCGATAAACTAGTGGGAGCCTTAGTCTTATGATTTGTTGTTTTTTTGAATCATTAGAAATGTGTAATGGACTGCACAAGAGTTTTTCCGTTCATTGGAAAAACAAGAATAAAGCGTTACTAGTTAGACAGTATTTGGAACTGATAAACTAGTGGGAGCTTAGTTCTGGAGATTTTATAATCTTTGAAACATCATGAACAAAGCATTGCTAGTTAGACAATATTTGGAACTGATAAACTAGTGGGAGCTTAGTTCTGGGGGATTTTCTGATCTTTGATAAGTCATAAATACAAAGTGTTGCTAGTTAGACGGTATTTGGAACCGATAAACTAGTGGGAGCTTTATTATGATCTCTCAAACCATTCGAACAAAGTGTTGCTAGTTAGACGGTATTTAGAACCGATAAACTAGTGGGATCTTTGGTCTTATGATTTGTCGATTAGAAAAATCGAATAGTCCAAGCTAGTAACACTATCATTAGGCGTCCCACAGTTCAAGAGTAGTGTCTACTCAAACGAACTGCTAGTTCAAGACTGTTTCCATTTAAGGAAAGTCGAGAATGGGAAAGAATGTTTATACGTGTTAGTCATCTAAACTAAGTAGTTTTAAGGCTAAACCGGAAAATTAATTGGAAATTAGACGATAAGGAAAGTGATTTCGGATCACTGACCAATGCATACATAGCAATTTTCTCAAGAAGCTAAAGTTCTTTGGAATAACTAGGTAGCTTTGAATTAAACGATAAATAAAAAAGACAATGGGCAGTTATTTTAGATAGACTAGTGGGAGTGATATAAGGAAATGAATCTCGGATTCAATTCTTGAGTATCACAGAAAATTCATTTTCTGTTTTCGGATTCGTTGGAACGAACATATTCATTTTCAATAGGATAATTTGTTTGTCTTATTGACGATAAATATAACATTCGTAGCACGAACCCAATACTCGGAATTTTGTTTGATAAAGTCAGAACCACTAAGAAATGTTGAATAGGTATATGTAACACATCTTAAACAATATAAACGCAAATGGTTTCCGTATTTAGATAAACACTTCTTTATATACTATTAATTAGTGCATATTCCCCAATGACAAGATCTGTAGACTGGCTTAGGGTGATTCCTATCTTCAAGTCAAAGGAACCCTGCCTCAAAGGAACAAAGCCTAAGTTTCATTTCAATCGGGAAAGGGTAATAGATTTAAAGAAGTTACATAGCTTGTTCATATTGACATTCGGGGTCTTATGAAAGATACAAGCTAGTGGGAGCCTCTGAGTAGTGACATCTTAGTCTGACAACTACTCAAAACTCCGGTAAGTTTATCCAAAATATTAGGAGGAAATATCTGATTTCACCAGAGATAGAGTATTCCATACTCAGAAATAGGTTATTGCGTAGTCTTCGGGACTGATGCTCGGCCTGCCTCCCAGTGGAATGCTTTCACTAAGGGATACACCATAAATTTGCCTTATATAGTTATTGATGTGCTACAATACGCTGCTGAACTCATTTAAGATATTGGTTGCAAAATAACGGTTTACGTTGTAATGAAAAACCGAGAAGTCTACCTAAAAAATGCCTACCCATTTATGGATAAGGAGTGAATTCGGTTCACCATATTTCCGTAAATAGAGGCATTTAGCGTTTAGTGCTTGAAGGTAGGACTGGAAATTTTGCGAACACGTTCAGGTCGTGAAATATCTTAATGCATTGAGTAAAGGTTGGTTATAAAACTCGTAAAATCAGAGAATGATGGTTATACTGTCAAACTCGGTCTGATAGAGGCTATAAATAACAACCTTAGATCTTGAAGTATATGTACTCAAGATGTTACTAACTGATTTGTTCAGCCCACATCCAACACCGGCAGTTGGTGATAACACAATAAAAACTACTAAACTAGATCAGTATATCAATCCACCCCGAACGCAGTGGGAGTATGGTTTGTCCATTACCCATTGCAGGACCTTACGGTCTATAGGGTAGATCGATGACCTATAGTCCTTCATGGGCTGTGTAGGATCCTGATCATAGAGGTTGGTTTAAAAGCCATAACCCTGTGAATGGAGTTTGATACTCCAGTTCTGTTGAAACTCTTGTAGAACCACCTGAATATCTCAGGCCCAGTGGGTGTAATTGGAACTATACGGAGAAGAGTCGAATGAATAGGAAAGTTCAACTTTCAACGCAAAGCTGAGTAACTTATGGGTGATTCCCTAAAAGGTAGAGAGTTAACCAGACCGTGATCTCTCTTACCACTCAGTCTTGCCTGACTTCGTCAGAAAGCGGGAAATATGGGTGATTCCTTAAGACTTTTTTGCCGAACAACGGAATCTGAATTCATTCAGAACATAAGGGTTTTAGCTAAGAATAAATAACTGATTCGTTACAAAGCAGAAAATAGGGGTGATTCCCTAAGACCCTTTTTGCGAGACTAACGGTATCTTAATTTATTCAGAAAGAACCTTTGGCAGGATGCCTGCCATAGCTTATATCCTTCGGGGATTAAAGAAAACCTATAGGTCATTTCAAAGTCATATATTTTAATATGTGGACTTGACCAGAATATTGATAAGTCTTTCGTAGACTGGGCTTCGATATTAGTAAAGTAGTATGTAGATTAGTGTTTGTGAATGGTAACACTGAAACAGCATCTGAAGTCAGAGTCTGACATGCCATCGGGATTCATTCTAAAGGATTTGATTCGCTCAAATTCACGAGAATCGATCACTGGCAATCCCATCCATTCACCTGGTTAAGATATTCCTGCATTTATGCAACATTCAACGATGTAGTCTACCCTACCTCTCAGGAATGGTTATCTGAACCTGCAGATGAATACAAAATGGGATGTTTAGTGAATCCTCAAGTCTTTTCGGGGGAATGAGGAATAATATGCTAGTATATTCAGGTGCAAACTAGAATATAAGTGATGACACTGATTCTGGCTTTAGGTCAGATTAATGATGATCGTTAAGTCGATTTCGTCCTCAGTGTTGAATCAAAGGCATATTGAAATCGTACCACCGGATTAGATGGAAAGGCGACGTTTCGATCCTAAAGGTCGACTCCATCCGCCAACCTACCTTATCAGTGTACCGAGTCACATGATATTCGGATTCTAAGTACGCGTCGGGTCACTTACCTACCCTGCGGCGGCACACTCCGGTCGTGCTTGGACGGATGAATTACTAAGATGTGCTTGGAGGGTATGATTCTTAGGGATATGTCTCACTTGTTTTGAGCAAGTGGGAGAATGTTGTAGATATAAATACAAAGGGTGTGCTCTAAAACAATTAATCCACTTGCCTTTCGTGCAAGTGGAAGATTGTTAGGTGTAGTGCCCGAAAGACAATTATATAATTGTTTTAGGACAGAATTAATAATTCATCTTATTATATGTACGTATGCTTATAATTAAGACACTACTGAAAACCCTAAGTACCTCGTTTATGTAATCACATAACTCAGTGTATGGCTATACACAAGAGGATTGAGTTAGTGAGATGTACTTAAAATTAACTTAGTCCGTAGCGTTTATTAATCTGAGTACGGGTCTCAAGATTAATTTGCTAATAATGCGCCCAGAACACTTTAGGCGTGACAGTCTTATCCGGACTGTCGGTAATAGGGTACCTAGTGGGGCATTTATATATGAAGATAATCATATAGGGTTGGACCGATTTGATTTGAGTTCTCGATATAATTCCGTGATCGAGAAGTCTTATCAAATCACAAGATGATCATATATGGATTAATCTCAATCCGAGGTGATCACGTACGATCGCTTAGATCGGGGTAGGGTTTGATGTGTTAGTAAGGATCACTTCGTAGTATGTGGTCCAACACTTCTCGTTGGCTCTATTCTAGAATGAGTGAGTAGTCTGTGCTATCACATATATGGAATCTATTCCTTCCCTCGGGAAGTAGACAGACAGCTCCCTTATTTGTTAACCCTAGAAACTGATCGATGGGCCCAGTTCATACTATATTAGTGGTGAACTAATTGATCACTAGGGGTTAATGGTAAATAAGGATAATATGTTTTGAGAAGGGTTTACGGAAATATCCCGAATCGAAATGAACAGTCGATGGAGGATTTATCCGTATGTAATGATTATATCAGTGGACACTTTCGACTCATGGTTGAGTGTAAGTTATCTATATTCGGCAGAGTTCAGTTTCGGGTTTATGGTGGTGTAATCCCGGAATTAATAGATTGAATATTATTGTTCGGTCTGACAGATAATATTATTTAATTTATTGTAGCTACTGAATATGAGTCCATGGTCCCCGACGTGGCTCCTAATATAGCATATGTTTTCTCGTCGTTTCACCTCAATTATAATTAAATAGTTTGATTGGACTATTTAATTGATATGTGGATTAATTGTTTAGTTAGACTAGATAATTAAATACATGGAAAAGAAATTTTTCGTGGACTCGGCCCAATGTGTCAAAAAGTGCGCATGGACTTTAATTAAATTAAAAGGGGGCGCATTTTTTATTTAATTATTAAGGAATTGGTTTTCTTGGATAATTATTTAACATGTGATTTATCTTTTATTTGTTAAATGATAATTAATGGAATATTAGATAATAATATTATTTATCCTAATTTTGTTTGGGATAATGATTTTATTTATCTTTTATTTGGAATAAGGATTATTCTAATAATTATCTCTTAATTATTTAATCCTTGGGGCTTAAGTTTTACTCTCCTATATAAAGAGAGTTCTCCCAAGCCTTAAAAACATGACATAATTTCGAAAATTATGAGAAGTATTAGGCTCAGAATTTTCGGCCTAAGTACTTGGGTTCGAGTTTTAGAAAAACTTCGGGTTTTTCTAAGGTAGCATATCGAGGAGGTTCGGCGGCTTGAAACAGCATCCACCTGGTGGTTCTTGGAGACACACGTTGGAAGATTTTGGCTTCTCAACTAGGCTCTCATATAGGTCGGATTGAAGATTGTTCTTGGAGTTTATTCACAATAAACTGGTAAGCAATCTAAACCCCATTTTAGGTTTAGATCTATTATTTTATGTATTTTGGTTGACTAATCTAGATCTAATATCTCCCGCTGCGTAATCGGGTGGATTTTGATCCATCCGGTGATATTACATCTAACATATATATCATATATGTGTAAAATCTCTCACCAAGGGTAGTTTGGTATTTTCAAAGTAGTTTTTCATTTTCTATTCTTTTTAAGTTTTCTGAAGCTCCAACCGACCTAAACTTAAAAAAATCTATAAAAAAAAGGACTCCAGAAAGCCTTAAACCTCAGTAATTTGCTCTTTCGAGTTTCCTGAGGAAAAGTGTGCCCGGTTTCCCAACTGGTACCCTTGGGAAACCGCCTTGCCCGTCGTCTGGATTCTTGTGTTGATCCGTTCTGAGTGGGTTTTGTAGATCCAAGTGGTGAAAGCTAAGCAGAAGCTGTTCCAGAAGCTGTTACGGTTTTCGATTCGTCTTTTGAAGGTGAATCATCATCGTTTCTCATTTGTTCTTAGCCTTGATCTTGTTTGGATTGGAAATTCGTAGTATTCATGTTAGGTTTTCCTCATTTGGTCTAAAAGAGCTAACCCAAGTTGACAAAACATTTATGTCTCACGCTTATATGAGGGTGAGAATTCTACTACTTTAACTATGTGGGACATTACATTCTCCCCCCTTATAATCAATTGGCATCCTCACCAGGATTTGTTCCAGACTCATCCCTACCAGAGAAATCTAGAGGTGGCCCCTATCGTCTCTCATGGTATGGCATTGATTCCCGTCTGATAGTCGACTCGTATACCGATTGTAACACCCCCAAACCTGGGTCTGGTGGCGCTAAGTGAGTCGTAAATGATTTGGTTAACTGCTTAGACTACCATCCTCGCTTGGTCTAAAAGTGGCTAACCCAAGTTGATAAGGCCTTTATTTCTCACACTTATATGGGGTGGAATTTTACTACATTAACTATGTGGGACATTACAAAGAAACAAGTAAAATACTCGGGAAACAAGCCCTCGTGGTCATCGAAAAACAACATCAACTGAATACAACTGCTGTCATAGTAGAATCATAAATAACGGAATTAAGTACTAGAATCCTAAACAACCAGCATGACTGTAAAAAGAAAAACAACTATAACTACTTGGCATCCATGTCTCATTCAAACGAACAAATACTAAAACATAAGAAACTCCATATATGGTCTAACCTAAGTTTGCTCTCCAAGCTCATCATCGAACTCATCCTTAACCTGCATAATTACTTATTCCAAATAAAGGAGTAAGCTCATGCATAAGCTTAGTAAAGAGAAAAAAGATCAAACGAGAAATTCATGTTTGTCGAATTTCGAGTGACATGAAATTAATCTACTTCATGCAGTTATAAAACAATTTAAAGCATAAATTGAAACATAAGAAAATATACTTTAAAACCCAACTTTGAACAATTCCTAGAAAGCATACCTATTAACAATGTTCAGTTCACCTTGCACATACTTGTTTGGTTTTACTACTTACTTAATGTATCCATGTTCTTATCTTGTCTTTCGTTTTCATGTTTTGGTAAGTATAGTCATACGAAAGACTAATATGACTAACCTCACCTCCGACGTGACACGTAAGAACACGCTACTCCATATAGTACATTGTCATAAGATCAACATGGCTAATACAATTAGTCATTCCTCTGACATGGTTCTTGAGAAACCATAGTACTCCGTACAATACATTGCTAGTTAGCAATTACCTGGCTAAGAATATTTGGCTAACACGTAAAGCATGTAGGAGCACGTAAAACACATAAATTTATGTTAAATCCATATTAAATCTTACATGATCATACAAAGGCCATAGCAACACCCAACTACCAACCTATCTTCACTACTCATGACTAAAATGAATAAAACAGTTTACAGGATTTCCATAACATAATAACACTTTGAAAACACCGTATGTGTCGCGTAGAACAACTAGAACCCATTTCTGGAGCGTCATCTTCAGCGGTTTCCCGAGGGCATTGGCCGGGAAACCGGTTGTACCGACCCTTCCATAGTTGTTTTATGACTCACAATTACCCGGCAACTATCATAAACACATAATCATTTCCAATTTCGTGCAATTAACCAGAAAACAGTACCAAAACGTATCAAAACATAACCTTTAGATCAAAATTAGATTAATTTAGATAAAAAGAACTCATTCCTTTTGTATGAACCAAACACAACAAACTACGAAAAACCATCAATTATCCTTCGAATCTATGCGATTCTATGAACTTCATAACTACATACCGATTAACAGCTTTCTTGCGTATCGGCACATATCCTGATTCTCTCTTTGTCGGATCTATCACGAGCGAGAGGAAACGCCACTTCATGCTATCCGAGATCGCAAATGGCCCCGAAGTATTTGGAAGCAAGCCCTTCAACCCTTTCAGTGGGAGACGTTCTTTGGCACCCCTAATGTGCAAGATTGTGTTGTAGCAAACATCACACCACCATCGAGGACTTCGGTAATGGACAAGCAGTGGAATTATCTCTTACGAGAGCTAGCCTATGTTATATGGTTCCGGCGCAACAAATTCCTACATTCTGAAGATACTGGCTACCCCTGACTTGTGTGCTCCTTTTGACCAAAGTAAAGCGTTCTAGAGATTTAAGGCTACTTTGGGCCATAGAGATATATTAGAATTTGTCATTTGGATGTATCACTTGTTTATTCTGCTACAATTTATTAATAAAAGATTTTCTTCAAAAAAAAATGTTATGCTTAATGCTAAAAAAAGGAGTACTTCTAAATGCCATTTAGAGCGTTGGTTTTGGACCTCTTCATATTTTGCTGGAAAAACATATGTTACAATATATTCATATATGTGCAAGATATGGTTCAGGCATGTAGAATATTTACATGATTGATATGAATTAATTTCTCTTGGAGGACAATTTTAGAGCTTCTTGGCAGCAGGGTATTGTTTGGGGACCTTCATCTCTTGTAGGGAGAGTCACTTAGGTTCGTAGAGACTTATAGAACTGGAGTTCTCAATGACACGGGAATCTTAGAAAGTGTATTGCAGAGAAGGAGGAGGAGTTGCGGAAGCTGTGTGAGTCGGCTCACTATTCTGTCCAACAGGAGCGCAACATTATTGAGCAAATAGGCCAGTGGTAGACTATAGAGGAGGAGTATTGGCGCCAGAGAGGACGGAGTGAGTGGTTGGTAATGACGGATAGGAATACACTATATTCTCATCATAAGGCGGCGGCTAGAAGTAAACGGAATTCAATCCATTTGTTGTATGACGCCTAATGGGTGATTTGTGAGGAACCTGCTGATATGGAACATATTGTGGTTGCCTATTTTCAGGCCATATATACTTTGAATGGGACATATACTCCCTCCGTTTTTATTTATATGTCGTAGAGATAAGAATCACACAGATTAAGAAAATAATTATATGTCTAAAATATAGTATTCAAAATGTAATTTTTTTTTATTGGAAATGTAAATACTTTGTTGGTAAAGAGGTTTTTAGTATTGGAAATGTATTTTTTATTGGAGATGTAAATAATTTATTGGTAAATGGGAAAAAATAATAAATGATGCATTGAAAATGTAAAATGACAAATAAATAAAAATAAAGAAAATTCTGAAATGTGACATAAAAAAACGGAGGGAGTATTGATTTAGATGGGTTGCAATTCGCAGAGCTAGAATTTAGACAGCAGCTGCATTTGGCGACGGGCTTCACGAGTGAGGATATATGTGCCACTTTGAAACAGTTACCGGGAAGGAAGTCGCATGGGCCTGATGGTATGCATGTGGTCTTCCTGCAGAAGTTTTGGAACATTGTGGGGGAGGATGTCTTGCATGTGGTCCTGGATGTCTTCAAAAATGGTGCCTCTCTAGGTAATTTGAATGAAACTTATATCTCTCTGATTCCCAAGGTTGCTACCTCTACGGTTAAGACTGAATTCCGATCGATTGCGCTTTGTAATTCAATTTATAAACTTAGTTCCCGGGTCATTATTAATCGCCTTAAGGGGGTCATTGGATATGTGATATCAAAGAACCAGATTGCGCTTGTATCGGGTTGCCGAATCACGGATAATGTGATTATTGCCTTTGAGGCATTTCATTCTCTACATCTGGAGCATAGGGATGTAGTAGTAGTTATGCAGCTTTGAAATTAGACATGGCCAAGATCTTTGATAGGAATGGCAGTACCTTTGGATGGTTATAGAGAGGATGAGTTTTCCCTTGGCTTTCATCAATCTAGTGCGCCGGTGTGTGATGTATGTTTCTTATCATGTATTGATTAATGGGAAGCCCAGCCGCAGGGTAGTGCCGACCCGGGGTATCCGGTAAGGAGATCTATTGTTGCCTTTTCATTTCATCATATGCGCACAGGGTTTCATGGCTTTGCTGAATGATTATGTTAGTATGGGTGTGTTGCGGGGTATCCATTTTGGTAGGGAGGCGGAGGTGCACATTTCGTACCTGTTGTTTGCAGATGATTGTATGGTATTTTTTTAGCTTTTGGACGGGGCAGTGGAGACACTTACGGAGATGTTTGATAGGTATGGTGCTCTTTCGGGGCAAGCCATCAATTTCCATAAATCCAGTTTATACTTCTCGCAAGGGGTCACAGAAGTGGAGTTCAAGGCAGTGTCTAATGCACTACATTTCCCTATAGGGGATGGCTCTGGCAAGTATTTGGGGTTTCTTTTCATGATTGGATGGAATAAACGTCATGTGTTTGATTTCTTGCGTGACAAAGTTCGTAAGAAGGTGGCTGGATGGAAAGATAATTTACTCTTGTAGGCAGGAAATTAAAAAAGGTTTTCATCAAGTCGTCCCTCCAGGCAATCCCTACATACATTATGCAATGCTTCAAAATTCCTGTCACGCTAATTCGGGAACTCGAGCAAGAGATTCGGGGTTTCTTCTGGGGAGACACAGAGAAACAACGCCGGGTACACTGGAAGAATTGGGAGACCAATCATGGGGGACCGGGGATCTGAGATTTAGAATGTTTTAATATGGCCTTACTAACAAAGCAGGCTTGGAGGATCCTGAATAGCCCGGTTTCGTTGGCGGCGCATGTTCTGCATGCGAATTATTTTGAGGAAGGCACTTTTCTCGCAGCTAGGTTGGGGGCTCAGCCGTTGTACGTTTGGCACAGTATTATGGAGGGACATGATTTATTGGTTAGTGGGATGCGATGGAGAGTTGGTGATTCGGTATTTATCTTCCTTGACACTTGGACAAGTAGGCAGCTTTCATTCTGTATTACGGGGCATGAGCTCCTACCAGATTCTAAAGTTTTAGACTTATTTATACTTAATACGATAGTGTGGGATGTGCAAAGGGTTCAAGAGCTGTTTAGGCCATGGGAGTATGATGCAATTTTGGCAACCACAATAGCCCCGGTGGAGCATCTAGATAGGCGGATTTGGCATTACGATCGCAAATGGGTGTATTATGTTTATCTTTTGGCCTTATTGCTTTATCGGGCTTTGTCAATGCCTATGCCAGCTACGTAAGGGAGGGGTGATAGGGTCTGGCGGAGTTGCTGGCATCTTTCCGTGCAGCCACGCATGCAACATTTCTTATGGAGGTGTCTTCATGACTGTCTGGCCATTAGGCAGGGAATGATGAGGCGGCAGATGGGAGATGGTATTTGCTTGGCTTGTGGGGAGGCGTTGGAAACTACACGGCATGTACTCTTTGGCTATGAGGTGGAGGATAGGATTTGGCAGACATCACCATTTAGTGGGACACTGAAGCGTCTTCGTTCTTCCTCATTTGCTGATTTTTTCATGCGGCTTGTAGAGGATCAGGGTGTTCAGGACACTGCGAGATTTGTATGGCGCATGTGGGGGATTTGGAAGGCCCATTATTCTGCGGTGTTTGATGGTCAGGCGGTTTATGTCTCGGAGGTTTGTACGGATTCTCTGGCGGCATCGGCCGAGTATATGGTGGCCATGGGGGCTTTTCGGGTGTAGGCTTTGGTCCAACTGTTGGCGGCTAGTTGGGTGAAGCCGCCGGTGGGAGTGGTTAAGGGCAATGTGGATTCGTCGGTTACTGAGGAGGGGGAGAGTTGGGATCATTTTCCGAGACGCCTAAGGAGCAGTTCTCTATTCCTTTGCGTATCATTTTGATCCAGGAGACCCAGTGGAGTTTATGGAGCTTAAACCGATCTTTCTGGCACTTGAAGAGGCGAGGCGTTTGAGGATTCAGTGCATTGTGGTGGAAAGTGACTGCCTGGCATGTGGTTTCGCGCCTTCGACGACCAGTGAAAGACCATACGGCTAAGGAATGCTTAATGCAGGATTGTTTAGCCCTTTTGGCTAGTTTTGATTATGTTTCGTTCGTTTTTATTCGGCGTATGGGGAATGTCCCAATGCGCATTTGTTAGCTAGACACGCTTTGCTACTTACTACACGAGCATCTTGGGGCACCTCGTCTCTTGATGACGTTTTAGGCGCTTGTTTGGCGAATATTGCTTAATAAAATTTCTTGTTTCCTAAAATAAATAAATAAATAAAACTCTTGGAATTATAGAGTACAATAGATATTGAATATTTCCTTGGAGATCTGTAAATAGATTGCCTATGTAATAGATGATACTGGTCCAAATTGATATGGGAATTAAGCACTAATTGATGATTACAAGCATGTTAAGACAAATAATATAATATAGTAATTTCGAGCATGAATGTTTCGTAGTTATTATATGGCCATGCAGTTGTAAAATGCTTTTCTTTCAACAAGACAATACAATACGATTCTTTATATTTGGCATAGTATAAAAAAAATAAAAAATGGTCAACGTCAATGAGAATCCTTGGAACATTGTTCTGTTCGCAACATTCATAATTTACATTTAAATGGATCTTGAAGAATTTTCATTGTTTTATTGAAACAATTGTTTTTATCTATTTTATTTGGGGGAGAATAGTTTTTGTTCTTTGGGAAAAAAAAAAAATCCATTCCCTCTTTGTTTTTACTTATGGCAAACACCGTATCTGAGAGCATTTTGCCGTGTATACAGTAAATTCTTTCAAAACTGTATTTTAGTGATTTTAATCAGATTAAAAAATATATTACAGCAGATATATATATATATTTTTTTACAGTATGATGCAAATTTTGTGAAATTTCCTTCACGTATTTATCCGTAAAATTTCTTTTATCTATCCATGATATATAAAATATAGAATCAGATACATTTCATCCTGGATAAAGTCTTTGTAAAACAAAAAATTAACTATTTTCTTTTAGAAAATAAATATTTAAGACGGTAAAATAGATAATTATTAAGACTATACAGATGGTGTAATACATCCCTAGGGATTTTTTTTTTCTTGAGAACTCCTACGTAAAACTTGATACAATTCAACTAATTAACATTTTTTTAGATTAAAGGGAAAAAAACATTTATTTTGATTTTTTTTTAATTAAAACAGAAAAACATAGCTCTATATTTTGACTAGGAGACATTTTCCTTCTTCTGACAGAACAATACAAGGCCATCAAAGCATAGATATCCACAAACGCCAAGGCGATGCAAAATGACTTTTACAGCGTGGGGGTCATCTATTACACTCGCATAGTGTAAATTGAATAAATGATGGCAAATATATGTGTTTTACTGTTATTCTTTACAACCCATCAACGATTTCATCCTATTGGTCTGAATTATCCTTACCAATGTATGTTCTGTATCCTTGAATTTTCAAGTATTATTATAATGTTTATTTTTCTTTCTCGAGTACTCGTACCAGTAAATGATGCTAGATAAGCGTTTAAGTTTTTTGTCTTTATCAATTTGGTGCTGTTTTTTTTCCTCGAGTGATTGTGTGGAAATCTAATTATTGTTTTTTCTATAGTTTAATTGTAATTGATCAGCCGAAGGATTAAGTTCATTGATGTTTGCTGGGATAACAAAGGGTTATTTTTGCTGATGGATTTGGTGGCTAGTTGCAAGGTATGAGATAACTTAATGTATTATGCTTATTAAGGTGTTTGCTTTCTGGTGTGTAATTTCTAGATTTTTTTTGTGATTTTGCGATTGTTAAACACCATCATCTTCTCTCAAGTCATCTCCTTTGTGTTTAGGTAATGGTTCTTCCTCGTCAGTTTCGGAGATTGATGAGCAAGATCAAGAAGAAGTGGCTATGTGTTTGATGATTTTATCTAAGGATTCTAGTAACTGGGGTGGGGTGAATTCAATTGTAGAATCTTCTGACAATCAATCTGATGTTTTAGAGACTAAATCATCTTTTATTGAGACAAAAATCGCTCGAAATCCCGTCTTTGTTCAAGTTGTTACTCCGGAAGCTAATAAAATGGATTTTAAAGCAGAGGTTAATAAGCAAGAAAGCTCTGATTCAGGTTACTATTTGGATGAATATGTTGAAAAAGGCGAATCGGATACGTCTTTTGAAGGATTTTTTAAGAATGCAGCTGTTTATGAAGCCAAGAACAAGTGGCCTAATGTGATTGAAACCAAGAACAAGAAGAGGCCTAAAAGAAATGATCCTAAAGAAAAAGTAGTATCGAAACATGCTCCGAAAAGAAGTAAATATGAGTGCTTGAACTGTGAGAAGACATTCAGTTCATATCAATGACTTGGGGGACATAGACCTTGGAACAAAAAATCAAAAGGAGAGTCATTTTGAGCCTGATACTGATACTGATACTGATGCTGATACTGATACTGCTGATATTGATACTACTGATACTGATACTGTGTGCCTTAATGCAATAGATAGGCCTAGTTCATAGGCTTACTATGTGCCTTGGTTTCTGAGGTTTTTGATCTACATTGTATCATCATGTAATAGATAGGCCTAGTTCATAAGCTTCTTGAACTTGTAATTCATCACCTTGTGAATTCGGGCATGATAGTTTAGTTCTTTGAACTTGAATATCCTTCTTATAATTTGGTCGATAGTTCGATCGTTTCGGACTTGTATTGATCTTCTATGTATTACCTTTTAGTCGATGTACCATTGTACTAAATCTATACCGTTGTATTGATCTTCTATGTATTACCTTTTAGTCTGATGTACTTTTTAGGCTTAATTCAAGTGATTAACTACTGAACCTACATGTTATAAACACCACACCTTAATTAAGTTAATCTATGCTATTCCTTTTTTCAATCAAAACCACATAAACTTGACATAGGCTTAATAGTTAATCACTTGAATTAAGCCTTAAATGAGTCTTATATGAGCCGGCTATGTGTGCCTTGAAGTAGTCACTAGAATTAAGCTTTAAATGAGCACGACATCATATCGATAACGATACCGATATTGATACCGATACCATCGATATCGATATCGATATCGATATTGTGTTAGTGTAAATGCTGCGATTAAATTCGGCTTTCAAATACTACGTCGAAAAGGTATCAAACGCGGTCTCAAAATGAAGATAAAAAAATGAACTTTGGTGAAACAATTTTGATGATCGGTGTTCTAAATCAAAAGTTACGGTCGTTTATAAGAAAAAGCGCTCTGGTTAATACAAATATTTTTTCGTCTTTCAAAATATACGTCGGAAGGGTATCGTATTTGGGCTCAAATTGAAGAGCAAAAAAAAACATGAATTTTGGTGAAAAAATTTCGATGATCGGAGTTGTAAATCAAAAGTTGTTTTTATTCATGATATCATTTTACATAATATGACAGAAAGTTAATTATAGACAATATTGTAATATTCACTTTGAAATGTTTAATATGTGACATGCTACGAAAAAGCATCAGATGATATAGTAATCTTAAAAAAATTGTAGTAGTCGTTTGTGATTATCTTTACACATCATGAAATGCTGTAGAACAGTGGGTGCATTGAGAAAATATTGAAGCAGACTCAAATCTTTCTATGTAGCATTTGGTCGAACAGCTAGCTCAAGAATCACTTAGAGTTAGTTAATTAGTTAGGGAATCAGTTGTAATCACCTACACCCTATATATAGAGTTAACATAACTCTACAATTCAAGTTTTACCGATTAAGGTTATTATTGAGCTGTATAAAGAAATTGCACTATTCTTCTTCTAAATGCAGAACGACTTAGTTTTGTGAGCTTTTCTGCTTTCTGATAAAATCGACATGGTATCAGAGTTTATATCACGCTTTTGTTGTGTAGTTGTGCCATTTTTCTAGTTGTTCTTTGTTTTTTTGAATCTTCTTGATTCTTCTTTGAAGTTCAGCCATGGCCGCTATTGTTAACAATGCAGATAATGATGTTGTCAATCCTTATGCGATTCATCCTGGAGAGAATCCCACATCTATCATTTTTCAACCGGTTCTTAAAGGGGTAGAGAACTACCATTGTTGGAAAAGAGCTATTACTATCGTTCTTTCTATGAAGTATGAAGGTCAAGCTAAGATTCGTCGATGGCACTCTTCCTAAACCTGCATAGACTGATAGAAATTACGAGATATGGTGTCAGTGTAACGATTTGGTATCTACTTGGCTGGTAAATTCCTTAGATCCTTCAATTTCACAGAGTGTTTTTTGGTTGAATATTGACGGAGGTCGAACTGAGTTTCGCCACGCGTCATCTCCTAATTGATCAAACAATAAATGAAGATAGAGAAAATATAAACATTAAGAGTCAGGAACCCTACTTTACGCCTAAGGGCCGATCTACCCAGGTGGGAGATCGGTCTTGCTCCTCAAACCACCGCAGGACGGTCAGGTCACAGTGGAGCGGGGCCAGTGCAGTGCGGGCTGAGCTGGCCTAGGGGGCTCGACGCAGGTCGGCCAGAGCCTTCATTATCGGATTATTAATCTACGTTTTTGTAATAAATGATAATTATGAAAAGATCCTAAGGATCCTTCTCATGTTAGGACTCTGATCCTATCATTGAAATATAACCGTATTTATCTCCTAAAATCAAGGGATTGACAAAGAAAGAATCCCCAAAACTTGGGGGGACAAGAAAACTGGGCGAAGAGTCCATGTATAAACAATCCCAATGAACTACGAGAGACTTGATTCCTGACTCATACACAGGATACAAAGGCAACTTGGGATTCATAATCTCAGGCTCGGTCTAAATCATCACAAAACCACCCCCGTTTATACCTTTTATAGGGTTTGTGTCTTGAATCATTGTCATTAGGTTTATTACGGCCCGGATTCATATTCCGACGGTATCCAATATCGTCAATTGACGCTAGAAGGAGGGTTCCTACTGATAATTCATTCAAGATCACCACCATCATGCCACCAAAAACATATAAGGAAACATCAAAAAATGTTCAAGGAGCAACCACCCAAGATGGTGGACAAAATGTTGGAGGTGGGGCGGCAACAGATCCCGCTACCCACAACCAGCATGATATGAATCCGGAAACGAAATTCCCCAAGATCTTCTAAAGGAATCAATGGAGAGCTCGAAACAACGATCTTAGATAATCCAATCTAAGATTGGCAAGAACGCCACAACGCTTGCTCAAGGCGCTGATAAGTTCTCTAATGGGTGAATCTCTACAACGAAAAGACTCTCACTTGCAAGTGATTAAACAAAGTCAGAGACTTTAATATTATAACTCTCAAACTAGAACTATTTGTAAAAGAACAACCTAGGTGCCTTATATAGGCTACAATATTCAGAAAACTAGTAAAGCTAAGCAATATGGGAGGAATTCCCATGTAAAATGCGCCTAACGTAGCTAGATGGGCTTCCTTGAGACACTTAGGCCTACAATACAAATATTAAATAAAAACTAATGAAAATAATATATAAACTGGTCCAACAATACTAAAATGACGCCATGGGCGTTATTAATACCCAACAGTAAACAAAAGTCTTATGAATAATTTATTCAAGCCCAATAGTGTCTTCATCAAGTCCAATAGCATAAATGGTGCACTTAGTGGGCTCATCTTGGGTCTTCGCGGCCTATTCTTGATCCAAATGGGCTTCCAAGGCCAAAGTATTCAAGGCCTCTCTAACTCTCTTCTTTTAGAGCCTTGTCATAGGCCCATTTCGAATCACAAGCGGGTCCACGGTCTTCATAGGAGCTAAAGGGTCCGGAATATTATCATGGATCACATCATTCCCTCCCAGTTATGAAGGATCTATCCTCAGATCAAATGGGTTGTCGAATGGCATCAAATCAGCAACATTGACGGTAGGTGACATGCCCCAATCTTCAGGAATAGCAATTTCGTAAGCATTGTTGTTGACCCGCTCCAACACTTCAAATGGACCATCACCTCAAGGATGTAACTTTGACTTGCGTTGCTTTGGAAACCTATCCTTTCGGAAATGCAGCCATACCCAATCTCCCGGTTCGAAAATGACTTATTTACAGCCATCGTTGGCTTGCTTCACGTACCTCTCTGTCGCTTTCTCCATATGATGCCTTGCCTTTGCATGCAATTCTTTCACCGACTCGGCCTTTTGCTCACCATCCAAGCTAGATTGAGCACCTGCAGGCAAAGGAACAAAAGAAAAAGGCGTATCCGGGTTGAACCCATACACCAACTCGAAAGGAGTATAACGTGTAGCAGAATGTTTACAACGGTTATAAGCAAACTCTACAAAAGGCAAGAAAGTTTCCCAATTTGTCAGATTCTTGTTAATAACACAACACAACAATTGACCTAAAACTCGATTAACCACTTCAGTTTGACCATCTGTTTGGGGGTGATATGCAGTAGAGTACAAAAGTTTAGTTCCTAAACGCATCCATAACACACGCCAAAAGTGGCTACTAAACTTAACATCACGGTCACTCACAATAGTTATAGGCACACCATGTAAACGAACAATTTCTATAAAGAATAGATCAGCAATATAAGAAGCATCATTCATTTTATTACAAGCTAGAAAATATGACATCTTAGAAAAACGATCAACTACCACAAACACAGAATCATTACCGCTCCTAGAACAAGGTAATCCCAACACAAAATCTATAGATAAATTAGTCCAAGGGGACGTAGGGATAGGCAATGGTGTATACAAACCATGGGGGCGATTTGGACTTAGCAGATTTGCACACAAGACACGCATCACACAGACGAGAAACATCAGTTTTCATTTTAGGACAGTAAAAGTGTGATTTAAGCATGTCCAAAGTTTTTGTGATCTCAAAATGACCCATAAGACCCTCACCATATGCTTCAAGAACAAGAAATTCACGCATAGAACAACGAGGAATACACAAAACAGCCTCACGAAATAAGAATCCCTAGTGCCTATAATATTTCCCTTGACCCGAGTGTTCAGTAGCAACATAAGGTTCAGCAAAATCAACATTCATAGCATACAATTCCTTAATAAATTCAAATCCAAGGAGTCTAGATTGCATAGTAGTGATTAAGGTATACCTACGGGATAACGTTTCAGCTACAATGTTCTCATTACCCTTTTTTATATTTAATAACATAAGGAAAAGATTCTATGAATTCTAACCAACAAACATGCCTATTACTTGATTTACCTTGGCCTTTCAAGTACTTTAGGGACTCGTGGTCGGTGTGAATAACTAACTCCCTAGGTCTCAAGTAATGCTGCCAAGTTTGAAGTGATTTAATTAAGGCATAAAGTTCCTTGTCATACGTAGCATAATTCAATTGGGCACCTTTTAATCTCACTAAAATATGCAATAGGTTTACCCTCCTGAATTAACACACCACCAATTCCCACACCCGACGCATCACATTTAAGCTCAAAAGTTTTATCAAAATTAGGTAAAGCAATTATGGGTGCCTAAATTAAACGAGCCTTAAGAGTTTCAAAAGACTCCCTTTGCTTTGGTCCCCAATGGAAAGGGACATTCTTCTTCACCAACTCGTTGAGGGGTGCGGTTATGCTGCTGAAATCCCTCACAAAGCACCTGTAAAAGCTTGCAAGTCCATGGAAACTACGAAATTCCGCTACATTTGTTGGTTTCAGGCCATTCCTCCACAGCTTTGACCTTCTCTTTATCAGCCTCCACACCTTGTGCACTCACAACAAAACCAAGAAACACGACTCTATCCATGCAAAAAGTACACTATTTGAGGTTAGCATACAATTTGGCATCTCTAAGTGTCTCCAAAACAGCGCGTAAGTGACTAAGGTGTGACTCTAAATCATGGCTGTAAATTAAGATATCATCAAAGTCAAAAACCACAAATTTATTAATAAAGTCCCTAAGAACCTCATTCATCAAATGCATAAAGGTAGTTTTAAACGCGGTTTTCCACTCATCACCCTCTCGTATCCTCACTTGATGATAGCCACTTTTAAGATCAATTTTAGAAAAGAATTTAGCGCCACATAATTCATCTATCATATCATCTAAGCGGGGAATAGGATAACAATACCGTATAGTAATTTGGTTGATGGCCCTACAATCCATGCACATACTCCATCCGCCATCTTTCTTTGGAACCACAATCACCGGCACCGCGCATGGACTCATGGATTCTTGCACCTTTCTCTTTGCAATCAACTCTTCTACTTGCCTTTGAATCTCCTTGGTCTCCTCCATATTTTCACGATAGGCTGGTCGGTTTGGCAATATGGAGCCCGGAATAAAGTCAATTTGATGCTCCACGCCGCGTAATGGTGGCAATCCGCTTGGCTCATCCTCAGGAAAGACGTCAGTAAATTCCTGCAATAAAGACACCACAAAACTAGGAAAAGAATTTGTTATGTCAGAAATAAGCATAAAACAGGGGGAGGGGTGGGGATGGGAGGGGCCGACCTCTTTGTAGAGAAAGAGGAGGGAGGGGGTAGTGCCATCTTCAATGGAATTAATAACCTCACCAGCCTTAGGGTAGAAAGTTCCACTCTTTCTCTCTTTTTCTTTACCATCTTTTTTTCCCCCTCGCTAATAATGGAGCCCTCCCTTACTTCTGACTTTTCTACTTTATATCCTCCATTTAATGGTACTATATCGCCATCCCTTACCATTTCATTTTCAACTTTTATTTTACCCTCCTCTTGAGTTCGCACACCATCTTTCTTTTTCTCTCATCTCACAACTTTGGCTTTTTCACTTTTCAACTTAGCTCCCTCTTTTTTTGTATTTTCCTCACGAGATTTTGAGAGTTGGAGATGATCGTTGTGAGACTCCTCGGGTGATAATGAAAGGAGTGTAATCTTCTTCCTTTTAAGGAGCAGCGTGTACCTATTTAAATATTCATCATACGTCACCCTCCTATCAAATTGCCACTGTCTCCCAAGTAAGATATGCCCAACATGCATCGGTACTACATCACAAAGAACCTCGTCATCAAGTTTACCAATGCTAAACGCAACCAAGGCATGTTTAGTCACTCGAACCTCACCAACATCATTGAGCCACTGTAGCTTATAGGGTTGCGGATGGGGAAAAGTGGGAATAGATAAGCGGCTGATCACATTCATACTAACCACATTGGTACAACTCCCGGGGTCAATAATCATTGAAAACACCTTTCCACTAATCATGTAACGTGTGTGGAAAATGTTCTCCCTTTGCAACTCATCATCCACCTTCACATTACTACTTAAAGCTCTCTCAATCACCATAATAGCACCATCCACATATGGTTGTTCATAATCATCATCCTCCCCTTCGTCATCCTCTCTCTCTCCTCCTCAGAGTCAGTCTTATACACCCTTACTCCCTCAGATTCTCCAACAAAAAGCATCTGTCGCTTGGTGGGACATTGGGAAGCAATATGACCCACTCCATTACATTGGAAGCACTTAATGTCATATGATGGCTTGGGCTTTATGGCCATGAATTTGCCTTTATCACTCTCCTTAACTTTAGAAACATCATTGGAGGTGAAAGGGTGTTGCCTAGGGGCTGTTGGGGTGGGCTTTGAGCCGTCTCCTCTAGGCTGGAAAGAACGAAAAGTAGAAGTATTACCTCCGACAGACCTCGTGGTGGCTGATTTCTGCCGCTTTTGTTGCTTCCACAGTGTCAAAGCAGTATGTAACATCTCATCCATCGTTGCAAAACCTCTCAACTCTAACGGATTGGCAATCTCTAAACGCAAACCACCCAACAAAACGCTGCATTGTCACTTCCTCTTCCTCCTCAATATGAGCCTTTCCTAGAAGTGTAACCAACTCTTGATAAAAATCATCTATGGACCTCTCCCCTTGGGTAAGCGTTTGTAACTTACGGTATTGCTCACGAAAGTAAGTAAGTGGTACAAAATGCTTCTTCATCTCCCGTTTCAATTCAGTCCAATTACGAACCAATGGTTTCCCATGCTTCCGCCTTAAAAGATTCTAATGTTTCCACCAAATCATTGCATACCTAGTAAACTCAAGTTGTGCAAGATTGCACTTCTTCTCATCCGAATAATTATTACAAGCAAAAATTTGGTCTAACTTCACTTCCCACTCAAGATAAGCATCGGCATCACTTGTCCCACTAAATGATGGTAGCTTCATCTTCACACGCATCATGTTATTATCAACTCCTTGTTCCACACTACCCTCATCATCATCCTATTCCCTATCTTCAACTCGGTTATTGGCAACCCTATTACCTTGAGCACCACGTTGGCCACCACCACCTTGTGGCCGCGCATTCAACGCTTGAAGTTGCTCCGATACCAAATGTTATGAATCCAGAAACGAAATTCCCCAAGATCTTCTAAAGGAATCAATGGAGAGCTCGAAACAACGATCTTAGATAATCCAATCTAAGAACGTTGGCAAGAATGTCACAACGCTTGCTCAAGGCGCTGATAAGTTCTCTAATGGGTGAATCTCTACAACGAAAAGACTCTCACTCGTAAGTGATTAAACAAAGTCAAAGAATTTAATATTATAACTCTCAAACTTGAACTGTTTGTAAAAGAACAACCTAGGTGCCTTATATATGCTACTATATTCAGAAAACTAGTAAAGCTAAGCAATGTGGGAGGAATTCCCATGTAAAATGCGCCTAACATAGCTAGATTGGATTCCTCGAGACACTTAGGCCCACAATACAATTATTGAATAAAAGTTAATGAAAATAATATAGAAAATGGTCCAACAATACTAAAATGGCGCCATGGGACTTATTAATACCCAACAGTAAACAAAAGTCTTCTGAATAATTTATTCAAGACCAATAGTGTCTTCGTCATGTCCAATAGCATAAATGGTGCACTTAATGGGATGATCTTTGGTCTTCGCAGCCTGTTCTTGATCCAAATGGGATTCCAAGGCCAAAGTATTCAAGGCCTCTCTAACTCTCTTCCTATGGAGCCTTGTCATAGGCCCATCTCGAATCACAAGTGGGTCCACGGTCTTTATAGGAGCTAACGGGTCAGGAATATCATCGTGGATCACATCACAGCCTCAACAATAGGAGGATTTAGCTCTAAATCCTTAACAACAAGCCTTGATATTACAACTGGCAGCCATTGAAGGCCCAACCCTGCAAGCGATTAGCCAAGCAGCAACTCAAGGCTAGGATTTGGGTGAGGAGTCCTCACATGACAAGACGCCGCCTCATCTCCTCTGCCTAAGCATAATGTATCATCCAATTTTAATGACAGGGCAGAGCTCGATGCAATCATGGGGAAACACCCAAATGAGTTATCGTTCACGTCGCCATTCACCGAGCAGATCGAGAACCTTTCTCGACCTGCAGGGTTCAAAGTACCCAAATTGGACCCGTACGATGGATCTAAGGATCCTTAGGATCACCTTCACCAATATCTGATGCACATGAACCTTTATTGGGCTTCAGATGAGAAGAAGGGCAAAACTTTTCCTGCACTCCTCACTGGCAGGGAGTGGTTCAAGAAGATTCCACCAAGGTCAATCTCCACTTTCCAAGCTTTGGGCATGATGTTCTTAAACGCGTTCATCACATCCAGACCGTTCCAGAGGAACGCAACTCATCTCTTTACTATCAAACAAAAGAGGGAGGAGACCGTGTTGTAATATTCGAAGAGGTTTAATGATGAGTCCAGGCAGGTCCGTGATGCAGATGAACATTTTTTTGATAACTTCCTTCATGGCAGGACTACGGGAATGAAGGTTGTACGTGAAGCTGAACAACAAGCTCCCCCGAACTATGGAGGAATGTGTAGAAACAGCTTACAAACACTGTCAGGAAGAAGAGGCCTATCGATTGAAGAGAGAATCGGAAAAAGGTGAATCCAAAAAGGACAAACTTGAAGAAAAATCTATAAAGAAGAGGAAGCCGGTCTAGGATCGCATGATGGCCCCAGTCACAGATCGACTAGGAAAGAAAAGAGCACTTCAAGAGAGGGATTTTATCCTCTGAACAGATCACGCGAGCAGGTTCTCGCGATAATGGAGAGAAAAGGCTTGGACCGAACTCCAACTCCGATGTGGGGGCCTCGTGAAAGGAGATATCCAAGTAAATACTGCGCGTATCATAAGGACATCGGACATGACTCGGAGAGCTGCCGAGAGCTGCAGAGAGACATTGAGGCAGCAGTAATGGAAGGAAAACTAGATGAGGACGTGGACATATCTCAGAGCTCTAAACCGAAAGGAAGAAGAGATTATAAGCGTCGAAATTATAATCAGGATATGGATAGGCAAGATGAACCCCGGAGAAGAAGGGATCGATCACCCGATCCAGATGGGCAGCTAGATAATCGTCCCATCAACACCACCAACACTATCTGGTGGACCGAGCAGCCCAGCTTGGGAAACTAGAATAAGGATAGTGGCAGGTATTGTTAAGGGTGGATTTATACGATTTATAACGCTATATTCTATGATATTTTTCCCCGTATTTGTACTAAATTGCATAAGAACGAGGGTTTAATGGATATATTGAGCAAATGAGATTTTAGAAGAGTTAATCGCAAAATAGGTTGATTTACGTGTTTTAATTGTGATTTTATGATTATTTGAGCATTATTACATTTTGCGATGTTTTTATGTGTTATAGATACATGTTTGAGGCTCAAAAGATGATCAAAGGTTGATTAAGTTCAAGCTAAATGATGATAAAAGAGATAATGAAGAAGTGGGATAGAGATAGAAGAGATAAAGATCAATAAATCAAAATCGATCATATCAAACTGGCGTCCAGAGTATCTCCGTCCAGTGGACGGGCGTCTGATGCAGTTGGACGAGCGTCCAGGGTGTCATCTTTGATTCAGGAAGTTTGGACGCTGGAGTGGACGCTGGATGGACAAGCGTCTAGGCATGACTCGGCCCGATTCGAAGTTTTATTGAAGAGTGGACGGGCGTTCGAGGTTTCAGACGGGCGTCCGGTGGCCGACTTAGCAGAACCGACTTTAAAATCTATATATAGTCGGCTGTTTTCTCCACAAAAGAGGATCATACACACATTATTCAAAACCCTAAACCTAGGGGCGGCTTTAGGCTGCGTTTTTCATCTTTTTATTCCTATTTTTATGCTCTTAATTTAGATCAAACACTAGTTACTTTTTATGTACTTTTTCTGCAAATTTGAGTTGCTGAGGATGTTCAGAGGCTAAAAGCTTCATCAAACGAGTATTGTGAAGCCGTCCAACAATTGTTGATTTCGTTTTCTTCGATTATACTGTGAGTTTTTAATAAAGGTTGTTTCTTATTCATGTTTAATTCATGTTTAATTTGCTTTTATATCGGAAGATATGCATGTGTTGATTGTTTATTGTTGATGGAAGTCTTAATAAACCCTAGATCACCATGAATAAGAATAGTAATTCGAATCTATAATAACGGAAGTTAATAGGTCGATTACTAGGTTATAAACACAAAGTTTGCACCTTTGATTATTGAACGCGTTAATCTTACATCGGAAGATAATAGATTGATAGATGAACTTTCTAAGGAATTAGGGTTCATGTCTAGGTAAGGTGAATCACAATCCGAATAAAAACCGCACTATAATCGAGATAGGGAATCAATGCTTGTTGGATAGGTGGATCAATCCTCGTTTGCTCGTTATAAATTTGATTTAAATCCTTAAAAGCTTGAATTTGTCTAGTTAGTTTACTTTTATCCGCATCTTAGATTAGTTAGTTTAAATTGGTTCGCAACCCGTATCTTTCCCGGCTTTAGATCATCTCTTCGTCCCAGTTTTACGTTTTAGTTAAAGTTTAATTTACGTATTCGTTTAGTTTTATCCGTTATTTAGCTTAATAATCGTGACATAGGTTAGTTAGATAAAAACTAGAAATCACAATCGTTTAGTTCCCCGTAAGATCGACCCGGCATTAGCCTCCATACTACGATCCTTATACTTGAGGTTAACCGGATTATTACTTGTTTATTTTGTGTTGATAAAATCCGTGACAAGTTTTTGGCGCCGTTGCCGGGGAACCGGACGGTTGTCTAGTTTTTATTTTCGTTTTTCTTTTTTGTTTTTCGTTTGTTTTTGTTTCGTTTTCAAGTTTTAATCCGTTTTAAATTCCTCGTTTTTAGTTGATAATTGTTTTAGGTAGTTGTTAAGTAGATAATTAGGGTTTAAAAGCTGTCCCTTAGCGTTTTTCTTTGAAGTTAGATATTCCGTTTTTCGGTTTTTTTTTTTTTTTCGACGTTCTTCCTTCCTTTTTCTCGCAAATTCTCGTTCGTTCTAAGTTTTCCCGTGAGCAAACGGGCGTCCGTGATATTGGACGCCCGTCCGCCGGGAAATTATCGATTCGTTCTATTTTTTTTCACTTAGACGAGCGTCCATCTCTTTTGGACGCCCGTTCGGTATTTCGTCATCGTCGACGAGCGTTTACATTACTAAACGCCCGTCCGACCTCAATTTCATCCGGACGCCCGTCCAATCTTTTGGACGTCCGTCCGGTATTGTTTTCTTTAACACTTTTATTTCCCTTTCTTCTTTTCCTTTCCTCTCTTTAGGCTTTTAATTTTTAGTTTAGGCTTTGATCTCTTCGTAGTTTTTAGGTTTTGTTCCACTTGTTTTTGTTCCGGTTTATGCAAACTCGGAGTCAAAAGGGTTTGTTAATATACACCCCCGACCCCGAGCGAACCATAGTCCGGCCAAACAAAGCGGAATTTCCGTTCGCGGTTCCGCGCACAGAGCCGAGCGAGATCTTGAAGAACAACTAGCAAGAGAAATCACCGATTTTGTGATAATGGCCGCCGATAATAGACGTACATTGGCGGACTACGCCATGCCGGGCGAAGTCAAGGTCAACCCGGCTATTGTTATTCCAAAGCCATTACCGCACAAACCTTTGAGCCGAAGCCGGGACTCATCCGGATGATGCGCAAAGCACGCATCAATTTTTCACGGCTACCAATCGAGAATCCGCATACCCACTTACACACATTCTTAGAGATATGCGGTACTACACGCATCCAAGGAGTAAGTGAGGATGCTATTAAACTTAAACTTTTTCCGTTTTCTCTGAAAGGAGAGGCTAAAGAGTGGTACACCTCTCTCCCTTCTGAATCTATCACCACCTGGGCCGAACTCGAAAAGGAGTTCTTGAGTCAATATTTTCCACCTTCAAAGACGGCCCAGTGCTTAAATGACATTTTCACATTCTATCAGAAAGAGAATGAATCTTTCTTCGAGTGTTGGAAGAGATTCAAGTCCCTTCTTAGAAAATGCCCCCACCATGGCTTGCCACTGGAAAGGCAAGTCAATACATTCTTCAGTGGATTGACCGAGCTTACAAAAGGCATGGTCAATAGTTCTTCTGGCGGGGCCTTTTTGAAGAAAACGCCTGAAGAGGGATGGGCACCTTGTTTGAGGATATTGCAAAGTACAACTATGCTCCCTCATATCAAGCAATTCAAGCACCCCCTCCTCCCAAGGTTGAGGAAGTCAATTTACAAAGTTTGATTGCCATGCCGCAAAAGCGAGATGGTACCACCTCAAGTTTCCAATCCTATAAATCAAACTTCTTCTTTTCCACAGAACCCTCAGGTTCTGTATTGCGAAAATTGCTGTCAGACCGGCCATATGAATGGCCAATGTCAATTTAATGCCCCTGCACCTTATCAAGTGAATGCTGTTCATGACTATGGACAGTACAATCAAGTCACATGTCAAAATTGTGACGAGTTGGGGCACACTTCTAAATTCGCCCTATGAACGGACGAATGCGGAAGTGAATGCATTCTATGGCGTAACAATCAAAGGTTCAATCGGTTTCCTGTGTCGTGGCAATTTTCAAAACCAAGGGTTTAATCCATCTTCAAATTTCAATCCCAACTCAAATTTTAATTCGAATCAGAATTTCAATAGAAACCCTGGGTTTAATCAGAATCAAAACTCGAATTTTTCCAATCCTACGCAAAAATTCAATCAGAATTGGCCTTCCAATCCAAATTCTCAATTTCAAAGTCGGCCCAGCCAGCCCTATGCTCCAAATCACCAAAACTCTCAAGGCCCCTCCCAACCTACAAATCTTGAGGCTAAGTTGGAAGAGCAAAGTAGATCGATGAAGAATCTTGAGAGACAAATTGGGCAACTGGCTGAGCAGTTAGCTTCTAGACCCCCAGGGCAGCTGCCCAGTTTCACTGAGAAGAATCCGAAGGGTGGTCAAGTTGCTCAGGCTGATTTGAACAAAGGCCAATGTACTGACCTCGTGCCGTCAATTCAGTACGGTAAGGAGGAGGCCAGTGCAATGAATCTTCGGAGCGGTACTCAAGTTAGTGGTCCTTCCCATCCGGGAAACCACTAGCCCCTCCTGCCATTGATAAGGCGGGGAGGGGAAGCCGAGCACCTACACTCCCCTCAACCGCAAGAGAAAACTCGGTGGCCGATCCCCCGAGAGGTGAAGAATTTGGTGATCCTCACGTGGCCGATCCTTTGAGGACCGAAAAAGCAAGCGAAAGTCGGGAGGCCGATCCCCCGACTACCGAGAAATCGAAAAACCGTTCGTTGGAAGGATCCGGAAGACAGAGCCGTCGGTGCATCCTCGAAAAGGTTTTTCTCGAGGATGACCTTAAGAAACTTCCATTTCCACCGAGAAAGAGCAACATCCCTTTGATTGAGGATAAGAAGTACGAAAAGGTGCTAAACCTTTTGAAAAATACTCAGGTGAATCTTCCATTGTCGGATGTCTTAGTCGAGATGCCTAAGTATACGAAATTTATCAAGGATGTTGTGTCTTCGAAGAAGAAATTAGCGAGCATGGAAAGGCAGATTGGTGAGGATTGTTCCATGATTAATTATGAAAACTTACCAATTAAAAGAGGTGACCCGGCAAATTTGTACTTACAAGTTTTGATGGGAGGTCTAGTCTTCCCAAATTCTTTGTGTGATCTAGGTGCCTCTATAAGCCTTATGCCAATGTCCGTATGCAAACAACTCGGTTTACAAAGTCTTCTAGAACCCACTACTATGAGTTTACAATTCGCGGATAGATCCTCTAAGAAAGCTTCGGGAATCCTAAAAGACGTTTTGGTTCGATTGATCGATTTACCTTTCCGGTTGATTGGTATGTCTTAGATATAGAGAAAGACGAAAACGTTCCCTTGATTCTAGGAAGACCTTTCTTATCTACGGCTCGAGCTCTCATCGATCGCGATGGTGGGCAAGTGACTATCCGAGTTGGTGACCAAGAGGTGAGTTACAATGTCTTAAAGTCCATTCAAGTACCCTCTCGGCCCTCCAACCGGCTTTTCCATTGATTATATGACGGATGATTTCACCGACTATATGGATAAGCAAGTCATGGTTGTAGAAGCGAGAATATGAGCGATTAGTTGATAATTTGAATACTCATGGTAGGGTGAATCGGATCAACTAGCACTCGATTTTGAGGAAGAGTTTGTTGGAAGGAGAAGTTTTGGCGGTGGGACCACAGAGTAAACTCAATGATATTGAGTTGAAAAGTGGAGATCTCAAGTCTAGTTTAGAAGCCCCCCCTGCGGATTTGGTGTTGAAGCCGTTACCTAAACATCTTAAGTATGTGTTCTTAAGAGAGGGCGACAAGCTTCCTTTAATCATATCTGCCAAGCTTTCCCGTACAGAAGAAATGAAACTGCTTAACGTCTTGAAGAAGAATGAAAAAGCTTTTGGTTGGCAAGTAGGAGATATCGGGGAATATCTCCCGACATCCGCATGCACAAGATCAAGACGAATGAGGGCGCCAAGTGTGTCGACGACCCCCGGCGAAGGCTAAACCCTCATATGCAAGAAGTCGTTAAAAAGGAAATCATTAAACTTCGGACATGGGAATCATTTATGCCATCGCAGATAGTGAATGGGTTTCCCCGACTCAAGTAGTTCCCAAAAAGGTGGAATTACAATTAAAAAGAATGAGAAGGGAGAGGAAATTGCATTGAGGCTTGTTACCGGTTACGAGTCCGCATCGATTATCGAAAGCTCAATGAGGTAACCATGAAAGATCACTTTCCCCTTCCATTCATTGACCAGATGCTCGAGCGTACGGCGGGGGCACGCATTTTATCGTTTCCTAGATGGATATTCGGGATATTTCCGATACCCATTGATCCACTCGACCAAGAAAAGACCACATTCACCTGCCCTTATGGTACATTCGCATATAGACGAATGCCGTTCGGTCTCTGCAATGCCCCAGCTACATTTCAGCGATGTATGCTGGCCATCTTTGACGGGCTTGTAGAAAAGTGTATGGAGATTTTTATGGACGATTTTTCGGTTTTTGGTCGATCTTTTGATGATTGCCTTGACAATCTTGATCAGGTGTTATCCAGATGTGTGGAAAAGAACCTAGTACTTAATTGGGAAAAATGCCATTTCATGGTAGATGAAGGAATAGTTCTTGGCCACAAGATCTCCGCCAAAGGTATAGAAGTAGATAGGGCCAAGGTAGAAGCTATTGAGAAGATGAGTTACCCTAAGAATGTTCGGGAAGTCCGAGGTTTTCTCGGACATGTCGGCTTCTATAGGAGGTTCATTCAAGATTTCTCCAAGATAGCCAAGCCCCTGTCCACTTTACTAAAGGAAGACGTTGAGTTTAATTTTGATGAAAGCTGCAAGCAAGCGTTTGAGGAGCTTAAGGATCGTTTAATATCTGCTCCGATTCTTATATCGCCTGACTGGAACCTACCATTTGAGCTTATGTGCGACGCATCAAACTATGCTGTTGGTGCTGTTCTAGGGCAAAAGATCAAGGGAAAGTTCCAGCCTATCTATTACGCAAGTCACACATTGAACCCCTCTCAAGTTAACTATACTACTACTGAAAAGGAACTACTGGCCGTAGTCTTTGCTATGGACAAGTTTCGTAGTTACTTGTTAGGAGCTCAAGTGATCGTGTGGACTGATCACGCTGCTTTGCGTTATCTGATGACTAAGAAAGAGGCCAAACCGCGCTTACTACGTTGGATATTGACCCTACAAGAGTTTGACGTTCAAATTAAGGACAAAAAGGGCAGTGAGAATGTAGTAGCGGATCATGTGTCTAGGATGTTAAGCGAGGAAAAGAATGAACCGGATGATATAGATCTTTACTTTCCTCTAGAGAACATCATGTTGATAGATGGCCGCTCCCCGATGTTCCATGGTATTCTTCCATTGTAAACTACCTTCATGGCCGTTATCTCGATCCGAGATGTCTTATCGGGGAGAAGAAAAAGTTCTTCTCGGATTTAAAATATTTCGTTTGGGATGAACCTTATCTTTTCAAGATCTCAGTAAAGATGGTTTGCTTAGGAGATGTATTCCGGAATCTGAACAACGCGACATCATTGAGCAGTGCCACAGTGGACCCACAGGAGGTCACTTTGGTCCGTGGAAAACCGTTGCTAAGATCTTTCAATCCGGTTTCTATTGGCCTACGATCTTTAAAGATACGGAAGCTTTCTGTAAAGCTTGTGATAGGTGCCAAAGAACCGGTACTCTGACAAGGCGTTTTGACATGCCTTTAAAACCCATCCTCGAATGCGAAGTCTTTGATGTATGGGGTATCGATTTTATGGGACCATTCCCATCATCTTGCGGTAATAAATACATCTTAGTCTGCGTGGATTACGTGTCTAAATGGGTGGAGGCCCAAGCCACTCCTCACAATGATCATAAAACGGTAATGAAATTTCTAAAGAAGAATATTTTCGTGAGGTTTGGATGTCCACGTGCCTTGATCAGTGATGAAGGGACGCATTTCTGCAATCGACCCCTAGAGAAAGTACTTGAGAAGTATGGTGTTCGTCATAAAATTGGCACACCGTATCATCCGATGACTAGTGGTCAGGTTGAAAGGAGCAACCGAGCATTAAGAAAATCCTGGAGAAGGCGTTACACGATCATAGGAAAGACCGGAGTCTAAAGTTGGATGATGTACTTGTGGGCATATCGAATCGCCTATAAGACCCCCATGGGTACATCACCATATCGATGGTCTACGGGAAACCATGTCATCGCCCGTCGAGTTAGAGCATAGAGCTTATTGGGCTACAAAGTTTCGAACTTTGATTCCCAATCGTGTGGGAAGCATCGACTACGGCAGCTTACATGAGCCGGACGAATTCGGACTCCAGGCCTATGAAAGTGCCGGGATTAGTAAGGATAAGATGAAGCTACTCCACGATGCTAAGATTAAGAGAAGAGAATTTCATGTCGGCGAACAAGTTCTTCTATATAATTCCGGGTTACATCCGTTTCGGAAAGTTAAGGACACGTTGGTCCGGCCCTTTCGAGATTCTCCAAATCATTCCGGGAGGCGTTCTAGAACTTCGTGGTTATAGTGGTGAACCGTTTCGAGTCAACGGTCAAAGATGCAAACACTATATTGGTGAACCTAAAGAGACATCTTTGATTGTTAAATTTCTCGATATTCTCGGATGTGGTGTTACTCAGGTCGAAGAATTTGACGAGTTATCACCCGACTTGTTTTCCGAGGATGACGGTAGTGATCCGTCCGAAGAAGTTCTAGCGGGTAGTCGATATGGAAGAGTTAGAGAGGGAGCGACAACTTAAACGTCATCAGAGGAGTCAGAGGAGAAAGAACACAACCATGGGGAGACTTAAGAAGGTTTGGAGAGCTTTCAAAGATTTCACCCCATGTGTGAGATGCTGTTTCTGCAGCCACACTACTGATCAGAGCTTAAACGAGGTAGTGGCTGGCAGAAAGGTTAAATGGCCTGATCCAGGCTGAGCTTACAATGTGTCGAGCTAACGACATTAACCAAAAGCGCCACTAGGGGGCAACCTAGATATCGTTCTTTTAGTTATTTTGTTTTATGCTTTGATAGTGTTAGTATTTAAGTTTATTCAGTTTTAGCCTTATTAAGTTTTTGTTTTTATCTGTCAGTTAGTTGTGCTTTCTAGATATGGATTTCGGTGTTCAGCCAGAGGAGTTACCTTTCCTTAGGAGGATTCCACTCATTACCGTAGATGACGGACCGGGAGGAACCATCGTTTTGCACGTAGATTTTGACATTAGTACCCGCGTCAAGACGGTCACCTATGTTCTTATTGTTCCCCGTTGTTCGGGAGGTGGAGACTTTACTACCGAGGAGTTACAGTAGCTCAGGACGTCCTTACACCATCCTTAATGATCCGATGCCGACAGATTTAGCGCTAGTGCCGCAAGCCGAGCACTTTCGGGGTGTTGATGTATTTGGTGAGGACCGGGGTTTACAAGATGAGTATGATTTCCCTCCGGCGATTGACATGCTCCGCCGTCTCATTCGAGTGATCGATTGGTCGGACATTTATGATGACTAGCGTTCTTAGGATGTTTCGTCGAGCAAACGACGTGAAACAAAAGCGGCGAGTGGGAGGCAACCCACCGTTTTCCAATTGTCGTTATTTATTAGTAATTTTGTACTTCATGTGCTTTTTATTTGTATTTTTGAAGTTTTATTTAAGTTTAATAAGAAAGGGGAATTTTGAATTTGATGTGTATGGGAATTTTATGATTTTTGCACTTAAAGCGTGTGGACGCCCGTCCGAACTGCGGACGCCCGTCCGCCTTGACCAATTTCAGGACGAGCGTCCACTAAGCCTGGACGCCCGTCTGCTTTATTCCCTCCAATCCTGTATGTGATTTCAAAACTTGGACGAGCGTCTAATAAACTGGACGCCCGTCCAGTTCATCTGATTTTCCAGTGGACGCCCGTCCACTGAGTTGGACGAGCGTCCAACCTCTGTCTATATATACCCCATCATCGAGTGAACCCTCACTTTTTCAGAATTTCAAAACGCAAAAACGGTTTCTCTCCCTCCTTTTGCCCTAAAATCGTCGATTCTAAACCATTTCGAGCGATTCAAAGTGCTATAGGCCGCCCTTGATACCCTCTCTTTGATTTTCATAACCAAATCCCCCAACACACGATATTTTTGGAGAATCAGGACCCACTTCAGTCCGACTTTTTGAGCGAAAAATCCGATTTTGGGAGCCAATTTGGTGTTATTTGGACTAATCTTCATCTCGATCGCATCTACTCACCCTACTTGGTAAGTTGGTAACAACTTTTCTGGATTTCATTCACGTTTTTGTGAGTTCGATCTTTGGGTCGGCTCGTTTTCTTGAATGTCACCTTAATTTGTTTTTTTTTTCGGTTTTGGTGTTTCTTTCTCGCTCTCCGTTTTGGTGGTGTGGTGTTGTGATGGGTGATGAATGGGTTGTTTGGTGATGATTATGGATGTGGTTTGTGGTTTGGTTGATTTGAAATCCCGCTTTGGATGATAAACGGGTATCCTTTGTGCACATTTGGATTGTTTGGTTTAGATTAGGCGTGGAAATGGTTCATAAGAAGGCGGTTGTGAAGAGGCATGGTAAGGAAGTGGCCCGGGAGGCGGGGAAGAAGCGTAAAGAGATTGACCCCACCTTAGTTGATCCTAACCGGGGTGTGAGTATTCGTGAGCAACCCCCTAGAGCCACCCAAACTAGGGCGACCTTACGAGATGAGCCAACCTCGGGGGTCTGAGACGGATGATGATGTGCCTTTGGTACGGATGCCTAGAGTTCAGAGAGGTGGAGGTTCGTCTAGGGCTGAGGAGACCGTCGATGCTACCCGGGAAGAGGAACCAGTTGCACCTAGGTCAGCCCCTCCTAAGAAGAAGTCTAAAACCGTTGCCCCGATGCCATTGCCTCGTCGTTTCGTGAACCCTAGAGCTCATGAGGTCTATACCAAACACTATTTTTCGAGAAACATGTTGGTTGAGAGGGCTATTTTAGAGGCGAAGGTCGATCTGGGGTTCGTTAAGTCGCTTAAGGATAGGAAATGGGAAGCCTTGATGACAATCCCGACTACCCCGGTGAATAGCTCCCTAGTTCGGGAATTTTATGCAAACTGTTCGGAAACCGACTTGGGGACACGGGTAGTCGTGGTTCGAGGGGTGGAAGTTCCCTTTACACCGGAGGTGATTAATCGGAAATACAACTTAGCGGCTTTCGAGGGTCGGGACTATAAGGAGGAGATTGTGCATAGGCAGAGTTTGGGACAGGATCCTTTGGAGGAGTTGAGATTGCGAGTTTGCCCGGATGTGGCACGGACGTTGAAACCGGGAGGAGACCGGAAGGAGTTGGTTACCACGACCGGACGGAGGACCGGAAGGTCCAAAGTGTCGTTTCATTCGAGAATCGGTTGTTGCCTAAGAACAACTTGACACATTTTCATATAGGGGACTTGGGAGTGTTGTATGCATTGACATTTGGCTTGAATATGGATGTGGGACAAGCATTGTACGACGAGATCTCGATCAATCGAAGGTTTATACACGGAGCTTGATCGTACCTCATTTGATCCACGTTTGTGTCTCGATGCCGGTGTGCCCGAGTTTGGAGCGGATCATAAACCGAAGAACCCTAGGCCTATACGAGAGGGAGAAGAGTAAGCCCTCGGGACATTCCGAGCCGGAGGCACCTACGGAGCCCGGTTCGTCGGCACCACCTCGTGCATCCTCCCTTCCTCCTTTATCTCCCGCCGTCGGGATGCGGTTAAGCATGGCCAATAGTTTCCGGGAATGGCTGAGTGATATCCGGGACTCACAGAACAATATTTTATCGATTCTTCAGTGTATCCGTGAGGGCCGGCGGCCGAGGGACGAAAGGACGTTCAATCCGAGCTCCGTTGATTATCTTTTACCGATGAGATTGAGCAGGTCATTGCGGATGCTCTACACGACTCCGAGTCATCTTCGGATGAGGAGCGACCGACTCGGCGGCTAGGGATACGGCACCACCTTACGGACCCTCCTCCGATCCTCCGGTCGATGATTCGCGGCGCCGAGCCAACCTTGATCTTATTTTGTCTATTTTTACATTGGTTGCTTTGTATTGACATTTTTACTTTTACGATTCGTTGTAATTTTGATGTTGCTACTATTTATTTTCGATGGACCTTGTAAGCCATAAGGCGAGCGTACTTTCATGTTTCAACTTTCGGATGTATTGAGTGCTCTCACTTTGATTTATCCGTATTTTTGATATCTCTTTCCATGTTAGTATGACTCCCCGTTTTCCCCGAGATGGTTCCCCGTTGTCTAAGATGTGCGTGTATCTACATTGTCCGGTTGTACATTCGTGGTATTATTATGATGGCTCCGGCCTGACCAACGATTCGCGTTTCGATTTAAATCAGCTAAGTCTTTTCTTTTTCTTTCGTTTTGCACAACATGAGGACATGTTGATTTTTAAGTGTGGGGGAGGGGAATGTTTCGATATGTATTCACACATTTGTTTATTTCATAATGTTTCTATGCAAATGAGCTAAAATTTTTAGAAATGTTCCGACACTGTTGTTTTTGTTTTGTCCCGAGTAGGCAATACATGTTAATGTTCTTTGTTTTCGATAGTCATCTATGCTATGTATCATATATTTGGTAAGTTAGATGTTTCACGACACTATTTTTCACGAGCCATAGTAAATGATGAGCTATTTTTATAAAGCTATACTCCTTTTGGATTAGTAGTTTTTGATTATCTCGTAAGTCATGTGCTTAGTGCTACGTATATATCGTGAGATTTATGATAGTTTGTATTTAGATCCGAAGTATGATATACTGTGAATATCTAAGGTTTGAATGTGATAAGTACACGTAACTATTGTCCAATTGAAAAAGTTGAATTAATATGAAATTATTCGTGTGTGTCGAAAGCTAGTCGATGATTTGAGTGAGATAGGGTATACCACGTATGTCCTATACCACTATGATGACTAAAAGCTCACGACGATCGAAGAAGCGCCTTATGATTGGAGTAAGGTAGGGTATTATCTCGAAATGTCCTATTCGCTATGACGGGGCAAGAGCTCATTCGATGTGTGTTTTAAGTGAAAGGTTAAATCAAGCGATAAAGTGTTATGAAATGTATATAAGACTAAGTTATCGTCTATCTTATCCCCAGTATAAACTGATAGATATGTTGTAGGGATTATCCTCTGAGTATTTCAGAAAGGCCCTAGATATATTCGATCATTCTTTTCGGGATATATCACGTTTGTAGGGTGCATCTTATGAGTGTCCTTGATTACTAGTCTACAAGGGGGTATTAGCTAGTTTTGCTTTGAGTTTCTCGAGTTTGGATATAGTGGAAGTTTATTATGGCTATGCACACGCACAAGGGTGAACTTCTGATTTATTGGATATGTGTTATGCACGTTTAGATGCCTCGTTCTTTTCTCGAGCCTAACTTTTGTGTTGTTTTGCTCGGGACGAGCAAAAGCTTAAGTGTGGGGGAGTTGTTAAGGGTGGATTTATACGATTTATAACGCTATATTCTATGATATTTTTCCCCGTATTTGTACTAAATTGCATAAGAAACGAGGGTTTAATGGATATATTGAGCAAATGAGATTTTAGAAGAGTTAATCGCAAAATAGGTTGATTTACGTGTTTTAATTGTGATTTTATGATTATTTGAGCATTATTACATTTTGCGATGTTTTTATGTGTTATAGATACATGTTTGAGGCTCAAAAGATGATCAAAGGTTGATTAAGTTCAAGCTAATTGATGATAAAAGAGATAATGAAGAAGTGGGATAGAGATAGAAGAGATAAAGATCAATAAATCAAAATCGATCATATCAAACTGGCGTCCAGTATCTCCGTCCAGTGGACGGGCGTCTGATGCAGTTGGACGAGCGTCCAGGGTGTCATCTTTGATTCAGGAAGTTTGGACGCTGGAGTGGACGCTGGATGGACAAGCGTCTAGGCATGACTCGGCCCGATTCGAAGTTTTATTGAAGAGTGGACGGGCGTTCGAGGTTTCAGACGGGCGTCCGGTGGCCGACTTAGCAGAACCGACTTTAAAATCTATATATAGTCGGCTGTTTTCTCCACAAAAGAGGATCATACACACATTATTCAAAACCCTAAACCTAGGGGCGGCTTTAGGGCTGCGTTTTTCATCTTTTTATTCCTATTTTTATGCTCTTAATTTAGATCAAACACTAGTTACTTTTTATGTACTTTTTTCTCGCAAATTTGAGTTGCCGAGGATGTTCGAGGCTAAAAGCTTCATCAAACGAGTATTGTGAAGCCGTCCAACAATTGTTGATTTCGTTTTCTTCGATTATACTGTGAGTTTTTAATAAAGGTTGTTTCTTATTCATGTTTAATTCATGTTTAATTTGCTTTTATATCGGAAGATATGCATGTGTTGATTGTTTATTGTTGATGGAAGTCTTAATAAACCCTAGATCACCATGAATAAGAATAGTAATTCGAATCTATAATAACGGAAGTTAATAGGTCGATTACTAGGTTATAAACACAAAGTTTGCACCTTTGATTATTGAACGCGTTAATCTTACATCGGAAGATAATAGATTGATAGATGAACTTTCTAAGGAATTAGGGTTCATGTCTAGGTAAGGTGAATCACAATCCGAATAAAAACCGCACTATAATCGAGATAGGGAATCAATGCTTGTTGGATAGGTGGATCAATCCTCGTTTGCTCGTTATAAATTTGATTTAAATCCTTAAAAGCTTGAATTTGTCTAGTTAGTTTACTTTTATCCGCATCTTAGATTAGTTAGTTTAAATTGGTTCGCAACCCGTATCTTTCCCGGCTTTAGATCATCTCTTTCGTCCGAGTTTTACGTTTTAGTTAAAGTTTAATTTACGGTATTCGTTTAGTTTTATCCGTTATTTAGCTTAATAATCGTGACATAGGTTAGTTAGATAAAAACTAGAAATCACAATCGTTTAGTTCCCCGTAAGATCGACCCGGCATTAGCCTCCATACTACGATCCTTATACTTGAGGTTAACCGGATTATTACTTGTTTATTTTGTGTTGATAAAATCCGTGACAGGTATGCTAGTCATTCCACTTCTAGTAAAAGACAGAGGTTCTCGGGGAAGTACCCTATGGGCCAAGAGCCCTTTGGTAATCAACAATGAAGGACTGGTCAATGAAGAATAAATTGCTCTCTAATTATTGAAGGAATTTGAACTAACTAACTAAGTACTTCATCTTTTAGCAACTTATATTCTTGTTACTAATCTTTACGACAAAAAATGAGCTGAAACGGTTAAGCAACTGACTCCTAACTGCTAATTTTGTAAGGTGTTTGATCTATGTCTTAATGAACAAACTTTCCTCTTGCCTTGTTACTTAGTTGACCTTCAGCTTTGTTCCTTAGTTCCTTCAAGTCTATTTTGCTTCAACGTTTAGTGTAACATCCCGACTTTTCGAAAAAGGGCAAAAACGTCTTTTAACATAATGTTCAAATTTATAATATTTAAATAAAGAATTTAAGTTTTATTTGAAATATAAAGGGAAGTTAATGGGAGTTAATAATTAATATCAATCTCTTGGAGGTTATTTTCAAGATTAAAACCTCCCACACTCATAACTCTTTCTTTCTAAAAATCTGAAAAGAAGAAAAAAACTGCTATGCGTTCCTTCTTCCTCTTTTCTTTGGAAAATGAGATAAATTTCAAAAATTTATATTTTCCAATCCGTAGTTCCGTTTTACAGCCACAAATAGTCAAAACGATCGTCTCAGAGCGTAGATTATTCTAAAAATACTCTTACAGGAGATAATCCAGGTTTGGTTCACTCGTTTTCTGCTACAAATCGTACAAGATCATGATGTTTTGTGTTTTAGTGTTTTGGGCATAACTTTTGATCCGTGAATCCATTTAGAAATCCGAAAGTACCGCTGGAATCGTGAGAAGATGAGGATCATTTTGATACCAGAATTTGGGTCTAATTCTCAGGTATGTTGGAGTCGAATTTCTGCTGTGAATTCATGAAAAGGATCATGAATTCATGTTCTAGGGTTTTGTTTCGTAGTTCTTTGTTTAGAAGCTTTGATCATCAATTAATTCATGTTAATTGTGATATTTTAGATCTTGTTTGAGGCCTGTTTAAGTGCTGCAGAGATTAGTTTTGGTTTGTGGCTTCAATCAAGTAAGAGGCTCTTCCTAATGTTCAATTAAAATTTATGATGTTAAGGTTGAGCTTTTGTGTTGATTTCTTTATTGTAAATCATGTTAATTGTTGTTGTTGTAGTACAAGATGTTATGGTATGTTTAAAGGCTGTTTTCCTGTTGTTTTGATGTGTATTTTTGGCGATAAACATGTTAGAAAGGTTGTAGAATCGAGAGAAGTGTTGAAAATCAGGTTTAGGGCCTGTACAGTTAGAATGCGCACGCATTGATCTTGCTTTTGGGAAATATGATGTTTGATCTGTGTGTTGAGTTTCAAGTGTTGTTTCTTGATCTACAAAAAGAAACATTAATAAACATTCATGAACATTATAAAGCCATGAATAAGCTTCTGATGCGCTTGGTTCTGCACCGGATGTATTCTTAAAGGGAATTGAAATTCGGGACCGTCGGAAGAATAAGAGTGGCCTTGTGCTTTGATGAATTAGTATTCATTGATGTCTGTGTAATTGCTAGCTTGAGTCTAAGAGTCTAAGAAGAGGGAGTAGGGAGCTTTTTGTCCTGAATGAACCTAGGTGGCTAGCTAATAACTTAATAAACGTATTTGACTAGATAAAAGGTTAAACATCTTGAGAGCTTGGATAGGCACAGTACAATATCGGCAATGTGATGTTTGGCCAGATAAAGTGGCGATGATCACTGCCGGATTCTAAACCCTCCAGATAAAGTAGTGATCATTCCGCCGGACAAACTCACGAACGAGATATGCATTCACCGGTCAGCTCTCTAGGGTTGGCCAGATAAAGTGGAATGATTATCTCGGGACCGCTAGAGATTTATCTCTATAGGGTTGCGTCTTATGTCTTAGTGCATATCTCACTAATAAGTGTAGTGCCCTCGCAAACATGCTGTAACAAAGATAAGTTAAGTTAGAAACGTTTAGTCACGACATGTTGATGAGCATGAAGTAAACTCCAGAATTGAGTCGGTCTCATAAAGATAACTTAATAATAATTAATGAACCTTTCGTTGTAAGACTTGATTATACATTAGTTTCTTCCTCTAAGTACTTTATACTTACCTCAATTGCATATGTTGTTTTGTGTGCTTTTGGGGTGAGAAGACGAACATGTTGTCCTTGAGCTCGTTGAGGGGTTCGATGATGTTTTGATGACGTTGGTGCTGATGATGCTTTCTTTTACTTTCTTTTAAAGGTTGTACTATAGTATGTTGTAGATTCTTAAATAACATGTTGTACTTTTATTCCAAGTTTGTAAGACAAGTGTTGTATCTTTATTTTGTAACATCGTACGTTGTAAAACTTTATCTCGTTGTTGTAAGCTTTTCCTTTCTACCCCTAGTCGGTTTGTATTCTATTCTAGTAGCATTTATGATTTTACCCGAGCCTTTTGGGCTTCCGTAGCTTTAATTATAATACGACGACGTAGAGGCTGACGTATAATATTGGATTTATTTAATGTTATACGCGTCGAACGCTCTCTTCCGGATAATGGCTCGGTATCCGGGAGCAGGGCGTTACATTTAGCTTCATGATCTGCCACAGTATATATGCATTGCCTTAGTGGTAATACTTATTCTAACGTTTGTGGAATAGACGGATGGTCGTTAATTTATACAAATCCATAGCTTATTTTAAGATTATACTATTAAAAACACAATATGACACATTAAAAATGTTCCACGCCATTTGTCAATAAATGAGATATATAACACACTGGATAATAAAGGTTCTTGGTGTTCCGTAAATTTGCTGCAAGTTCTGATAATGTATGTCGTCTGCTTTATGACCCATCATACGGATTGAAGTACTAGTAATATGTAGTACGATTAAAACTTGACGGTTGTCCTATATATGTAATAGGAAATGGTATGTGCACTTTTATTTTTGTCAAAGTTTATGGAACGTGACTTGATGAGCTTATCTACTTTGTGTTCAACCTTCTTTGATTGAGCAAAGTTTTTGCCTTTGCTTTGCATTTGTCTTGTGTTAACTTGTTATTTATGATTTAAAGGGGATGTGAATATTGTTATTATGTTTTAATCTCTTTAATTATAGAGACTTTATGATGCAACAGTTGTACAAAGTGGCATACATTAGAGCCTCTTCATTTTTACTCTCTTTCACATAATACATTTTTATCGTGTGTGAGAGATTAGAAATGAATGGTTGTAATGTATGCACTTGGGATACAACCTTACTACAACGGTTGTATTATAAAATTTGTCCTTTAATTAGGAGAATATGTGTTTACTTGTTCCTTAAAGTCTACTGTTTTTCGAAAAATAGATAATTAGTGTGGAGGAGGTTGATACGAGTTATAGATATAATCATCGTCACGTTTCAAATAAACACCATTGTTTGTGAGTTCAATTATGAGCACATTTTCTTGAAACCCTCTGTTTGGTTTCGGGTTAAGTTGAGGTTGAATGGATTCAGGAGAGAGAAAATAAATTAAAATAAAATAAAGTAATAATTATAAAGTTGAAATATTGTATTGAAATTTGCGTAAATGAAAAAATGATTGTTGAGAGAAATTTTAATAAAGTATTATATTGATAAAGTAATTGTTACTGATCAAGTAATGGTTAAATAGTGTAGTAGGTGAATAAAGTGAATTGATTAATATTATTTTATTTGTTGATGTTGAAATGGTTGATAGGAGAAGTTATAATAAAATAAATAAAATAATGGTAAATAAAATATTGAGTTGGATCTAACTGGATCCAACCCCACCCGAAACCAAACAACCTAAGGGCTCAGATGACATGATTTGGTTAACAAAGAGTCATGAATTAACACCGATGAATGGCTCAACAATCATACAACTAGCTATGTGAGAACTTAAACAAGTCTGATCGCGATTGTTTTATAATCTCCCTCGAGGCCATGGGTTGGTACCAAACTTGTTATGTACTTAGTAGCCGCTCTAAACTACCCCTGAGCCCATGGGCAGGTCTTTGGCTCGGGATATGAGGCTACTCCATATCATTGACTTGGTACTGCAAGTTGGCTTTACTTACACGTGATTTGTCGAGTACACCTTTATCATTCCCACCACGACTGGATTCACGGGGCAAGATCAATTTTCTATTAACACGTTCATTTTGTTCACGCCACCATCACAACATGATTATAATTACATCACCACATTGGCTCGAGACATATACCCATTTGAGTATCATTCATTACCACATACATTATGTTTTACATAGAGAATCACCGTCTTAAAACCTATGATGTTATACTAGTTTAAGCATCATGTGGCATTTTCTCGGAAACAGACATGGACACCCCTTTAGAAATTCAGGGTTACTAAACATACACTACAAGAAACACAATTTCTTGCCACAACACAAAAAAATGGCTAATATATACTTAGCTAAACTCACTTGCCACGTAATTGTGGCTAAAGTAAGTAGTATATAGCAACACATTTTTTTGTGTGTCAAAAACTAGTGTAGTTAAAGAGTGTTTTTCTTGTAGTGCCCCCTTCAAAAATCTACTTATTAAGTATCTCATCGAAGGTTGTATTCATGATAATCTTACCATTCGACTCCATGATTCAATAAAATGAAGATGGAAATCAAACAAAAGCTTATTGTTATGAAGATCTAAGTTAGCTCTCTTGAGAAAGGCTGAAAAGCACAGATTCTCTCATAGTAGCTCTGGAACATCGGAAGATTGTAAAGAAATGAACAATAGGGTTCATCCTCATTTTATAGCAATAAAGGAATGTAGCCGATGAGGCGTGTTGGATCGTACTTCATGTGATCGGTGTGATCTTCCAGAATTTCATGATACAATGCCTCGAGAAAAGCAAATCGGCATTCCAAATTTCAAAATGATACAGGATGGCATACGTCATTCACGTCAGAAATGTTTATACTTCAGCCTCTCAGATCGTGGCGCATCTCATATGAGCAAATCTAACTCATGATCCCAACTTAGGTTGAGAGTGGAGGGATGGGCATATGACATGGGTGAGACCGGTTACCCTACGCGTGGCACTCATTGAGCTTCATACAGAATAATGAAGGTTGCCTCAGCACATAAGCCGACATGGGTTCGGCTCAATATCGAGCCTCTATCGGCGAGACTCATCTTCAACATGGCGTAGGTTGCCCCTATATATCATATGGCCGACGAGGTGCCAGTCGCCATCGATCGGTCCCTTATAGCCGACGTGGTGCAAGTCCCCATCGATCCCTCATAGCATCCTCGCTCTCAGACAACCGTTACCTCCACTAAGCGAGCATTCTAGGCATTACTCCATGAGCTATAACTACTCCATATATAATGGCCTCGTAACTACTCCAAGATATACGCTCCAATACTACAGTACGCGGTAACACACCATCTAACGATGGAACACTATATAAATAGCTCATCACTCTCATTTATCAGATACACCCATTATACATTCAATATACATATTCTAAGCTCACGGTTTATTGAAATTCATCTATCACCATATTGACTTGCATGTCGGAGTGTCCTTTAGAGACAAGCTCTGAAACCTCTCACTGCCGGATCATCAATTGATAGTCTAATTACCCAATTCAAGATTCAATTTATACCGGAACGACATCCGATATGGTCGAATGTGTAATGCTAAAAATAAATAGATATAAACGGGCATATTGTCTCTCCATAAAATATTAGGTGAGTAATTCAATTTTTTAATAGGTACAAAAACATATATTAAATAAATGAACGTAGTATTATTTTATGGTCTAAAGTTGTTTTATTAATAATATAAAATACAGTTTATTGTTATTGTAAGGTTTTATGTTGTGATGGGTTGCATTATTTAATAGGAGGTTCCCAAGGTTACAACTTACGGACTTTTTTTTTTTTAATTTATTAACTGTTTTTCTCACTCTTCCTTAAGCTCCATTTCACGAATTCCTCATGTGGTCTTCTTTTTTCCCTTAGCAATTTTTTTTTTTTATTATTATTATTATTTTTTTTTTTTTTGGCTTGCAAATTCATAAGAGCTTCTAAGGCAGCACAAACATAGGGGAATTTGCGTGAACTGTGATAAGTATTCGTGATTTTTTGCGGGAACGGAGAAACATGTTGGACCTTAACCTGGCGGTTTTTTCACCGGCAGTCTTCTCCGAAGGTGTTGACAACGATAATTCCTTGCAGTTTGTCGAAATTTCAGCGTCTCAAATGGAGAATTCAGGCACGTCCAACTCCTCCGTCGTCAATGTCGACTCCTCCAGTACCGCCGGGGATGTTGATTCTTCCTCCGATCATCAATTAGAAGCTTCCACATTTAGTTTTGGTATATTGAAGAGTTTCACCGGAGCAGCAGCAGCTGAGAGCGAGAATAATCAATGTGGTGTGCTTTTGAAGGAACTGTTTCCTACGACTGTTAATGGAGTCATGACGGAGACAACTAGAACTGGACATCATTGGTTGGATCTCACGGGGAATTGTCATGGTTCACCGAAGAAGAACATAATTCATCCTCAGCAGCAACAGCAGAGACAGTTGGTGAAGAAGAGTCGAAGAGGACCGAGGTCTCGAAGTTCTCAGTATCGTGGAGTCACATTTTACCGTAGAACTGGAAGATGGGAATCTCACATTTGGTATTGCACTATTCTACACATCTTTACTTTTATATTTTTGTGCTCTGCTAGTATTTTACCATCAAATAAGTTCCATCATCGAATAGATTACTGCGGTGTGCCTACTGAACTTATTAGTCCAATTTGTGTGTGTATATTGCATTTCCTTTTCTTGTGGTCCTATTTTTGTAATTCAGATTGTCCTTCGATTCGCATTTCACCGTTCTATCTGTATTTCTGAACGATGTTGATCTCTGTATTTGCAGGGATAGCGGAAAGCAAGTTTATCTGGGTATGTTATTTTTCAAATATGTTCTAATTGACCTTTTTTTTTTCCTCTGCAAATTCTATTGTGGATAATTAGGAAGAATCCTCTTGTTGATTAAGGTTCTTTTGGATTTTTTTTATTCCTATACGACAGGTGGATTTGACACTGCACATTCTGCAGCCAGGTGATAAACATATATTGTCACTATCACAACATATATGTGTTTACATTACTTTTCTCTGATAATTTATGGATTCTTGTCCTACGTATTTAGGGCATATGATCGTGCCGCACTCAAGTTTCGGGGAGTTGAAGCAGATATTAACTTCAATGCCAGTGATTATGAAAATGATCTAAAGCAGGTATGTTTGGCTCCACAATGTTGGATGCATGAACATTAATTGTGTGTGTGTGTGTGTTGGTACCTCTGGGTGGTTGATCTGTTTTATTGATGCTTGGACAGATGAGCCATTTAACAAAAGAAGAATTTGTTCACATACTTCGTCGTCAAAGCACTGGATTTTCTAGAGGTAGTTCAAAGTATAGGGGAGTGACACTTCACAAATGTGGCCGCTGGGAAGCTCGAATGGGGCAGTTTCTTGGAAAGAAGTAAGAAATCGACAGTAACTTTTAAATACCTATGAATGCATCTGAGGAATAACTAGCTTAGTTCAATCATCTTCAATAACTTTGCACTCATTATGTGGAAGTAAAACTGTTTGCATTATGTGGAGATAAAATTAAGGGATCACATGGAATGTCTAATGCAGGTATATTTATCTTGGACTCTTTGACAGCGAGATTGAAGCAGCCAGGTCCTCTCATCCTATAAGTTTAATGTTACAGTGCCCTAAAGTTTTAAAACTTGCCCTTAATGTCTTCAAGGTCCGTTGTTGAATGGCTTTATCTTTTCAGGGCATATGACAGGGCTGCTATAAAATGCAGTGGAAGGGAAGCAGTCACCAATTTTGAGCCAAGCTTGTATGAAGGGGAGATTGTTGTGGAGGCTGACGACGGGGGTACTATGATCTTGATTCTTTTTTCTATTTGCAATCTTTCAATGTTTATCCACATAGTTCTATTGTTATTTATGTTGCTGCCATTACATTTGTAGGCAGTAAAGATGTTATTGATCTGGACTTGGGTATGGCTCCCCCTGGGCTAGCTGGTGGCCACAATGATAAGAGTGATGCCGGATTCGAGAGGGTCAAGGGTAGTTCTGCGTTTGAACATGATCATGGTGGACAAAGGGTAAACAGAATCAATTAGGCTTTTGTAACATTCAGCTTATGACTGAAGTGCAAAATGGTGAACATCTTCTATTGTTATTTCACTTAGTTTCTTTTTTATGACTTTACAGATGCAAAAGTCCAAAGCGGCGACAATGGCTACTCAATCGCCACTTGTCCCTTCTATAGCATCTCAGAACTCTGCTTATAGCAATGGCAGAAGTTCATTTTTCTTTCCCATTCATAAGGTAAATCATTTGTGCTTATTTCCACTGCTTATGTGGCTGCAATGTCTGTTTATTATGCTGGCATGGCATGGCATGGCATCTCTCGAAAACGAAATGCACATTGTAGTTCATTTATTCATTTGGAACAACGAATAAAATCCGCAAGCTTTTATGCAGGGAAAAGCAATAGGAGAAACTATGGTAGTCGGTTCCACCCCAAACTGGGCATGGCAAACCGAACACCAGCACGGAGGCGTGTTTTCTCCGGTGGCAGTTTTTCCTACTGCAGCATCATCAGGATTCCATAGTTCTACTTCTAGCAACCCCGCTTGCTCAGTTTCAGTTCCTTATCCTCATCCTCATCCTCATCCTCATCCTCATCCGCATCAACCCATGTTTCTGTTGCCTACATCTACTCTACATAGTATCCCTACATCATTCTCTAATGGGAGCAACATGACACAGTATCATTACAAGAACTGAAGTTGTTAGCAGCAGGTGAAAATAACTACTGGTTTATTCTTATTCTAGACAATCTTTCCCCTTTTGAAGGCTGTTTTTGGGCAAGAGTAACTAGTTGTGATAGCTAGTATCTGAGCACACATTATATGAACACTTTGTTTCGGCTCTAGTTTGTTCTTTTTTAAGCTACGTCTTCCCCGCAGGGTATGATCAACATATACGAGTTATGTAACGAGTACAAGTTCGTGAATTTCTATATTATATGAAGGAAAAAAAAAAAAAAAAAAAAAAAACAAGTTTCACTTAAGTCTGGTTGAGTCTTTTAAATTTTAAATGTGACATGTTAAAAGGGTACTACAGTGCACTGGAACGTCTAGTGCGATGTATAGCACGAAACGTTGTCGTCTTGTAATAATTATATATTATTTTTAAACAAAGCAATAGGGCGTCAGTTTTACCCTCTAGGGTGCATTGGATGAGATTTGATGTCAATTTGCGTGGTGCATTATTGTCTCAATTTTGGAAAGTAAGATGTCACAATGAATACTATTCTTCCAAGCAAAGCAAAGCATAAAAAAGTGTACAAAAGATAACACACATGTAGATGTAGACTTATTTGGACACTAGGGTCTAGGGGTGAGATCTGCTGAGAACATGAGGAGTATTTTAGGAAAAAAAGCCAAGTACGAAAACAATTGCGTGTGGAATTCAAAACTTGTTAAAAGCTATACAGGTAGTGAAAGAGGCGTAGCCATGTACATGCAATTTATAATATAATTTTATTTAAATCAAGGACTGACTAATAGTAGATATTTATATGGTACTACTACTAATAATAATGGATATTTCGTCCTCCTTTAATAATAGGAATGTGATTATAATGTGATAAAATAAAGAAAATCATACAATAATTTATTTGAGTAATAAAAACGTGACAGAACCGGAATTGTGTTAAAAAGGGACATTTGGACAAACGTATGTTGGTTCAGAAGGAAAAAAAGAAAGACACGCTTACGATTACATGGACTGATGAGTTGAGTGAGGGCCGAGGGGTCTGTCACACGGCTTTCTTCTATGGTGAGTCTATTTAAGAAGTAAAACATATAGATGAATCTAGAATATACAGTTTCTATTCAAAATTATCCACATGTGTGGTTTAAAATCATCCATATTTTTTTACGAAACAAATGAAATGAGCAGAGAAAAATTACATCTGGGTTGGGTATCATACGGTGTATTGTTGTAGGTTGACTGATAATATCTGACGGATTTGAGGAGGAGGTTTGACCCCATTATCCTCGGCTTTCCTCTGAAACAAAGCTAGGCTGTGGTCCTTTTACTTCATAGATAAAGACTGTGGTCCTTTTACCTGAAAAAAAATCAGAAAACCAATTACTTTTCAAGTACCGGACTGTTTGCTCTCCTCAAAATAAAAAGAAAAACCTTACTCAAAAAAAAAAAAACACACACACACATTTCCGGAGAAATTATTTCCTAGTTATTCTGTTTATGGAATAAAACATTTAGATAAATCTGGACTATACAGTTTTAATTTGAATTAAAACTGTATAGTCCATATTCATCCACATAGTATAACTTCTAAGATATAGTAACCATGCAAGAATCACTTTTTTTCCTTTGGGGTTTGGAAAAAATATATATATATATATATATATATATATATATATATATATATATATATATCTTCCTATATATAAGAAGGAAGGGTTTTTAACCCCTCCCTCCACGTGTCCAAGGAAATTTTATTGTCCAGGGGAATTTTATTGTAAAGGGAAAAATTTACGCTGAGTAGAAAACTGGGCCTCTTTTTTACTACATCCTGGCCCATTGTCGTGAAATATGAAAGCCAGGCCTTTAGGATATGCGTTCCATTATTGTCTCAACCGCCTCCCTCTCTTACCCTAGGTTTTCTAGGGGACTTCTTCTCTCTTTCCAATCGATCGAGTTGTTGGGGTTGGTTTTTGCAGCAGAGGGCAGGTGAGCGGGTGGGATTTCCGGATTCATGGCGTCAGCAGTACGAAAGAGAATGGAGGGTTCTCACAGATGTTCAGTGGATTCGGCCATCTCAGTTGGTAAGTGTCTCTCCTCCCTGTTGATTTCATCATTACTTACCTACGTACACACTTTTTAAGCCACTGAATTTTTTGTTTATATACTCTCGCCTTTTCACTCCCACTGGTTTCTGGTGTAATTTGAGGGTCATCTAGCACCAATTAGTGTGTGTGTGTCTGCAAAAAATCCAGAAGGTTAAATGGCTACAAATTTGTGTTTAAGAATTTAGGTCATGCATGAATCCTTCTGTGCATACATTTTTGCCTGTAATTAAGCTCAGATTAAACACCTGCATGCTCCATTTATTGTTTACCCTTTACCGTGCATCATCATTTAGGTATAAATTGGTGGGTTGCTACCTGCGTGCGGTCTGATTTGTAGTATTATTCATGTTGCCTGCACTTTCTTCTTGCTTTGATGTTGATTTCTTGAATAAAGCTTCATCCTTTCCCTCTCTTGTACGCCTGAAACTCCTAAAAAATGCTGGAGCTTAAAATGTTGGTCTAAGCCTTCTTTGTTAGGCATCCCTTTAAACCTTCTGAGGGCTGTGCTTGAATTAATGGTTTATGTGGTTGGAAAATATATGGTGTGTTGTGTTCTCCTCACACCCTGTTAAGTAAATGTTCTTTGTTCTGCTTGTTGGGAGCTTGTTTCGGTCTTTCATTGGTTTGTCGTTTATTAAATAAGAACATCTAACCCATAAATAATGATGGTGCTTGAAAGGTAAAAAACTTCTGCGATGTTTCGTTTTTCGGGTGTGTTATATCTATACAAAGTGGTGCCTTTTTGAAATCCAAGCTTCTGGTTTTGGTTATTTTGACATATTTTGTGTTGCTATGTATGTTTTGTTAATATTTGTGCGTTGTTTTACGCTGTCTTCTCAGATGTTTCTGGTTTCTAGGCTGTTTCGTTGTCTTTGTGGTTTTTTTACATCTATATGAGCTGATGTTTTCTATTTAGGTTCCTCAGTATGACTTTGAAACTTCTGCTGCTGCTTATATGTAATGCTTGATGGTCAAATCATAAGTCTCTGCTTTAATATGAAAAAATTCCATGTGCCTAGCAAGACATAGGTAAAGATTTGAAATTTAGTAAACTGCAATCAAGGTTATTCATCTTTCTTTAGTATATGCTTCACCAGGTTAGAAAATGTTCGTGTGTGTATTGATTAACCAAATAGATCACAGGGTAATAGTAATCACCAAATAAACAGCTTTGTATGTTTTGCTTGCAGCCATTAAAATATATTGATAAACAAAAGTAATCACAAACATTAATATGAAGAAACAACAGCTGATAGAAATAACAGCTTGGTATGTTCTGCTGTGATGTACAGCGACAACAGAGAACTTAATACAATAATTTGTGATTTGAAAAAAAAGCTTAGCTTTATGGTGTACAACTACAGAGTTAAAGAAATAAGTCACAGGTTCTCCACAGCCAAAGGTTTCAGAGGCCTTTAAACTAATTTGGCCTTTACATTAAACAAATGCAGTAACAACCTTTAAACTAATTTGGCCACAGTCACAGGTTCTAAAAACTAATTAGTTTAATTTGTTTAGTGCTACCGGAGTCTCGACTAGCCCCCTGTGGTTTTGATGTTGCTGGTGTGCCTGAATTTTGGTGAATGACAGAATAAGAACTGACATCAGATTCTGCTTAAATGGCCTAACTTTTTGTGTGATTTTCTTCTTGTTTTGTGATTAAGAAAGTTACAAGCTTATGTGGCCTTTCAAAACAAAAGCTTTATGTTTTCTGCTGAATGTTGTTGCATTAGAGAGAGAAACAATGAACCTAAAACCTAGGTCTACAAGAAAGCACTGTAATTTTGTTCATCTAGACAACTTTTAATGCATTAGAGAGAGTAACAATGAACATATTATGCATTTATTTTTCTTTTGGTTTTTCTTCGTCTGTCATTTTGTTGCTTCTTTTGCTTTTTAGACTTCAAGAAATCACTGTTTTCTATGCATAAATTGGGTTTGGATCGGATTCTGCTTAAATGGCCAAACTTTTTATGTTGTTTCGTAACAGTAACACTTCTTCTGTGCCTTCTTCTACAGGATCTAGGGAAAGCATACTTTCAAGAAAAGTTTGCTGCATACGCTCAGGTTTGTGCTCCCTTTATGTTCTTTGAAAACTTCATTCAACTATTGCTTTGCATTGCTGCTCAATTAAAATGCTTCTGTTGGTCTACTATTTTTGTATGTTTTTTACTCACCCCCAAAATATCTACGTGTGCATGATTTCGTTCACAAACTTTAACATAATTTAGTAAGGTGGTTCTTTTACCTGATCCACAAATAAAAAAAGCATAAAAATATAGGTAAGTAAAAAACAAAGCTTGGTTAGCTTTAAGAAATTAAGACATCCGTGATCATACACATGTACAAAGCAACCAATAGAAAAAACTCCTTTATCTTAAAATAACACAAACGATCTATGAACTTAAACAGAAATTCTCGAAGTCAGGGAAAATGCTAAGCACTTAGAAAACGGAGACTAAGAACAGCATAAAAGATCAATTTTATGTGGCTTATTCTACAAGATACTTGTTTATGTGGCTTATTCTACAGGATCTAGACTCAGCATACTTACAGCATAGACAGTGAAAACAGAAGTGTTCTTTAGTAAAGGTATTTATACGTGCTCTTTAGCGAAGAACAAGTTGTTCAGTCGAAGTTGGTTAAGCAAGTTGTTTAATCCATGTTCTGGTTGACCATTTAATCCAAGCTGTTTAATCCATTGTTAGGCAAAACACTTGTTCTACTGTTTTATAAATGGTGATGTTGCAACAGAGATTAAATTTTAGAAACATCAATAGACCATACATCAGCAGACTTATAGATCAGCAAACCATATATCAGCAGGCTTTGTTGGAACTCAGCAGGGTTAGTTACCCTGCTGAATGTGTATTAGTAATTAATGTTATACTTAGTATTTGGTATTATTAAACCTGCCAAATTAATACATCAGATTCAAGGCATTTTACTATCAGAGGATTCAGAAACTCATTTTATCTAGCAGCTATGATGGTTTGATAGTTAAGTGTGAAAAAAAGTATACAAGCGGAGTAATCATCAATAAACACCTAAATAAAACCCAAAAAAAAACAAAAATGCCTTTGATATCAACCTTTTCTTTCAAATGTTTACTGGTATGTTTAATACTTGCTGTTTAGTCCTTACTGTTTAAAGAACAAACTCCTTTTGAATTCATTGTTTAATCCATATTTTAACAAATATACTTTCAAAGCTTCATCTTAGGACAAATAACATAAAGAAGTCGTGAATTTTTTTCGTTGTTAGCTTCCACATGTTTCTGTGTACTGTTCTTACACTGACATATTTACCCCTCTGGCTGTAAAGTATATGATATCAATTTCTTCCCATGCTTACCTATGCTTTGCTTGTGACAGCTTTTGGGATTCAAGGTTTTTACAGTTCCTACGCAACACAGTCTGCAAACTTTCTCCAGGTCAGTGTAGTTAGGGGATCTACTGCAAACCCCGTAGTTAGGGGATCTACAGCAAACCCCGTAGTTAAGGGATCTACAGAAAATCCCGCTTCGCACAATAGTGTGGTGAACATTGTAGGTAGATTCTTTGCTCCTTTAATGTGATCTTTTATGCACTCCTCTCTTGTCGCCAATCCTAAATAAAACAGCTCGACTTTCCGAAAGTGTAGGATAACCATAGTTACTGTAGTTTACTTCACATTCTAATGCGTACTAAAGGGGCTGCAAAGCCTAGACCTGGCTACTTCACCGCCAAACATACGCATGAAATTCTGCCTGCTAAGCGGCCAGGTAAACATGCCTTGCACCATCCCACAACAGATAGAAGCAGTAAATTGTTACACGACAATGCTACTTCACATGTTGACCGTGCTCCACCACCTAAGAAAGCTAAGCATAGGACACAAACCAAATGTACTGCTTATCCAAACGATATGCTGCCTCTCAGCAACATGAATGTTGATCCTGTCGCTGAACACTCTTTTACCAACCCAAGAAAGCGGCCATTCATGCAACTCTCAGCCCCACCCTTTGTGGATGGGGTACCCGACATATGCATGGGTGGACCACACAAAACTACCTTGCTTCCAATACAAGTTATAGACAAACATGCCTACAGACAAGAAGCCATTGCACGGTGGAAAAAAAAAACATGTAGCCATAAAAGGCCACTGCAAACACTTATTCCACCAACCAAAAAACAGAAAGGTAGAACGTTGCTAGATAACATTGCTACCTCACCTATAGAACTAAAGAAACAAAAAAACTGTACTTCTTGCGGAGCCAAGAAATTTAAACATGAGACCTCTAACATGTGTTGCTCCAATGGAGATATCACACTAGCTTCCACTGACATACCTAATGTAATGAAAAGCCTGCTTACATGCAATACAAAAGATGCTAAGGCGTTCAGATGTTCAATACGAACTTACAACAATCACCTAGCTTTTACATCACTGGGTGTAAGATATGACAAAGAATTGTCGCGTAGAAACAACGGTATCTACACCTTCAGGGTACAGGGACAGGTGTATCATTTCTTGAATGACTTGTCGCCTGCTGATTGCCCCCCCAAAAATCTGCAGCTGTACTTTTACGATACAGACTATGAGATTGCTGCTAGGTTGGATGTGTGTGCTAGATTAGCACAGCCTGTACTACAGACTTTGCTTACCGTAATTGAAGAAAACCCGTATGCAAGGTTTTTCCGAGCCCTTAGAAACATACCTGACATAGAAGACAAATACCTATTCTTGCAAACCAATCCTCTTCTCAATCAAAAAGTCTACAACAAACCAACAGTTGAACAGGTTAGCGTGATTTTAAATGAAGCTGATAACAGTGAAACATTCTCAAAAAGAAACATTAGAGTCTACACTGAAGGAGGCCATTCGAAATCCATTAATTATTATTATGGATGTTATGACCCCTTGCAATACCCCTTGATGTTTCCTTATGGGGAAATAGGTTGGCACCAAGGCATTGCCAGAAACGGTGTTAGATCCCTGAATAAAAAGAAAAAAAAAACATGTAGCCATGCTCGACTAGATCCACTGTCATTCGAGACAGCAGAAGAACTGCTCAGGAATGAAGAAGAAGGTAGTCTTATAAACCTATGCTTCCTTCTGGTTTGTATGGAACGGAAGATTAATTAGACTAACTCCTAGCCATTTATTCACAGCCTTGACTGAGTGTACACAGACTGAAACCTATGTTTCTGTCCGGGAGTATTACTCTTACAAATTTCAGATTAGAGATGGCGATGAATCTTACTTGTTGCATTTTGGCCGTTTGTTTCAGCAATTTGCAGTAGACATGTATGTTAAACTAGAAACTCAGAGACTAGACATGCAGTCAATCCCACTTGTCATACGCTTTTGGAAAGACTTGTTGGCTCCTTATGATCCAAGCGTTGACAGCTTCCACAAAGGGCCAGTCACTATAATTGCATCAAATCTTCAAGTCAAGACATTTCATGGTATGTTTGCTTTTCCATTTTACCATTGACTGCATTCTTGTCTTGCTGTTCCAACCTCTAATGCTGCTCTACTGGCAGGCCTCTCCTTGGCTACACGAGAAAACACTTACATAATTGAGAACCCACCGCTGCCAGAAAATGACATCCTAAACAAATGGTAACATGCTTTTCCTAAAATTTAACATACAGCCTCGAATACAATGCTTACCTATACTGTTTCTAATTCACAATAAAAAGGTATGCTGAAAATGCACAAAAAAATCCTGACTGGTTGAAAGATAAGGCCTACGAGGATGCACGGCGCTTCTTTGTACCGCCCGAACAAGACAGTGTCTTGGCTTTGACAACTGCAATGTCGTCTTTCGACAATGTTAGTCGCTACATCGCTGTCACTCACTCAGTGTTTCTTTTTTTTAAAAAAAATAAAAACTCACTTTTACTAATGTGTAGGTGAAAACATGCTGGATTAAAGCCAGCCTTCGCTTAAGTGTCACACGTAATCCTTTGCACTACATTGTTTGTGCCAACTGCGGAATAGAAGTCACAGCTGGCTTAGACTGGGATGTTACATGCTCCGGATGTCGAGTTCTATCACCAATGGAAATAAAGTAATCCTCCGTGCACTTCCCTAATAAATATATTCACGCTTTTACTGCCACCACTTTTATGTGTTTCCCTTACACTTATGCTCGCCCTTACAGGCTCAAACTTCCCGTTACATTGAATGATGAAAACACAAACATGAGAAGTACAATTAAGTCCCCGGATGCTGAAAAACTTGTCCCATTTACTCCAACAGAAATAATGCAGAGAGAAGAACAGGTACTCCCTTCGACCTTGCTTCGTCATGCGTTATCAATTGGTGCCTTCTTCAGGCCACCCCTTCTACACCTATTGTATAGTTGTTTTATGTTCTTTTCTCTGTTGCATGTTTATAGTAGGTGCTTATAAGAGTACACATTATACATCGTTTGTCTTTATGGTATTTGGGCTGATTTTAGGAATAAAAATAAGTTTGTGGTGTTCCTTTTTAAGCAATTGATTGTTTGTATCTATCCTTACCCGCTCCAAAACTAAGGCTGTAACGATTGATACATAGTTAGCATACGCTTCTTGTTTATTAAGGTCTACTACTATTGCAAAGCTCTTTTTGCTTCTGCTACTATTTGGAATCCCATGTGTAATATTTTTGCATAGAATAAAGTATACATTTTAGTTTCAATTCAGCAATTGAAATTCTGTGGTTTTACCAACAACACTTGCACCAAAAAACAAACAAACAGCACTTTCACTAATCCACAAAGTTCTTTTGTTGCTGTAGTGGTTCAAAAATGAGGGGAAATAAACAAAATCTGGTTTAAATATTACTGTACTAATTACACACTTATTGCTTATCCTAAAATTAATGGCGCATAAGTATGAACAAGTATTGGCTTATCTCGTGTGTTCTTTTTGAAAAATATTGTGGTTTTTCAGTATTCATTTCTTCAATCTTCCAGCATCTGAGACTTTTATAGTATTGAATTTTAAGTTAAAAAAACACAGCATAGAAAGGATTCTGTGTAGTCAATAGACCAATTCTAATTGGTGAAACAATTATGGCTGCCCAGCCCTCATTTTTAAAGAACATTTTAGACACACACCCTGCACTGCTTACATACCTGCTTCCTCCTACGCAACGCCTACATTTCCAATCACCTACATCACACACGTGTATGCTTATTTTTTTTCCGGTTAAATTCACCTACATAAATGATAAATGTTACATTCCCGCCTTCTACGCAGGGTCAATCAATTGTGGACGATATTTCTATTGCAATGGATAACACAGAAGTTGTTTGCTTCGTCAAGTACTACGACAAAAAAACAGATTCTGCACCGGTACGAAGATATGTCATACTAAAGACATATACACTTGATGAACTAGAAGGCATCCGCCAAGGCAAAGCATTGACGACACCTGAAACTATCAGCATTCATTCACAAGATCATTCTGCTCTACCTTCTGAAGCTGCCCTCTTGTCGCCTACGTCAAACAAAGAAACTGGCTCCCAAACTGAATTCTTCACCCCAACAACCAAACAAATCCTTGAAGAAGTCGGCCAACAAAGTAACCAAACACCATCCAGTAGTGTAGCTTCACCAGCCGCTAAAAGAAGCATTAGCTTTGGCACCATAACTGCCGAAGATTTGCAGGCTGCTACCTCAGAACAGCCTACCCAACAAAGCCCCGCCTCCGCAGAGACACCAAAGAAGAAAAACAAAGGAGAAAAAAAGTGAAGCTTAGGCATTCCCAGTAATTCTGTCTACCAGCCATGGAGGCTTTTGTGTACCAGCCATAGAGGCTTTTGTTTTGCACTACATTATGCCTGCTAAGGCGCTATATGTATAACTTTATTCTACTCTTTCGCATCCGTCGCTTTCTTTTGGTTACGCTTTTGCTGCACATCTGATAACACTTTTGCACAGTTATCAGTTCAGTTGCTTCTTTATAAACATGCTGTCGATATATGTAATATGTCTTTAAGAACTCTTGTGACATTTTATGTCTGTGTTTAATGGTCGCAGATTTAGCCTTCCTCTGACATTTAAATTCTTCGCTTCGCACTCTACAATCCCCTTACATTAACGCACTTTTTCTGTCCTTCTGCATGCTACCGCACCATCATTCATTAGCCAAAAACAACCGCAGCTCATGGGCCTTGCGACGGACTTGCGGTGCAAGTCCCCAAAACTCTCTAGTATATATATATATATATATATATATTTCATAAATCCATGTCATATTTTGGAAATCCTAATCATTAACGTGTGTGAAGTTCAAATTTTTGGTGGGTAAACTTTATAGATATATACTCACTCCATTACTTATTATTAGTCGTATTTGAGAAAAACACACTAATTAAGAAAATGAGTAATTACATTGACTTTCATGATAAAATAAAATAAAAATCTTGAAAAGTGTAGTGGTATATTGAATATGAAAGATTGATTGATTGAATTAACTTAGAAAGTTGAAAATTAATATCGAAAAGCTGAAAGAGTATTAAAATATATATTGAAAATATAACTACGACAGATAAAACAAATTATTTTGACAACTGCGATAGTTAAATAGGAATGGAGGGAGCATATATTATCGGACCTCGGTAAATTAATGGATATACGAAATTTGAGGCAAATGATTTTAAGAAAAATATGCATATTAGTATGTCATACATCTAGTTATTTGATGCAGAATATAGAGTATTCATAACATTGTGTTTTAAGGATGTGATACATCGTAAATTCACAAAATAGTAATTATGTCATTTCGGAAATTTAGTGGACTTATTAACTTATTACATTTATTTCCATTTATTTAAAGGAGAAAAAGGGCGTTGGGTTAATAAGGGTAAAATTGGGAATGTCAACTAACCTAAAACCCCCCATACAAAAAACCTACCTTCGTTCTTTCATTCCAAGTTTTGAGAGGAAAAAGGAAACAAGAGAGAACGAGAAGAAAGAAGACGAATTTCACCAATGTGCTCAGTCTATCCGTTGGTTTTTTCAGATCAATTACATCAAAACGACCACAACGAATAGGACAACATTTTGACATAAAGATTTCTTTGATCAAGTACGGATCTTCAAAACCTGTTTTTGAATCTAGACCCATATTTTAGAGCTAGAGCTTTTTTTTGGACTTTTCTTATATTTGAGTTGTTTAGAATATGAAAAGTTTTTGGGTGCAACTGCAATATACGGATTGCACCCGTGTGGAATGATATGGACCATCTGTTTCTGAACTGGATTCAAACTGTGTGGTCCAGATTTGTTTAAGTATCAATTCAGCACATGTGGAGATACCACACAATAACTACCCTTAGAATATTGTAGTAACATTAGACTTTCGTTTTTGTTGTTAGATTTGAGGCAAGTTGCTAGATTCTTGGTGGATTTGAGGATTGGCTTTGATCTTTTAGGTAATTTCACGATACAACGCGTTGAGATAAGCAAATTTGCAGGCATGCGTCACTTACGTTAGAACATTTATACTACGACCTCTCAGTTCGTGCCACATTTTCTCTATGCAGACCGAACCCACGATACATATCCTAGCTCGGGTCTAGAGGGCATTTGACATAGGTGAGATCGGTCACCTACATCTTGCACTCATTGGGCCTCATACCGAATAATGAAGGTCACCTCAGCACATAAGCCGACATGGGCTCAACTTGATATTAGGTCTTTATCAACAAGAGTCGTCTTAACATGGCATATGTCGCCTTTATATATCATAGGAAGACGTGGCACAGGCCGTCCATGGTCTTTTATAGCCAGTATGACGCAGGTCGTCTATTGTCCCTTGTAGTTTTAGTGGTGCAGTTTGTCATCGGTCCCTTATAGCCGACGTGACACACGTCGTCCTCGTTCTTAGATAACCGTTACCTTGACTAAGCGAGCATTCATGGCCTAACTCCATGACCTATAAACGCTCCATAATGGCCTCGTAACCACCCCGAGATATACGCTCCATCTGCGTAGTAACACACCATCCTACGATGGCATGGCACTATATAAAAGGGTCAACCTCCCCATTTCCAAGGTACGCCATTATATGCAAAGTAAACACATACTTTTACATTCTAGCTCTTACATAGAAATATCTCTATCACTCTACTGACTTGAACGTCAGAGTGTTCCACCAAAAGCAAGTTATGAGACCTCTCACGTCTTGTTTGTTTTGCAAGCCCATTACAAAACTCTTTAGATCATCGCTTAAAAGTCCAATTACCTGGATTACCATTCAATTACACCCGAACGATATCCGGCAATAATCAATCAAATACTTATTTTTTGGTGAATCATTTAACCCATGAGATACTTGGTTTTTGAAAGGAAAAAAAAATAATAATAACCTCAATTAAAAATCCGGGTCGGTACAAATATCTTACACACCCCCTTGTGATTATAGACGGAGGTGGTGGATAAAAGAAAATCCAAGTTGATTCACTTCTTTTGGTTTTGTAGTTGTAGTTTTATATAGGAAAAGTAATTGTATACAGAATCTGTCCAGAAAAAATGTGAATACAAATGATGCAAACCATTCAGTAATTTTAATGAAAAAAATAGAAAAAAATGATATCAATCCTTCGATTATTTTTAAGAAACCATCTACATTTTTTCAGCAAGTGGAAAACCACCATCAAATTACATTAGAATGTTTGGCAGCATAATTTCACTAAAATAAAATTAGGGACAATTATTGAAAAGGACACATATTGGACTTAATTAGGCAAAAAAGACATCCAAAACAAACACTTAGTTATAAGGACAAAAATTAAGTAGATAGACTCAAATACCCTTAATGAAGAAAAAAAATTTAAAAAAAAAAAAAGGGAAGGGAAAGGCTGTTGTTGTTGTTTTTCTTCTTTTTGTTTCCTGGAGGACGTTTAAGAGTGTTTTTTTTTTTTAATATTCCTCCTGGACATTGAAAATTAATTTTTTTTTCTTTTCTGGACGTTGATAGTGTGCGCGTGTGTTTTTTTTTTTTTTTTTTCCCGGGACAGTGAAAGTTTATTTTTTCTTTTTTTCATTGACAACCGTGATTCCGTGACCACCGCAATGCATTGCCCAACCCGATGCATTGACCACCCCCGATTAATTAACCACTGCGATGCAAGGACCACCTCGATGCATTGACAACCCTCGATGCAGAGACACCGCGATGCACTAACAACCACGATGCATTGACATCGGCAATCATATATGCAGTGACATCGACAATCATATATGCAGTGACATCGACAATCATATATGCAGTGACATCAACAATTTATGCAGTGACATCGTCAATTAGATATGCAGTGACATCAACATTTTATGCAGTGACATCAGCAATCATATATGAATGACATCAACAATTTATGTAGTGACATCGACAATCATATATGCAGAGACATCAATATTTTATGCAGTGACATCGCGATGCAGAGACCATCGAGATGCAGTGATCACCGGGATGCAGTGACATTTGATAAAACAACACCGTGATGACATTTGATATTTTTCCGACTTAATTTCATAAAATCGATTTATTTTCTTCATAAAATCAACTTCAAATGGTTATATCTTTTGATATAAAACTACGATCAACATAAATCTTTCACCTTAATTCATATTTTTTATGCAGTTACATCGGCAATCATATATGCAGTGATATCAACATTTTATGCAGTGACATCGGCAATCATATATGCGTGACATCAACAATTTATGCAGTGACATCGACAATCAGATATGCAGTGACATCAACATTTTATGCAGTGACATCAGCAATTTATGCAGTGACATTGGCATTTTATGTAGTGACATTAACAATTTATGCAGTGACATTGGCATTTTATGCAGTGACATCGCCAAATCATACACAAACCCACCATCAACGTATATCTTTGCTTTCTTTGTTTCAAGGTGATGCATGTTAAACTAATTGATCATTATTACATCATGATCAACGGTGTTGATACATGATGTGACACTCGTTGTGTCACAACGGTTGTGTCCGGATCATTCCTCAAAAAAAAGAAAGGAAAAAAATAAAATATCATCCAAAGCTTTTCATAATTGATATTTTTCCGACTTAGTTTCTGAAAATTGAAATTTTCTTCATAAAAATTGACGTGATGCAATGACATGTGAAGATGAAGCGACACGTAAAAATGCAGTGACATGTGACGTTAAAAAATGCAGTGACAATTGAAGATGAACAATCCATTCGTGAAGCGTTGCAAAATCTTAAAGAGAGTTTTGTCAATGGAAGGATTTAGTTGCATCTTCCTTTGTTAAGTGTGTTTGTCATCTACATTGGCTGATTTTAACATGCAATTCGTGAATACGTTTAGGTGTAATGAAGTGCTGAGATGAGTTCATCAATTTCCATATGAAAACTTAAAACCCAAAAAATGCAATAACATTGTTATCAGAAGAAGAAGAAAACTAGGCATTAGCCAAAGTATAATGCAGAAGCAATTAAATTACACCATAAAATTGTAATTTATTAAGCAACATCAGTATATTTCATGACGGAGATATTAACAGTTATACATTAGTAGAAATAGTTGCAGTTCATTCATTTGTTGGATAGCCACCCCACTCCCAAAGGGAGTAAGCATTTTTATCCTTCCTTTTTTGCTTTGACAGTACATAAACTTTATCACACAGTGGCTCGGAGAAATTTCCATCACATTTTCTAACCTAACATCCAAATCGTATCACAAAATCCTTCAAAGCAAACCAATTCCGATAATAAATCATGTAAATCCGCACCAGACTATCAAAAACAAGATCTAAAAATACGATTTTTCACAAACAAATAAACGAATTTCATAAGATAAGTCGAATAAAATTAAAACTGGAAATGAGCTAATGCAAGCAATGGATTGCTCAAACCAGTTGCAACCTTCACAATATGAAGCTCTTTGGAGAATGACTCGCCATTACTGGTATTAAAAATTGCAGCTTTTCTTCGGTTAATGACTACATACAATAAACAAAGGAGGGAAAAGCTCCGATTTTAGGTGTAAACAAACAATTTTAGGTGAATCAAAAGTCAGCACTCGATTGGACGGTGACCGAGTCTAGTTCTTACAAACTAAAGACAAAAAAAGGAAGCAAGATTGAACGCTGACTTACACTTTAGCAGACAAGTTGCTACTTCCGGTATGGAGTAACTGGAAAGCTGATTTACAGAAGTAATCGGTGCGAACAAACTGAGAATTAAAGGATTCAGGACTAGGACCGGAAGATTTCGATCGGAGTTTACAATGATCGGAGTAAAATGTATGGAGCAACGAAGAACATCAGAACCCACCCCAGCATCATTGAAGACAATCTAAGCCTTGCCGGAGCATGGTAGAGAGCCGGATAAGCTTCTCCCTATGTCGAATTGCCGGACGGCATAAAATTATGATAAAAAAATCTATAAACAATTTATTGGATTACGAAATGTCTCAAGCAAGTCGTAGATCTCGCGCACGTCGAATGGTCTTCGCAATAAACACATGAGCCGGGGGTGTGCGTAGTCTCCGGGTCAAACCCTTTGATTTAGTTTATGCAATTTTTTGTATGGATAATATATGTGCCTAAATCATTTTTTTTGTGTAGATAAAAAAATGATTGGCGAGAGAAATTGAAATAAAATAATATAATAATAAAATAATGGTAAAAAAGATAGTAAAATAGATAAAGTGAAATGATGTGAGATAATTTAATATTTTTTTTTATTTATAGTCAATGAAATAATTGGTAAGAAAATTATAACAAATAATTGATGAAGTGATATAAAAGAAATTCCGAACCCAACCCCAACCAAACCAAACCAAACCAAAACAAACACAAGTTTCTTTTTATATACGTTGTTTCACACATACTTTAGATTTTGACTAATCTCCTCATAGAAAAAAAGAAAAATACTATTCTCCTCCGCTGCAAAATGAAAAGAAATGATTCTATTATGATATGTTTACGATGTTTTTATCGGTATCACGAATTTATTATCGACAATGACATATTTATAACTATAATATCAATGACAGTGACGTTATTGAAAACCAACGTTAGTGTCAGTGTTACTAACGTTGGTATTGAGATAGAACGTCAAATATAATCGTGATGTTTTAAATAATTTTTTTAATGTCAGAAATAAACGTTTTGCCGACAACAGTTTTGTGGTGTTAATAGAAGTCGCATATATTTAACCGGTCCAACCAACTATAGAACTAAAAAAAAAAAAGTTTGATAACATGACCATGGCCCAAACCCACTTACCCAACAGCAGAGCCAAAGTGTCCAAATCCAAGTAATAGAAAAACTGGAAATAATTATATACTCGGATCTTTTCCGGATCGCCCACTCTCTCCACCACGCTATTTAAATATGTAAATAAAAAAATTAAAAAAAAGAAAAAACCAACGGTGTTGATAACCTAACAGCATAAACCCATTCCCCCATTCCTCTCATCTCAGACGTCTCCTCCTCCCCCTTCTTCTCCAGCGTCCGATCTTCCTCTCTCTCTCTCTCCCTTCTCATCAATCTTCTCTCTTGCTCTCGCGCCTAAACTCCCCTTTCTTTTTAATTTTTATTTTACTTATTATATAAGCAAATCTCAATCACAGGTGCCATCTCATTAGGTATGTTTTTTAATTTCAGTCCCCAAATTCAAACTCCCCTTCACTGCTTCACCATCTCTTTATGTTTTTCCTTGTATTAAATGCGTTTAAGTTGTATAATTTTGATTGTTTGTGCCGAATTTTGAATCAAATGCTGGAAATTAGGTTTTGGATATGGCGGATGCAACTCAGGGAGGGATGGATCCGGCGAGTCCTCCTGGAGGTGGGAGCCACGAGAGTGGTGGGGACCAGAGTCCCAGGTCTAATGTTCGGGAGCAAGACAGGTTCTTGCCGATTGCTAATATTAGTCGGATCATGAAGAAGGCGTTACCAGCTAATGGTAAAATTGCTAAGGATGCTAAAGAGACTGTTCAGGAATGCGTCTCTGAGTTCATCAGTTTCATCACTAGCGAGTATGTATTACTTTATTTTATTTACTTTGAGTACCTGTTTTGTGGCACTTTTTTGTTTTGAGGTCATTGAATGATAGTAAGACTTAAAGCTCCTTGCTTCTGTATCATCACGGTATCCTTGGAAATATTCAAACCTACTTTACATTACAGGTGTTTAGGTTCTCAGGTTTAACACTATGCAGTTAAAGTAAGTTTTTTGAATGGATAAATACAATTGCCAGCCATTAATTTAGATTCCCATTTAATGAGATGCTGTATATACGATTTAAGTTGAGCTTGGTGTGCTTGAGGCTTGTGACATGCTTATTAGTTATTATATGAATTGTTTTTTGTGTGCCTGTATTCAATGATTTCGGGTAATGTTGATTGTATGGATTGTATTAAAAATTCAGGGCAAGTGATAAGTGTCAAAGGGAGAAAAGAAAGACTATCAATGGTGATGACTTACTCTGGGCCATGGCTACTCTTGGTTTTGAAGATTATATTGACCCACTCAAGGTTTACTTGAATAGATATCGTGAGGTAATTCAAATTTCAGTTGGCTTTTTATGAAAATTTTAAAATATGAACGTTTGTTTTCAGTAATCCTTTCTTGACTCTGTTACTATATTTATTTCTATTTGTTCTCAGCAGTGACTGACTCATAGTTTTTCATTTTTTTTTGTTTTGTTGGTATTATGTTGGCTGCTGCAGATGGAGGTAAATGAGTTCAACTGTTTTTTTCTTTTTGCATTTCCCATCTTACTTGCTTAACTTGGTATTGCTCTTGTTATACTCATTATCTCCACCTTGAGCTTTGTAGGGTGACACAAAGGGCACTGGCAAGAGCGGGGAGGGATCTGGTAAAAGAGACGGTGTTCATCTTGGTTATGGCTCACAGGTAATCTGGCCCGTACAGTTAATAGACTCTCACTATTTAATCTTTCGGAATCTCATTTAAGCATTGTATTGTTTTTTCACTATCGTCATGTGGTTTCTCCAGCTAGCTCATCAGAATTCATTTACGCAAGCTATAGAGTATGGGAACTCTCCGGTATTTCTCTTTTTCTCTAGCACTTATTTGATTTCTTGAGGTATTTTATGACTAAAAAGGGTTTTCCTTGCATCTCCTGAACATTATTGATTAGATCTTTTGACTCGCGTTTCTCTGGATTCTTCAAGTAAAAAACTATTCCCCAGGAAAAAATCGTCCCTCACTAAAAGCCATTTTGTGCTATTTTCAGCTCCTGATTGTAGCACTTTGTTGGGGATTAAAGTGTCATAGAATAACACATAATTTTTCCACCTTGTTTAGGAAGCATATGCCTTGAATGTAATGATTTAATGAAATAATATCGATTGAAATAGAGTAGAGATGTTTTCTCTTACCGAATAACAATCTCTGTAATTTGAATGTTAGGAATATTTTCTTTGAGAATATCTTGATTTTGTAATTTGCGCAGGAAATGGAAGCTGTTCTTCAAAAAAACAAACGTCAGTGTACTAATTGAGGAAGCTGTTCCTCCAGGTTTGTCCTCCTACCATGTGGTGTAACTTTATGAAATTCTTCATTGTTTTTCTTTTAGGATGAGACTCTTGGGTGGGTACATCTGGTCCTCTGCAATATATTCTTCAGTCTTTACAAACAGATAAATCGTAGCTTATGTCTAGGTTGCGCCAAAAAAGATGTAATTTGAGTATTCCTACCTTTTCTTTTCATTTTCTGTCTGTATGTATCCCGCCTAACGTTATGGGACATAAAACTATCTTGAGCAAGAAATAGAAAACTTTTAGCTCTTGCCTCTGCTATATTATTTGAAGTTACACTACTTAAAGTGTAAGTAAAATTTTGGTCACATATCATTTCCTATGTAGCTTTTTGGACTCAAGAGTCCATTGCATTCAATTATCCACCTGCAAGTATCTAAAGCCTAGGATACAGAAGTTATTGTTGGCTTTCATTTAGCTTTTGAAATACTATGTGGCTATTTGTGACTTCTTTGTGATGAAATGGGGCTACATTATTGCGATTGAAATATGGAATCAAAATTTCTTCCATAATTCCTAGAAACCCTTTTATTGCACCTTCATGAATGTCGACAAAGTGTCAAATGTTGATGTACTTTCACGCTCAATCGTTTTCACCTTCAGCATATGCAATGCTTTATTTAGTTGACCTTGCTTTTTGTTTTGTTGTTGTTATTGTTGCTGTTATGGTAGCTGATGTGTTTGGGGTATTTTTGGATTTTCCAGCTGGTAGGTGCACACCATATGATATGATAGTCCCGCTGAATGGCAGAGATTAATTTTGCTTTGGTCATCATAGTTCAAATGCATGGTGTCCTGCCCTTGATGAGTGTGGATATGGAGGAGATATTGATGTAATTTAATACAATGGTGATTGATGATGATCTGTGTAACTATTCTCCATTAATAGCATTATTCCTGCCTTAAATGATACATATACACATAGTCTTGAAGTTCAATATCTTAGGTATATTTGGTTCCCTTGATTGTTATGGAGCCTGTAAGCTTTGTATTCTTTTCTGCATAAGATGCACTTTCTCTTCATTGTCGTTGATATTATTTCACCTTGACGCTTTTTTTTTTTTTCCTTTCATTTTTTTAAGGAAAAAAAAAAAAAAAAAAAAAAAAAAAAAAAAAAAAAACCATTCCTAAAAGATGCCCTCACCAACTTCCCTTCTTCATTCTATTTTATCTTGAATGGCGCCGGGATCATCTCAATATATGCTCATCTTGAATGGAGTCAGGATCATCTTAAGTACTTGAGGGAAATGTTTTTTCAAGGCAATTTATGTGGTGATAAATTAGAATGTAGAGATTTTCGATTGCACCCATTATAGTAGTGATGTTCAACACAATCTTCCATTATAGTAGGGGTTTTCGACACAATCCTTTATTTTAAAGGGAATTCCACGTATTAGCCAATGATGCTTATTTCGAGTCGTATCTGTAATGCGTTGTATGTTCCGTAATAAGTCACATTCTTCTAAAGGTGAGTTTATTATTCGCTAAATGTGGTAATTACGTTTATTGTCCGCTAAATGCGGTAATTTTGTTTTTGGAAATAAAAATAGAGAATTCCACATATTAAGTCACAACATATCTTATGATACATTTTATCATTGATTGATTACATATCCTATTATTAATTAAGTTATGATTAATTATATGGGCACAATGATTATATCACAATGAGGAAACACAACGATGATCTGCACCGTCGATTATGATAGATTACATCATAATCAATATTGACTCACTCAACATGATACAACCGTTGTGTCGGTATCATTATTATTTCTCGGAGATAATTGCTGTAGAGGCAGCAACCAGACAATAAAGAGAGAACAAAAACCGAGCGACGTAGTTTTCTCGGAGATAATTGCTGTAGAGGCAGCAACCGCAAAATATCTATTATCCTCTTCACACAGCTTAATCCCCGGCTGTTGTTGCCACCACTCAAATGGACCACCAGCCATGAACGCCATACCTCCATCTTCAAGCGCTTCTCCTCCCTTTTCGAAACCTGCCACCGCCGTACTCCACTGCCCTTCCTTGCCCACCTCCTCTTCCTCACCCTTTCCTCCTCCGGCGACATCCTCCAAAACCACCAACCCCTTCCTAGTACGTACTTCCACCCAGCCTTCCGCCCTCTCCGTCTCCCTTACAACCACCAAACCACCTGTCCATACACTTGACCAATCATTGTTAGCTCTTCTTCAACAACGGCGTACAGAGGAGGCCTGGATAGCCTACACTCGTTGCCAACACCTCCCGGGACCAACCTGTCTTAGCCGTTTAGTTTCTCAATTGGCTTACCAAAATACTGACACCGGTCTCACCCGTGCTCAATCCATTATCCGACGCCTCAGAAATGAGGGCCAGTTGCATCGTCTTGATGTCAATTCACTTGGGTTGTTGGCCGTTGCTGCTGCGAAAGGAGGTCATGTCCTTTATGCCACCTCTATTGTCAAGTCCATGTTGAAATCTGGTTATCTTCCTCATGTTAAGGCTTGGAGTGCTGTCGTGAGCAAGCTTGCTGCATCTGGTGATGATTGTCCACTTGAAGCGATAAAACTCTTTAGTACGGTCACCGGGAGGATCAAACGGCTAAATGACTCGACGTTGGCGAAAGATTCGAGACCTGACACTGCTGCTTATAACGCGGTGCTCAATGCTTGTGCTAATCTCGGTGAGATGCACAAGTTCCGCCAACTGTTCGAGGAAATGCCTGAGTTTGATTGTCAGCCAGATGTTTTGACTTATAATGTTATGATGAAGCTGTGTGCAAGAGCTGGTAGAAAAGACTTGCTTGTTTTTGTTTTGGAAAGGATTATTGAAAAGAATATCCCTGTTTGTATGACAACGATGCATTCACTGGTAGCAGCCTATGTTGGTTTCAGGGACCTGGAAACAGCTGAGAAATTGGTCCAGTCAATGAGAGAAGGAAGAAGAGATCTTTGCAGGATTCTGAGGGAGGCCAATCCTAAAAATTTCAGTTCTGATGAGAACGATGTGTTTAAGGCCTTACTTCCGAATTCTGTTAATCCGAGCAATGATGCACCGATGTTGCCTCGATTATTCGCTCCAAACTCGAGAATGTATACCACTTTAATGAAGGGTTATATGAAGGCTGGCCGGGTAGCTGACACAGTAAAGATACTTGAAGCCATGCGCCATCAGGTTGATAAGGCCAGCCACCCTGATCATGTTTCGTATACAACAGTTGTTTCTGCATTTGTCAAAGCCGGATCAATGGACCGGGCTAGGCAGGTGCTTGCTGAAATGAACAGGATTGGAGTTCCTGCAAATGTAATCACATACAATATTCTTCTCAAAGGATACTGCCAGCAGTTGCAGATGGATAAAGCAAAAGAGCTAGTTCAGTACATGATCAATGATGCTAAGATAGAACCTGATGTGGTTTCTTATAACACTTTAATTGATGGATCCATTTTGGTTGATGATAGTGCAGGAGCCCTTTTGTTCTTCAACGAGATGCGATCAAGAGGTATCGTTCCAACCAAAGTGAGCTACACTACTTTGATGAAAGCTTTTGCTGCATCTGGTCAACCAAAGGTTGCCCATAAAGTGTTTGATGAAATGCTGAGTGACCCACGAGTGAAAGTCGATTTGGTCGCATGGAATATGTTAGTAGAAGGATATTGTAAACTTGGTATGGTGGATGAAGCAAAAACTGTGATTCAAAGAATGAAAGAAAGTGGAGTCTATCCAAATGTGTCGACTTATGGCAGTCTTGCAAATGCAATTGCTCTTGCGCGAAAGCCCGGAGAAGCACTTCTTCTCTGGAATGAAATCAAGGGTAGATGTGGAATGGAAACCATTGATGTAGACACAAGCACTTCGTCTTCTTCATCTTCAAGTCTTCCTCCATTGGAGCCGGATGAAGGTCTGTTGGATACATTGGCTGATATATGTGTGAGAGCTGCATTCTTCCGAAAAGCATTGGAAATAATTGCTTGCATGGAGAACCATGGAATATCACCTAACAAAACAAAGTATTCGAGAATCTATGTGGAGATGCATTCCAGGATGTTTACAAGTAAGCATGCATCTAGAGCAAGGCAGGATCGGAGAAGAGAAAGAAAGAGGGCTGCAGAGGCTTTTAAGTTTTGGTTGGGATTGCCCAATTCTTATTATGCAAGTGAATGGCACCTACAACCTCCTGGTGCAGATGATTTATAATCATGTCATGGCTCTAGGAATTTCCTCTCTTTGAGTTTCAGGGGGAAATACATAGTCAAGTTGGATAGATGCCAAATTGTAAAATGACACCAAAGTGTGTGATTTAAACTTACATGTTTATTCTCACCTAAATGCAGTGAAGAGAATCTTCCGATACTTGATTTACGCTCAATCTTTTGGCTTTTTCTATGCAAAATCACATGATTTAAACTTATATGTTTATTCTGATGCTAATTTTAGAGGGTGCATGGTTGATAGAAAGTGCGCGAGTGGTACATGTCAGTTGCTTGATAACACGCCCGTCTCTTGGTTCTCTAACAAACAAACAAGTGTTGCACTTAGTACTACCCAGGTTGAGTATATGGCACTGAGTAACTGTTGTGCACAACTTCCTTGGCTCAAACAATAGCTGTGTGACTTCAATATGCACATTCCATTTGGGTCTATCTATTGTGATAGCACAAGTTGGATCAATTTGTCTCACAATTTTGTCATTCAATCCAAAGCCAAACATATAGACATCACATATCACTTTTTGATAGACCATGTGGCCAATGGAACTATCTTCATAGAATTTGTCCTTTTTGACTAACAAGTATCCTTACAAAACCCCTAGCTCAATCTACTTTGAGATTTTAAGGAATATTCTGCACATGGATTGTACCCCTCTTAATCAGATCCATACATCACCTCTTTGATTGATTTTCAAAATATGGGGGAGAAGTGTTTATTGTTTCAAAATTCTATTTCAATCTTTAAGGGTGTTGGTACCAAAAACTAAGTTTTTAAAGTTCGTAAGGTTTTAACCGGAAAGTTCTTCTATGGTGAGGACATTTGAGGAGTAATACACGTGGATGATTCTGGACCATACAGTTTCAAATCAAATTCAAACTGTGTGGTCCAGAATCATCCACGTGTATCTACGGTGTAAATGGAGTGACGAGGAAAGAATTACCCGTTTTAAACTGCTTGTACAAGTTAGTATCTTACAAGTAGTATCTTTCCACCTATGATTGATAAGATAATGACAGATAAACAGGAAAATGAAAAATAAAAAAAGAGTAAAGAGTTAAATGACATAAGAAATTATACAATCATGTCACTGTACCGACCCTTATTTCATTGTCAGGTCTGTTCAGACCTGACATTTTTTTTATAGTCCCCCGTGCCTGTTCAACGGGCCCATGACATTTTTCCACCAGGTCACGTGGGAATTTAAGCTAAAATAAGTAATGGAAAAAATGCAGTTGGGTTGAAATTTCCACGGGCCACGTGGAAAATTAAAAAACGCGGCGTGGAATTTACCCCCAGCCCTTTGAATCTGAAAAGTTGAATAAAATGCTGGAACTGTCGTTTTTCCTACATTTCAGCCAATACCATCATCTTCTTCACCCAAAATCATATGCTTTTTCAGCCGAATTTATCCACAAAACTTTCGGAAAAAAATCATCATATTATTGGTGGTGTTGTAAAGGAAAATCAACCAACGGAATATCAATCTACGCCGGTCTTCCGCCTTTAAACAAATGGGTAAGCATTTCACTTAAAATTTTTGTTTGAATTATTTTAAATATCGTATTTGTTTTAATTGACTAGTAGTAGTGCTTCCAGACAATCTCTATTTTATGGCATATTTAAGTGTACTTGTAACTAACATGAGATATTTGATATGGAAACACTATATGTAGCCACCAAGTTTCACAGAAATAAACGTAAACAAAAAGAGTATAACACTAAGGCATACATATATTTAAAAGCCGGGAAAACAATAAAAAGCCATGCATATTAAGTACCGAGAGCATGCACTTCATAAACCATTAATTGTCGATGGATGCACAACTAATGGCCATAATATGTAAGTTTTTTCATTAGTAGTTAAGACAGCTAAAACTTACACACATAAGATATGGGCTACTTGGCATGGCTTGAAAACAAAGAACACCATTTAGTGGTCTGACTGGTTTTCAGTATGTTTGTTCTTAAGTTTTTTTACTAGGCTTTCATTACCAAAAGTTGGTGTAACAGCTTCTTGGCCAGGAGTTGGAACCATCTGAGGATTGAGTGGTTTCCACTAGAATTGTCAGAAAATACGATTCCCCTTTTTGCATCTGGACACGGCAACATGGTTCCCTTATCCATAGCAGTTGTAATTGCTATTTCTTCTATCACTGTCAAAGTGATCAATCGCTGAAAAAGTGATCGTTGAAATTCGAGTGCCCTGTTTAAATCATAGAGCACAACATTAATGATATTAAGCTATTGAATCGAACTAACACAGGAACAGATTTGATATAAATGTATGTAATGCCAAGTATTTACTTAATTTCATGTCAGCGAACAAGAACCTCTTGTACCACAGGTTATGGTCTGATTGAGATTGTTTAGTTGGATACTTAATTAGAACCTGCACAATGACAGTCCAAGCTCCTGTCCTATCTGTAACTTGAAGGGCATCACAGAGTTTTCATTGATCTCTTTTCTGTAAGCAAATCCATAACAATACATATTTTTTTAATTCAGATAATTTAAGCTGTCATTTAACACAGAGTACAGTACACTTTACAGCTTCATGTGCAATTTTCTTTGCAAAACAGTGTCTACAGTCAGCAAAATTTTCTAGTACATCAGTTTCTTCTGAAATTTCATCCAACAAAATCTTATGTTTTGTAGGTTGGTTCGGATTCAGCACGTTTAGTTTGCCAACGTTTAATTTTCTCTGTTTTATTATTTTCATGGCATTGGAAGTACTTGTTGCAGTACTTGATTGTGGAATTAGACCAACATTATAAATTACATGTTACATATGTACTTAATGTGATCGATTCATTAGAATAACGATCACTAATTGTTCCCTTATTAGCAAGATTTATGTTGGGGTTACCTAGAACCTCTGTAGAAGTCTTTCCTTTCATTTTAGAACCATTTTTGGGTTGTTTCTGGAGATCAACATTTCTGGTGTACGTTATAAGTTTTCTCTTATTTTTCATACGCCATCTAGAAATTGCTAGCTGCCCGTAAATTTTCATTTTTTTTTGTTTTCTCTCCATGTTAAAAGACAAAGATGTGACAACTACTAGCTTGTCAAGTATATAATCAAAGGACCACAAATGTAAATAGCTAAGCAGAGTAAACAACAACAGCAGAACAGAAATGAGGCCAACAATCTTACATATGTAGGTGTAATTCAGCAGCAAAATGATCAGAGAAATACATGTGAGGAAATGCCATTGCAAGCAGGCAAACTGAATGGAAGCAGACAGACAGCTATGTTGAAAGCAGAACAACTTGCAAGTAACCCTGCAAGCTAGAGAAGGCATTAGCAATTCACTACAAGACAAAAAATGTGGTTTACAAAACCAGTGACACATTGTTATCGATCTAGTATAGTTCACCCTATTACCCCAGGATCAGTAACATAATCACATTTGATGTTGTTGTTTTTAATTTTTTTTGCCACAACCGACAGAGCGAGTATTTAAACTATCGTTAAGAGCAGGCACTCATTAAACTAAATGGTAGATGATACTTCCGATGCATATAAAACAGGAACATGTATTCTATTATTGTTAATATATGCTTATTTATTTGAGGTTTCAACCATGGTGAAGAACCCATCCTCAAAAACCTGCTTTGAATTCCCACCACAACCATTAACAGCCTCTTAGTGAGAAACCAAATGCAAGAAACTCTAGTGGACATGTACTTCACAATTCACAAAGGCCTTAAAGAGTAAAACTCACTAAAGACGGAAGCTTTATAAAAAAAAAGTATGAATGGCTGTAAAATGCCATTCAGGAAACCATTTTTTATGAACATAAATAAAACAAGCAAACCAACCAATAGGCCTTTGTTTATGGAACTAATAAAGGGCCATATGTAGGAAAAGAATGTCATAAACGCACACAGCAGAAGCTGAAAACAAATATCTTAAAACTTCACAGAAAGCATGTATAACACATGAAACATATGGTTAACCCTGCATAGCTATAAGTAAAGCGCAGGAACGACAAACAAGCATCTCCACCTTCTGTTATATACATGCTTATTAACTGCATCTGACAATCAGAAAGCTCCAATACATACAATTAATACAAAGGAACACTTTTAGGCTTTTATCAGCCCTCAACTACCAAATGCAGTTGAACAAAGACAAAAACCAACCACATACCCAGAACCACAATAAGAATCTGGAGAAGTAAATGTGCCTCGATTTTTTTAGGTAAATTCGACCTATATAAGCTGTGCAATTAAAAGAAGGGAAATAGAACTAATTTTGTTGTATTATAGAACAAAATGAGACCCTTTACCTGGTCCTAAAAACCTAGCTCGGATATAGAGGGCGCTCTGAAGACTTTTGAGACGAAATCCATTGGGTAAAAGAAGGTAATCTGATATGAAACTTCAGATCTGACACATAGATCCACCATACACGAAGGAACGGTAATATCCAATGGAAAATACAGCACCTGGCGGATCTTCACCGTTCCTGCCACCAGCACAACTCTTCGAATGATGGATAAGACAACCATGAGCCGTATCAATGATTGTCTCCGGGTAAACACGAATATTTTCACGAGATAAAACTACGTTCCACTTTCGGTCTAGACAATATAGACGAGAAGAAAGCTACAAAAGCTTTGAAGTTTTGAGTTTTGTGAGTTGAACTTTGAGGTTTCTACAAAATATTCTAAGAATAGAATATTTGCTTTAAGAGTTGATCTTCATCATTTCTCTTATCTTCCAAGTGTTATGTATTTATATATCTTGTGTTAAACTATGAAAAGACACAAGATATAACCCTTCAAGACCGATTAAAAGCCGTGTTTACACGTACCGAAGGGACACCATCCAAAATCGAGTGGACACCATCAAAGCGCCGGAACCGAGTGGACACCAAGAAAAACCGCCGGAACAGAGTCAAACGCCCGTCCGCCTTGATCGACGCCCGTTTGCCCTTGGACGCCCGTCCATCAACTCCGAACGCCCGTCCATCAAACACCGCCTACATCCCGTATCCAATTTCGATCTCTCCGGACGCCCGTCCATAATCCCCAGACGCCCGTCCACCAAACACCAGCCACATCCTGTATCCAATTTGACCTCTGGACGCCCGTCCAGATAATTTGGACGCCCGTCCATAAGTATCCAGTTTTTGGTTTTTGGTTTTTGGTTTTCGGTTCAACACTTGATCTAATACTTCCGTAAGCTTGTAAATATCAATTATAAGCATGCACCCCGCATCTCCTAACTCATATCGATTGTTTCAAGCTTACCAAACCTCAAACTAAATCCCGATTACGCTAAATCACATGGTGATTCTACCGAAATCACCAACATTCCTCCCCCATTTAGTGTAATCCCGATTTAGTTGAAAACTTACCAACACACAAACAGTTCATCTTTTAATGATAATGTCACGAAGATTGAATTACCACCTAGTGTATTACACATTCCAAAATATTCGAGTATTGGGGTGTGTCTAAGCATTGAACCCCTTTACCCATTTGAATACTTCAAAGATAACACACAAATGAACCAAGATACATCTTCTATAGCTACTTGACACCAATTATCCAGGCCTTGTGTCCATATCCATTTCATGAGTATATAGAAAGTCAACCCCACTTTCTTGAAGCGGCCAAACTTCATACTCATATAGGTGAATCTTTCCAATCATGTACCTGAAACACTTTTCCAAAAGATATCACCTTCACAACAAGGTAATGCACATACTTTCGGGACTTTTTCATGTGCCAAATCTTCGAGAATGGGCCTTCCACATTGAATTCTCGCCTATGGCGTTGTACCATAAGGGAATTGGGTATCCCACCCCAAAGATTTAATGGGTTCTACACATCCCGATAACAAACTTTTTACCAAGTTTCAAGTCAATCTATATTTGGCCAAACAAGATTGACTAAATCATGAGTACTCTTTGAACAACCACCATCATCCTTAGAGTTATAAACTCACAATCCAACCTTTCATTAATACATTGGTGTCTAGATCATCATTGTAACATTTGACAATTTTCCGCCAAACACATTGGATAACCGGGATGAACTTGGTTAATAATTGCAAGGGAATTCCGAACTTCTAAGTCATCAACAAAGAAATCCAACTCCATAGTCCAATTTTAAATTTATGAACATAGAAGCTCATAAATGATACTTCATCCTAGCACAAATTACTAGTTAACCGAGGATTCTTCTAAATCGAAGGAATCTCATATAACTTTACTATAGAGTTTAAACCTCCCCCATGACTGTAGTTTAAAACCTTGATGACAATACCGTCCAATTATGAACAACATGATTTGGTTAATACCAAAATCAACATGTCAATAATGTAAACTACGCATCACCTTATATTCCAAGGCAAATCCAATCTTTGTAGATCGAGCATGTTTCACTTTTAGTATCATGAATAGATACTAAACCAAAGCAAAACACCAAACATGTAGTCAACATACATCAAAGGACAAAGTCATTTCCTTAGACATCAAACACATATAAGACAT